>CM029550.1:15481351-15966351 GCA_017141385.1 Sogatella furcifera | reverse complement strand
AGAAAAAGCCGGAGGATCAGGAGTGAGAGGGGAAATCAGAAAGAAGGGGTAAGAGTGAGAAGAGTAGAAAGGGGGCATGGAAAAGGAAGGAGAAGATGTGGACGAAGAAGAAGAGCATAATAAATAATAATACAATGAGTGAGAGAGGAGGAAAAGGAAGAAAAATGGAGAAGAGGGTAAGGTAAGGAACAAAATTTGTGAAAGGTGGAAGACAGAAAGTTGAAGAAGAAGAAAAGGAGGTACAGAGAGGAAGAGAGAACAAAATGACAAAGTAATAATGAGGAGGAGAGAATAGCGGAGGATGATGATGATGATAATATGGTGGAGAAAGATTGAGATTTAGATTTCTGTATTCAAATCGACAATAGCAAAGATGTATGTTATGGCATTATCCCTTGATGAAGTGCGCGCTCCCCCCTCTCCGCGCTGTATCTCGAAAACCTTTGGATTTTCGAGAAAAATGCATAGGACCAATTTTGTAGGGATTTCTGAGTTCTACAATTCTTATAATAACGTTCTACAATTCTTATAATATCATCTAAGAACATAACTTGAACAGGAAACAAGTTATTTGCAAAAAACTGATTTTCGTGATCTTTGACCTTGAATAAAAAAGTTTGCAAACGTGATACAGTATTATACTTTCGAATCCTTATTTAGAATGCCACTATAGGTGTTTGTGCCAAAATTCAGCTTAGCTGCTCTCATTGGGAGGTTAAATCCTATAATGCCTGGACTACTATATACTCATTGAAAATGCAACTATAATCACACTTCTCAAATTGAACTAAACTGAATACAAACTAAATAAGCATTGAATTATTCATTACATTATAAAGAGGAAGGATGAAGGGGTGAAAGGGAAGGAAAACTGTCATGTGGTTGATCAAGTGTTGAATAGACTCCGTCAAAAAGGGTTTTTTCTCAATTTTGTATTTTCTTAATTCAATAATTATATAGTTGACGATAGTTATGAGTAAAAGGATATTTGATTTTTGATAAGGGAAATAATATTTGATTGAACTCACTTATGGCCACTATCCGAGCAAGGTAAAATCGATTGTCTCTCCACTTCACTTGTCTCACATCGCCAGGAACAAGAATTTCAGCATTCTCCACATCATCTCTAGTTGTTTTATACTTTATACCATCCTGAGTAAAAACAACCTGGATCTCACCAAATGATTCTGTAAGAAATAGAAGAGATCATTAGTGACTATGGGTTTTCTGAGTTATTCAGAAATACAATGATTAATTAGCTAGCCTAGACTCATATTAGATCCAATTTGGCAATGCTTATTAGAGCAAATTTAGCATTGAAGAGTGGAAACTGGAGGAATAGAGAGCATACTGCATACTAAAGTATAAATCTCGAATAAATCAGTTGCATTACTAGTCTGTCCAAGCAAAGAAGACATTCTGGAAAGGTGGAAAAATGACTCCAGCTCGGTCAATATTGGTTCAAAAATTATCAATTTGGTCTATATTTTATTAATTCTGTGTGTGATATTGAAGGAATTGTAGAAAACATTATGCTCTACAATTTGAGACTGAATTTATAATTTTGGAACAAATTTTCACCGAACTGGAGTCATTTTCATATCTTGCCAGAATCCGTGTTGTCCGTGATTAAACATGCAGAATAGCTGGTATGATTTGAATGACTCTCGAATAATTTATTGATTCTATGTGTGTTATTGGAGGAATTTGAAAGAAGCCTGAGTCTGAGGGAATAATGGATGAGTCAGAGAAAATAACAAGTGACATCACATAAGAAGAGGTAGTAGAGTCAATAGAAAAAATAAAGGACTCAAGGTTGGGAAGGCTTCAAAAGAGAATGATATCGTACAAGCATTAAATAAATCGGGTGGAGATGAGAATTTATAAAAAGTCATTTTCCAACATTAATTATAACATTCAATATTAGTAAATGAATAATGATTCACTTACTTATTTTTTCCACTCTTGCTTCATATGAAAAGCCATCATACCATTTTACTAGTCTTTTATCGCCTTCATGCAGACAATTGGCTTGCTTTACTCGATCAACTGAGCAGCTATAAGCTACATTGTCTTCTAAGAAGACAAAATCCACCTATAAAAGATGAGAACAATAATATATTATGTCAAAAAATAGCTCCAAACGTTCATAAAAGAATAATATGAATTATATATATCATATTATTAAGCCTATGTGTTTTTATATCAATTATTTCTCGGAATTTGTACAACGTTTTATTCAACTTGCTTTAGGTCTTGTCTGTCAGGTACAAATTTGTAACGCGATTTTCATCCACTTCCTGACTTCAATAGTTTTTATCATGATTCATTTTGAATTTTAATTGATTTTCATCAAATTTTATTCGGAGAAATAAGCTTTGAAAAATTGAAACAAAGATTAATTTCATCAGCTGCTAAACTGTGACAGCTGGAAAATGTTGATTATTTTGCACAAGTATTTGATAAATAATACCATATATTATAGCTTCTATTAAAGGAAGCTATGATAATACCCAAGGGTTATAGAATAGTAGACTAGTGGAGGTGGGGCAGAGTGAAGCCGCTGGCTGATTTATATGCATTCAAACCGCCTTGTTGAACTGATAATAATGAGCTATGCTTTGTCAAGATTCGTTCACTACCACTAGATTTAGAAGCGTCCTTAGCTTATGATCCTTCAAGGATCCTTTAAGGCCTGTTTATGCCAGAAAATCAAGGTGATTAGGAAAGAAAGGTATTAGTCATCAAAATCGGAGCCGGGAGAAAACCGTGTGTTCTGACGTCATCAGAACCCCAGCTGTTAAGCAAACCTAACTGGTGCTAAAAGTTAGGAAATTCACAGGTGGGGTAACGATAACGTCAGATCAGAACCGACGGTTTTCTCCCGGCCTCGGCTACGATGACTGTTACCTTTCGGTTCTAATTACCTTGCCAGAAAAATCATAACTCGGTCATCATTCAACATAAAAGGTTGAATTTTATACCAATTCTCTACCAAATTTTATAAGCTGAAAAAAATTATGTTTTAATTGTTTCTGTCCGATGCTTCATTTTCGCGTAAATCGCAGAAAACTAGAAGCGGAACCAAAATTTTGTGGTGTCTGTGGCACTCTGTATTAGGCACAAGGTTTACAAGGTCAACTTTTTGAATATAAATTGTCCAAGGACCAAGGAACATTACACGAAAATATGGCAGCGTCCTGAATTTTTTCCCGTGTGAAACCTAAAATGACTGGACTAAATTAGCAATATGTAAAGTCTTACTTGGCAAATTTACTTACTGAAAACCATACACTTGTAAAACTAATTTAAAAAATTTCAAACCAACGTTTTTAAATCCAACTGAAAAGAATAAAATAAATTTTGAATCTCTTTCTGGATTGAATTTATATAAATAATCTGTCACCAATTTTATTATTATCTAACATGTCTTGAGCCATGTTTAAACCGGAGTTAATAACACCATTAGTAATAAATTATTGACCGAACGTGAGGTTTATGATTCAATACGAATATTTTTCATTTTATGTATGTATGTATGTATGTATGTATGTATGTATGAATGGATGAATGTATGTATGTATGTATGTTCCGCATTTACGACTGAACGCGGCAATACATTCTAATGAAATTTGACAGGGGTGTTCCTTTTGAAATCGCGCGTCGATGTATATGTAAGGTTTTTTGAAAATTTTCATATTGAGGACGAAATAAGGAAAAAGTATTGAACTATTCTCTGATACAGGTATACTCCATAAATGATTTGATAGTATATTTATGTTGATATTACTAAAACATGTGATACTAGTAGTTCTGTGAACAATAGACCTCACGAAGCCACCCATGGATGGGGCATTATTCATGAAGGGAATACTTAGGTATGTTGAGTTTCAAGTTTCATTAATTGCATGCGTCATTGAATGCAATTAATAATAAACTCGACAGCTGGTTCATCATGAATAATTCTATAGTGTGAATTTTCCTATGTTCAGAAGTATAATAATATTGTATAGTAATACTTTAGCATGGAGGTAATTCCTTTTCCTTTCATATTATCCTTAAAATGTAATATTTCATGAAACCTTACATATAAGTTACATCGACGCGCAATTTCAAGAGGAACATTCCTGTCAAATTTCATCAGAATCTATTGCCGCGTTTTGTCGTAGATGCGGAACAAACATACAAACAAACAAACATGAAGAGAAATGCAAAATCGTCGTCTTGAATCTAGACCTCACTTAACGTTCGGTCAATTACTGAACCGTATTAAATGTAATAATATTTTACTCGTTTTTTCTCCTTTGGAGTTAAAAATTACATAGCATTGCTTGAACCTTGACAATTGAAGGTTGAGTGGTAGAAAGGACTCCCTAGTCCTAACTCCGCCCAGTAAAGAATATTTTCATTTCATTTCAATAGAATGTAGAATAATTGTAATCTTGAGGTACAATTTCTGACAGGCAAATTGCACCGAAAATGAAATTGCAATTTTACGGTCGTAGAATCATGTAATCTGATAGACGTGATATCAATCAATAACAGAATAATATCATTATAAAGCGATCAATTTCTGAATTGAATTTTTGTCAAGGAACAGTGGCATTATAAGAATTACTAGAATAAGTGACATCACGTTTATTCTGCAATTTTTTTAGAAGATGAATGTTTATTAACTGAGGGATGTATGAAAATGCAATTGTAATGTCCTTCAGACTATAATATTTGTCAATGGTGTACCTTATTTGTTCCTATGAGCTTCAAAACTCATATTTCGTGATAAAAATTTATATACCGTATCTATCATGCTCTGAAAATAATGTTCAACTATTGAAATACTTTAATTTTTCAGAATATTCTCATTTCTCAGTCGTGTTACAAATCATTCTATAAAGACGAATTATCAAAAAGTAATTCACTTTAGAAATCTACAAAACTGTAATCGACATGAATATCTGATAAGATTATATCGAGAAAATTATAATAATGTTATCTGAAATTCATAAATTTTCTACAAAATTTGAATAAAAAATGTTAAAAAGAATATATTCAATCGTGAATATTGAGCAATTTCACCTCAAATTATTATAATAATTATGCAATAACATTATAAATTTAAAGCCTACCGGATTTAACGTATTTTTCTATGCAAGGCGCTATATATGCAATCCCGAATTACATTAAGAACTCTCGTTACGATCACTAACCCACCAAAATCAGGCAGTTATTTTGAATCTTCAGTTACGAGGAAACTGTTCGTTCGGTTCGGAAAATCAAACTACATTTTCATTTACCAAAAATCTGATCTACTCAGACCCATCTTTGCAATCTTCAAAAAAGA
The DNA here is from genome assembly GCA_017141385.1 of Sogatella furcifera. Lineage (NCBI taxonomy): Eukaryota > Metazoa > Arthropoda > Insecta > Hemiptera > Delphacidae > Sogatella > Sogatella furcifera. The sequence continues at coordinate 15,961,010 of CM029550.1, read as the reverse complement.
GTAGTATCATATACTATAAAACTGAACTAACGTAAACTAAATTCTATAAAGATAAATAATCAAAACGTGATTCACAAAAAAATCTACAAAGCTGAGATCATCATGAATAAAATTACAAGAAAAATTCGAGAAGATCTGATTATATAAATGTATCTGAGATTCAACACTTTTCTTCAAAATTCAAGTAAAAAACTTTTAGACTCGAAAATTATGCCACTCTTTTTATTGAACAAACAATTTATCGCAAATGATATCGTACTAGTTATGCAATAATATTTTAATTTTAAAGCCTGGGATGATCCCGGGTTCAATCCCAGGTCAGATAAGAAATTTTTCTATATACAGTGTGTTTCAGGAGGAATATGCAATACTTCTCAGACTGATTCCTCACACCAAGTAGACAAAAAAGTTCCATGGGACCATCCCCCAAAAACGCTTTGTTACCGAGATAACAATGGCGGAAAATTGAGATTTTTCAAAATATATTAATTTATCTAATTTTTAAGAGGCTTTAGTGAGGTTCTAAAATAATAAATTCCTATGTAAAATTAGCTGAAGAATTTAATGAAACCAGTTCCAAGTTTGTAACTCTAACGGTTATTGAGATAATTGGGGAAAATATGCTGGAAAACGCCATTTTTCAACAATAAGGGTTATAACTGGATAAGGAATCATAAAATTGTATTTTTTATTAATGGAAGTTGAAGAGAGTTGGATTCCAAAAAAAAGTTAAATGGCGGCGATTGTGTAAATCTTACCCAAATCTCAGAAATGGCGATCAAAAATCGAAAAATTGACAAAATGTAGCACAAGTGATAAATTTGTGTTTAGTAGCGATTTTGCGATTTTTGATCGCCATTTCTGAGATTTGGGTAAGATTTACACAATCGCCGCCATTTAACTTTTTCTTTAGAATCTGACTCTCTTCAACTTCCATTAATAAAAAATAAAATTTTATGATTCCCTATCCAGTTATAACCCTTATTGTTGAAAAATGGCGTTTTCTAGCATATTTTTCCCAATTATCTCAATAACCGTTGAAGTTACAAACTTGGAACTGGTTTCATTGAATTCCTCAGCTAATTTTACATAGGAATTGATTATTTTAGAACCTCACTAAAGCCTCTTAAAAATTAGATAAATTTATATATTTTGAAAAATCTCAATTTTCCGCCATTGTTATCTCGGTAACAAAGCGTTTTTTGGGGATGGTCCCATGGAACTTTTTTGTCTACTTGGTGTGAGGAATCAGTCTGAGAAGTATTGCACATTCCTCCTGAAACACACTGTATATGCAAGCCCGCATTACATTGCAATCTCAGGTTGCGATCCCTGATCACCAAAGTCAGGCATTTATTTAAAATCTTGAGGTACCGTACGAGGAAATTGTTCGTTACCGGGTGAGGTGAATTCTGGCTAATTACGGTATATTATTTCAATCAACTGATGATGCTACGCAGAAACAATAAATCCATTGTTTTGGAGACAGAGTAAGGTAGACATCAAGAAAGTGTTACTGTAATTAAGTGACTCAACTGCCAATTTTGTATGATAACTTAAATGTATGTAAAAATTATATTAATTTAATATAGTATTGTATGTTTCAACTTACTTGCGTCATGATGCGTTGTAGGTTCTTACATCACTTGAATCTCTGAAGAATTAACCAAAACCATTCGTTGCTGAATCACGTCCTACACTTGCAAATGATCAACACAAACTAAACTCATTTTTATAGAATGAGTGCATCTACTTGTGAAACTTAGTGGGGATGAAAGTTGAGTGAGGATGGGCAAATTATTTGATGTAACTTGAAAATGTGGTATTAACAATACCACATTGCACCCAAATTTCATTTGCTGATGATACAGCACTAGTTTTTTCAGGTGAATCTTGGCGCCAAGTCTACCAATTTGCTAATGAGGGTTTAAAAATTATGAAGAATTGGATGGATAATCATATTCTAACTGTTAACTTGGAAAAAACAAAGTATATCACCTTTTCTCCGACACTAGCGGGTCAACCAGATGATTCACTGCAATTGAAAATGCACACTGATCCTCACTGCTTGAATACTGGGTTGAACTGTTTGTGCCAACAAATTGAAAAAGTTAATTCTATAAAATATTTGGGAGTGGTGGTGGATAGATATTTGAAATGGATTTTCATATGAATTACCTATCTTCTAAACTTAAATTTCTCGTTTATAGCTTCTACAAAATAAATCAACTGAAAGACCTTGATGTGAAAAGATCAATTTATTTTGCGTATGCCCACTCGCTGTTTCAATATGCGATTGAAGCTTGGGGTGGTGCATATGATTGTCACTTTAATAAAATCTTCACATTACAAAAGCATCTTATAAGGGCAGCACTGGGTAAACCAAGACGATACCCAAGCAAGAAACTTTTTGAAGAATTAAATGTACCAACACTTAGACAGATGTATGTAACGAGGGTTGTTTTGCACTTAAATAAGGATAGAAATAATCTAGAAATTAGGAATATACCTTATCAGACTCGATCATTAGCATTAAATAATTTCAATATCAACCTAATAAAACTAGTAGTTTGTCGACACCAGTTCACCTATCTTTGCAATATATATTCAAACAAAATTCCGATAAAATTCATTAATTCAAAAATTACTAAAGCACTAATCAGGAAATAAATTTATGGGTTGGGCAAAATATATATTCTACAATACCTAAATGTTAATAAGTCTGTTCATGATTCATTTGAGTTTTGAATGTCTTTCTATCTTCTATATTTACTTTTGAAAGTTGATTAAGCACTGGGATGTGCCCATAACTGAAAATTTATTATTTTTGTATTTTTATTCATTAATTTTCATTTGGGAGAATAAACATGATTTGTTTTTGGTTATCACCGGTATATTGATCTCAACACGAAATTATTCAAATTTTATCATTGTATTAATTATAATAAGCATTATTATTGCAATTATCTTCATTTATTTTAAGTCTTGTTTTTTCATTTTTGGGTATTGCTTTACTTTGTGCTGTTCGCTTTATGAACTCGCAGCTAGCGCACAAGTTTTCTTTGCTGGCTGTGCCAAATCATTTAGATATATTTTAATTTAAATTTATTATGTATTTTGTATGTATCATTCATATTTTGTAATCAACTACTGTATGTGTTTTTTGGCGAAATAAATATATTATTATTATTATTATTATTATAAATACTTTGTATTCCTAACTTCATACGTATCACGCCAAGTACGAAATTACATTAAAGAAAGAATAGTATTTTCTACTGATTCGTTCTTAGAAAAAAAATACTTATAAAAGCATAATCCTACAATCAAACGATTCGGCTCCCTTTGTTGGTACGTGTGGCGAAAGGACCAAAGGCGTAGTCTGGAAGCAAAGAAGACATTCTGTTTAGATGGAAAAATGAGTCCAGCTTGGTCCAATAAGTACAAATTAGCTCTGAAATTGTAGATCAGTTTTCAAACTACAATTTGAGACCAAATTTATAATTTTTGAATCAATATTAACCAAGCTGGAGTCATTTCCCCATCTTGACGGAATGTCTTCTTAGCTTGAACAGACTAAATTACGTGAGCTGAGACAATGTCAACAAACAGGTGCTTGGAACTTCAAAAGGCTTTGATCTCTTGATCTGAGACAATACTACTCACACAGTAGAAGCGAAGAAGACATTCTGGCAAGATGATAAAATGACTCCAGCTCGGTCAATATTGGTTAAAAAATTGTAAGTCTTATTTCAAATTGTAGAAAACATTTTAGTCTAAAATTTGAGACCAAATTTATCATTTTTGAATCAATATTGACCGAGCTTGAGTCGTTTTCCCAACTTGCCTGAATGTCTTCTCGTATCCGCACACAATAACAAGCCAATAGCGTTTAATCGCTCCAGCTACTATAGCCGGCAAATTCAAAATCCGTGTGAAGAAATAAAATCGCCCGAACGGGTTTCCAAATTTTTTGGGGGAATGGACCATGGAAAAATTCTACAAAAAAACAGGAACACTTCTCTTCACATTATTGACCTTCCTATAAAATTTCAAGGCGATATAACAACAATTAAAAAAGTTATTCATATTTTTTGGATTCTTTATTTCCATACGATCAAAGTTCAAGAAATTCTGTATACCCTACCTGAATGTTGAGAACTATTTGGACTACTTATTTAATTTTTGTCAAAAACTGATTATTCATTGATATCTTTGCATTTTTAAACGCAGGATTGTGTTTCTAAAGAGTTCCTTCAACATATATTGTAACAGATAAGTTTTAAATCGTACCGTTTTTTTGTAATTAACACTTGACAATAATATACGCTTTCAAGATGTTTAATTTGAATACTTCTAATATTTAATCCACAACATGAACAATCAATAATATTTTAGTGGATTCGTGAATATTTTATGGTTTGTTTATAAATTTGCCTTTCTTGAAGGTTTTCATTTGATTATTTGTATATACAGTACACTATTATTTTGAGCATAACACTGTCTAATGCCGCTATTACACGATAATAGTTCTATGTCATACATCTATTATCAAAGATATTATAATATGTTCTCTATAGGAGAACATATGACATAGATCATTTATAATATTTGGTTCATTGCACGGTAATATTTCATCATCACAGATGTTTGATAATAGAAATAAGCTATGTCATAAAGCTATTATCTTGTAATACCCGCCTTACTTACTTATTACTGGTATTACACGATAATAGTTCCATGATCATATCTGATCATATGGAATGTGATAAAAATATGAATTCGTATTTTCATCTTTTTCCATGTGATCAGATATGATCATAGAACTATTATCTTGTAATACCGGCCTTACTTACTTATTACTTACTGCATTCGACTAGTCTAATATTATTTTATAGAAAATAATAAGTTAATTTCTATTCTTGTCAAGTGGATCAATGCAATGTACTGAGTAAATATACTTGGGATAATTATCTCTCAATATAAATAAAACAGGAATGGCACTCAAAAAATCTACCAGATTGAAAGCGTTAAAGTTTGGCCAACATGTTCAGTTGTACGATCACGGAGCAACTTCTCCTTCGATGATTATTCCCAAATAATTTATCAATCACTTTGAATTGTTTGTGACAGTAACATTGATATAATACATGTCTGCAAGTTTCTTTGTCGAATTAATATTCAAGATTATGATATTTGACAAATGAGTATGAAAATTATGATTATTTGGATACAGAGTGATCCATTCATCTTTAATTATTCATTTAGAGTTTCGTAAAACTTGCGCTTGTAAGGACCATCTGCATTCAAATCAAGTCCAACTTAACGTTGTTTAGACTTTTTTAACAATTTACGTGCTAGTAATAGTAAGCTTATTTTTGGTTCTGGGCAAGAGGCTTATCAAAAAATAACTCTTTGAGTGTTGGGAGCCAGTGAACTTGAGAAACAATCAACATAATAGATTGCCTAAATTTATTAAAGAACTTCCAAATATTCTGGAGGAAATAAATTTACATGTAATGAGTATGTAAAATTGAAACCACTAACCCCCTGAAAATAGACCCAAAAATTGGAAGTGAGTTCTTAGATTCGTAATGTAACCACTGTAGGCTATTTGACGCTACTCTTAATTTGGTGGAACCCAGTATGAGCATCTACTTTTTACAGTGGCTGATGATAATATGCTAATAACATTAGGGGGTTTCCTGCTTTGGGAGATTGGTTTGTCGTTAGTAAAGATAGTCACTCGTTTCCCGTATATCGAGGAATCGTAATTGATGCATTACACAAGGTACGATTCCCAAGCGGCAGCTCGAGCTGTGGATTTACTAGGAAATCACCCTTTCCAAGTCATTTACAAGTGAATTTCACAATTCATAACACATTATTAGCCCTAATAACAAAGTGAACTTTTATAATACACAGGCCTGGATTACCCATAAGGCCAACCTAGGCCATGGACCAGAGCGCAAGCTTGCGGGGGCGCAGGACAAAGGATGGAAAAATGTTGTAGACTTTATTTAATATTGTTATTTTCTTGGACGAGCTTGGCTATCAATTAATACTATTTGGAACGATTTAATTTGGTTTACATTTGTTTGAAATCAAATTCCAAATCAAATTTTGAACTTTATCCAAATCCAACTTCATCCAGAAAAACAATAAATAATAGCAGTAGGCCTACATTCATTATCTAAACTGATGGCAGTGTTATTCAGTACTTGATATTATAACGATGTTATTGGTTCATAATTTAATTATTCATCTAAGTCTGAACAATATTCTTGACTTGATGTTCTTGAATTCGTGAATATTTTTCTGAGGGTGATGCCCACATTAGCTCCCATGCCTGTGCATTTGCACAGGCGAACCCATCTCAGATTTCTCTTCACGAATTGGACAAAACATAATGGGATTGGAATTTGATTGATTTTTTCGCTCGAAAGTATCATTTCAATGAATTAAAACACTGACAGGAAAATATGCTGAGCGTTGTCCCAAACTCCAATTTGTTGAAAGCTTGACAGTCTTGATTAATAATAAATAAAACGTTAATCTGATGATTGCATAGATGAGGAATTTCGAGTGGAACGTGGGCCTCGAGAAGGTATCAATGATTTCCCTATTATTGACCGATTCATGTGAATTATTTTTTCTTGCTAATGAAATGAATTATCACTGACGAACTAAAATGATAATTGAGATATTTGTGATCTCCCACAAAATTCTTATAGTTTCACCGGAAAGGTAGGGTGCACCATTTAATATGCCGAAAATGACACAAACCTCCCCCCACTCCGAAAATCTGCTGGGAGGGGCGTAATATAGAACTCTGGCCTAGGGCGTAAATAGTTGCTAATCCGGGCCTGATAATACAGTTATGTGAATAGAGTTGTGATGGCTAGAGCAGCGCAGCTAGAGCCTTCCCAAACATTGGAAGACCTTATTACAGGCGTAACCTCCGAAGGGTTTCGAAATGTATTGAACACAGCATTTTTAGACCTAATCTGAACCTGTTTACCAAATTTCAACATTTTCTACCGATTGGTTCTCGAAAAAATTAAGAAAACGCCGAAAAAATTTAGAAAAACTCAAATATTTAGTGTATTCTTAAATTCGTTTTTATATATATAGATAGAGGAGATTATCTCCTACAATTTGAGCTAAAATGGGAATGTAGTTTCTCGAAAGCTTTCAAGATAGACGCATTTGAACACAGAAAGTCGCTTTGTTCTCGGTGAATGGAAATAAGCTGAAGTTTGTCAACGAAATTGAATTCTCCAATTTTAATAAAATTTAACACATTATGTATGAATCTTAACCAATTTGATCAATTGGAAACAATGAGCTATTGTTTGTTGAGATACGTTAACGTCTACGGAAGTTATGGGGGTCCTTAGTTTATTATATGCTTGGAGAGTCCTTCCTTCTGAGAATATCCTGAATTTAGGGCGGTAACACAAGAAATATACATTATATAAGATAGATAATTGTGCAGAAAATAATTATCCCAAGAGGGATTTTGGAATGCAGTTCATATTTCTTATACACCGAGTGTTCGTTACACTCGGAGTGATTGATTTTAGCTGTGTTTATGAGAGTTTCACAATCGTTGTTGTCTAGTTAATGAGGGATTCTTGAAGGTACAAAAGTAACTGAAAGCTTATTTTTTCCTAATCGGTTTTGTGATATGCTTGGTATGTAATGAATCCATCATCTTCTCTTTATCAGCCTCAATCCAAGTCAATAAGTTTCAATAACCTGCTAGAGAAATTCCCGGATCGTAGATGCCTGGATTTTTTTAACTTTGTGATCGATATTTCAATTTTTGTAATTATCCTGTTCATACGATAGTACTACTCATGCACTAGCAATACATTAATTATCAATGAATAGGCCCATATTCTACGTATTTCAGACGTATACCAATATACACAGGCTTCGGAGAGTTTTCAATTTCTCTGGAGACTGGACAATACTGTGGAAGATTAACTTGTACAACAATAATGCAATAAAAAATAATTATTTGTTTGGTCACACACAGTCTCAACTGAGTTTTAAAGTTTTCTTTAGGGTACAAAGAATAATAACGCCAGAAAGATTAAATTCACTTAAAACATAAGTATTTTGAAAATCTACCTAGAACAGAGTATAAAATAATGGGTCTATTAATTTATTCCATGAACAAAGATTGGTGCTTTGAGTTTTCCGGTTTTCTGCTTCATAAAAATCAAAACTTGCTAGCTTACATTATTTAACCTGTATTTCTAAATGATTCATTTGAAAATGAGAAAAAGTTACTATACCCTATTCACGATCACTTGAGACGAAATAAAGAAACTTTTTGCATGTACAGGTAGTTATTCTTGTTTGAGCTTGAGGGAAAGCCAAGAACTGTGATTGACTACAGCTGTTCGACTGCGGCCGACCGTCATATGAAGTAATACCTCCATTTACCCGCACACACGCGCAAAAAATTTGTTCATTTCGTCTCAAGTGATCGTGAATAGGGTATAGTTGATTTTTCTAGATACAAAACATAAAGTTTAAATCGTTCGAAATGTAACTTCAATTGAACTGATATTCACGAATCATTGCTTTCATGCACAATTTATCCATAACCTTCTATCATTCTACTGAGAAATGATAGATGGTTATGATTTATTATTGTTTTCCACTTTTTTGAATAATTATAATTCCCAAACTACTCTTTTGAAAAAAGATCATCCTAATTTATCAATAATAAATAATTTATTAGATTATCATAGTATTAGGATGAAGGATCAGACATTTAAGTTGTTAATGTTATGTCATCTACCTTTGTTCATATCAACGGAAAAGAAAAAACTATCATTTGATACTTTATTTGCAGTATATTTATATCAAACATTCCTGAAGCATACAAGAACATATTTTTCTATTGAATTAATGTTCTATTCTGTCAATAAATTGGGCTGCGTAAATTTTGAATTATTTTCTGAGGACAACAGTCAGTTTGTAATAATATATTCAATTGATATTGCTCACTAATATTTTTTCTACAAGCAAAATTTCCACGGGAAAAATTTCGTTATTTGTATGAGAAACCCCCCACAAATTAAGAAAGCATAGATTTCTTCATGTTTTTTTGTGATGAGGCGCTCCTATTTAAAGGGCTGTCAAGGACACAATTGTTGAGATACGAAATTAAAGTACAGTGCATTTGAAGGAGCAAACTTAAATAATTAATATTTATAAGAAAGTGTTTTCAGCTAACAAAATTGTGTACACATACGTACGTTGTGAAAATTAAAAACATCGTTGAATTCTGATTACTCCTAGTAGCTACGATATCCATTGTATATTCTGGTTGTTCACATAATTATATAGGCCTAATCAAATCATCACAAAGGTTTAATCTTGTAACATTTGAGATTATTCGTATGTTCCATATAATTGATATCTTAATCCTCCATTCCCTTGATTTATTCCAAGAGAGCATTTACAATTGAAATTCCTATCCAGTTAAAACTGCCTATCCCAACGATGCTCAAGTCAGATGTTTAACTTAAGTTATGAACAAATCAAGCGCTATATTAACTTTTCTCACTCTCCAATTGAGGCTTAAACTCAATAACATTTCAAGCCACCCGTACAGTACGCAATAAAAGCTCAAATGTAGGAGGCCCCCTTCAAAGGCCATCTACGCAATGCAGGAAAGCTTTGCGGGTCGTATAACTGATTGTCTGAAGGCGCTGTTTGGTTTGTGCAGGAGGTCCTTAATAGTTCCGTGAAGAGTTTGTGCGAAAATTAGGTCCTGACTTTCCTGTTAAAATACATACGTTTTTCAAAATGGGACTAGGGGCTTGAAAAAATTACCCAAGATTTTAAACAATAAACTTAAATGATCTTCATTCTGAAACATGGGGGAAACGCCCCCCGTTTCACGAAAAAAAATAATTAGTGATGACGTCCTGGCTTGTGTGTGTAGGGTTTGTACGGTCCTCACTTCCACTGTCAAGAGTTTGTGCAGTGTTCGCGCTAGAAAAGAAAGGACGTCTTGCACGCATATGTTTGTGTGTGTGTGTGAGTCTGTATACACTATATCTCGATCCCTAATTGACCGATTGACTTGAAATTTGGAACTTAAGGTTCATATACCATGGGGACCCGACTCTAAGAAATTCAAAAAAATTCATCGAAAAATGGCGGATAATATGCCAAAAATGTTGTTTTTCAAGATTTTCTCGAAAACGGCTCTAACGATTTTTTTCAAACTGATACCAAAAATAGCCCTAGATAAGCCCTATCGACTGCCATGAGTCTCGTTCCTGGCAAAATCGCATAAGATCCGCAGCATTGTTAAGAAAAATGGATTTTGCAATATTTCTATTCCTAATAAACCGATTGACTTGAAATTTGGAACTTAAGGTTCTTATACCATGAGGACCCGACTCTAAGAAATTTTTAAAAAATCATTGAAAAATGGCGGATAATAAGCCAAAAATGGAGTTTTTCACGATTTTCTCGAAAACGGCTCTAACGATTTTTTTCAAACTCATACCCGAAATAGCCATAGATAAGTCTGATATAGTCATACAAGTCTTAGATAAGTTTCACGATTGTGCCATTATTGTGGGTGGTGATTTCAATGCAGTCTCCATTGTGGTTTGGAGCCGTGGTAGATCCAAGAGGTTTGGAAGTTGAAACTTTCATCATTGCTAAAGAGTTAGAGTTGGTCAATAGAGCAGGTGAGCTGCCAACATACAGAGGCAATGTTGATCTCAGAAGGCATTTCGATGGTACTAACATCGACTTAACTCTAACTAAGAATATGGAGCATTTTGAATTTGAATGGAGAGTTACTAACAAGAGCAGTAGTGATCATAGATTGATTGAGATTGAATTTCTGAGTCAAAATGTAAGAGAGTTGATGGTGAATAGAGAGACAAGATTTAACACGAGAAATGCTAACTGGGTGAGACTTGTAAGAGAAATTGAAAGAAGGATGAATTTCAACTTTGAAGAATTGCCAGTTGAGGCAGCAGTTTCTGAATTCATGAACCGATTGAGCCAAACTTGTAATGAAGTATTAGGTCAGTGGAGACCACATCAGAAGAGTACAAGATGGTGGAATCAGGAACTAACCGAACTCAAAGGCCTGGTTAAGAGAAAGAGAAGAAGGCTTCATAAAGAACGAAGACCAGAACAGCGTGCTGTTCTAGCTGAAGACTATAAGCGATGTGAAAGAGAGTATTTCAATAAGATCAGAGATAGTAAGAGAGCTAGTTGGAGAACTATTGTTGAGGAATCTATTGAAAACCCTTGGGGCTTAGCCTATAAGGTGATTATGGGGAAGATGAAGAGAAACATTCCATTGGAAGCTATGAGATTTGAAAATGGAATCGAGATTGAACCCAGATTTGTTGTTAATTGACTTTTGAATCGCCTTATGCCTGATGACAGTGTGGTCGGAGAAGACTGGTTCCATATGAGGATGAGGAGACAGGCAAACGTCTATGAAAATCTAGAAGATGGAAATGAAAAATGAGGAAGAGATGCGACTTGCACTAGTCGGAATGGCTAGAAGGAAAGCTCCTGGCGAAGATGCCCTGACTGTGGAGATTATTCAAAGTATGTATCCTAAGATCAAGGATGTAGTGCTACAACTTTTCAGAAGATTATACCGTGATGGGCTATTTCCTAAAGACTGGAAGAAAGGCATGTTAAGGTTTTTACACAAGGGGCAAGGCAAACCCCTGGATGATACTTCATCATATAGACCGCTAACAACACTGTTACCAGTGATGGGCAAGTTGTACAAGAGGGTGATTAATACAAGATTAGTTGAAACATTAAGAGGCAAGTTACAAGAGACTCAGTATGGGTTCAGAAGTGGGAAGAGTACCGTGATGGCTATTGGTAAACTCATTGAGATGACTGAGGAGGCAGTGGAGCCATACATTTGTCGTTTTCATTGATATAGCAGGAGCGTTTGACAGGCTTTAATGGCCGTCTGTACTTTACCAACTCAAGAAAAGAGGAGTAACTAAGCATGACTATCTTGCAATTAAACACTATTTTGATAACAGAGAGGTTGTTTATAAAGTTGGCTCTGTGGAGGGCAGGAACAAGAGGCTGTCCGCAAGGAAGCATATTGGGGCCTACCCTGTGGATTGTGGAGTTTGATTCTCTGCTCAGAATATTGATGCCAGAAGGGTGCAGTCTGATGGCATATGCAGACGACTTGGTCGTTGTTATAAGAGGCACTTCAAGAGTTAATATCAAAGAACGGGCTTCGGCCGCCATAACACTTATTGAGAAGTGGTGCTTCATGCACAAAATGGAAATAAGTGTGAACAAGACATGCTCAATGATGTTGAAGGGTTCATTCCACAGATATAGAAGACCAAGAATTCTTTTACAGGGTGAACCAATCAGACAAGTTGATAAGGTGAAGTACCTTGGCGTATGGATCGATGAAAAGATGAGTTTCAAGGAGCATATTACGATAACTGGTACTAAAGCAGTTGAGACTTTTTCTAAAGTAAAGCGCATCAGTAGACCTAGCTGGGGTCTAAGCTTCGGCAATAGACTCCTGCTGTATAGAGCAGTATTTGAGGGTATAATCTTCTATGCTGCTGCAGTATGGGCGCATAGAGTACGACTGGTTGTCTATGGAAAATTCTTGAATCGTTTCCAGAGGTTGGCATCAATGATTGTATGTGGAGGCTACCGAACCTTGCCTCATGAAGCATTATGTGTATTAAGTGGCGTTCTGCCGGCCGACTTGAAGGCACTTGAGATTATGAAGATGTATGAGTTGAAGAGGCAAGGAAGGTTAACAAAAAGGAGAAAGTTGGAGATTGAAGCCGAAACTTGGGCTGTCTGGGAGTTGAGGTGGCAAAATGCAACTGTTGGAAGAAGACATTATGAATGGATACCGAGTGTGATAGAAAGAAGGAGCTGGAGATGGCTAAAGCCTGACCATTACACCACTCAGATTTTGACAGGACATGGGAAATTCCGATCATACTTGAGTAAGTACAATGTGTTGCCAGATTCTAGGTGTGAGAACTGTGTGGATGTGGAGGATACTGTAGACCATGTTCTACTGAATTGTTCTACAGAAGACAGAAGAGTAGCTGAGAGATTTTTGAGAGGTGTGAATGGTAGGTTAAATATGTATGAGAATCTAAGATAGGAGATGGAGTGGGTAATTGTGGTGCCGTTTTTTAAACAAGTCATCAGTGACAGGATGGCAAGAATTTAAAGTGAAGCAGTGGATGGACGCCTGGTCGAGGGGGATTGAGTACCTGAAGCCAGGTGGTCGGCCACTGTGGATCTGATTACCAAATGTGACAAATATTACTGGATTTGACAAGCCTTCGCAACTTTACCGGATGTGACAATATGCTCAGCTGAGTAAAAGCTTAAGAAGGAGTGAGATTGATACCAGCAACAATACCTAGCTGAAGAAGATTGAGAAGGAAAGTCAGAATAACATCTACTGGCAAAATAATGGTGGAGTCAAGAAAAGCAACTTATGACTGACATGGGGCCTCCACATTGTTTTAGCTGACGGAGGTGTTGTAAGACTTGACTGGGTTTGCTCAAGGATATTATGAGGCACTGTGAACCAAAAACATGAATACAAACTACAAAATACATAAAAACACCTAAAACCTTTCAAAAATCAAATAAAAAGCTACAAAATTGTATAAATCTGAGTACATCAAGTTTGAGACTGACTGACTGGGGCTAAATTTAAATTGAATATGAGTCTATTCTGAATCAAGCTCTTGAAGCTTGGGTTCTGTTATTTTTATAAAAATCTATAAAATTTATTAAAATCACAGTGACCCACAGAAGTGGTGCCCTCGTAGCGCCAGTAGGCCGAATTAGGAGACAATTGATAGGCAAATCTGGGGTGTGACCCGAGCCTTAAATTTTTCTGCGGCCAGGACTCGAGGCACACTTCAGGGACAGTGGTGGAGTATGTAGTGACAGAGACTTGTCCCTTAAGCTACACGCTCTACAATTTAAGACTTGTTGTGTTGCAGCTTAACTGCGGCAAGAGTCATTCAGAAGCAGCTCGCACGCGCGGGAGAGTTGCAAGACTGCTGGAGAAGCCTTCAGGCTTATATACAGCAGGGGTGGATGGTGGATACAGCAATCGCGGCTGCATCCGGGAACTTTTTGGCTTCGGCTCTCACACCCGAAATAGCCCTATATAAGCCCTATCCACTGTTATGAGTCTCGTTCCTAGCAAAATATCAGAAGATCCGCAGCATTGTTGTAAGAAATGGATTTTGCAATCTCGATTTTCTCGAAAATGAATTGAACAATTTCTTCAAATTGACACCCTATATAGTCAATTATGTGCTCTATCAACTGAGTCCCCTTTGTGTCAGATAAGCGCCACCCCATACTGGAAAACTTAGGGTTGTGTAGGCTATCAATGTCACTACAAACTCGCAACAAGGCAATCCGCATCAGGGTTTAAAGGAGACAAAAATTACATTCAAAAAAAGTATTGGTGTTTCATAATAAATTATTCGTAAAATAGCAGAGTTATGGATTCGAATGATCAATCTATTCCACCTCTTTGATCCGATGTATTGGAATATTACAGAAAATAACTTTTATTCAAAACCCAAGTCAATTCGGCTAACATCTAGCCGAAGCGCCGACAGGTGCGAGGCATTTTGGGCTTGTAAAATTTCAAATCACACACACGATGAGCCGAAGCGCCGGCAGGCGCAAGGCGTCATCGGCGTGTGCGAATTTCACAGTATTGGAAGATGAGGAAGTAATAGCCTAATGAAATTTGCACTCGCTGATGACTAGGTATAAATAGGTTGTATATTGTATTACGCAAATGTGAATGGCAAGGAAAGTTGTGTGAGTGTGCCACACCAGATTTTTCTGTTTTTTTTTCAATTCAAATAACTGATCAACAATGTGATTAAGAGGGTTATGAACGGATGGAGGTTGTAGCCTAGATTGAATGGAACATTTTGGTTGAAAAAAAAGTTGAATAAGTCGAAAATTTCTCAATTTACAACGAATATAGTGAAACACTGCTTTTTTCGGCCGCCATCTTAGTTTTTTTGTAGTAGCCTTACCCCGCACAAGCCCTTCTTTGGGTCTCGCTGTACCCTTCATCGAGGCAGAAAAAGCCTTCAAAACCACATGGTTGTGAAGGTAGAAAATAGATCTACAACTTATAGATTTAACATTTTTGTCTATCTGATGCATAAAAAAAATTAAAGACAGAAAAACGAAAATTTTCACATGAAATTCTATCATTTTTCATATTAAAAAATTTATAACTTATTATTTACTAGCCGGCAGGCTCGCTTCGCTCGCCTTCTCCGCCTAGCCAGGGGTCTCCGCCCCCTGGACCCCCGACGGTATCAGCAGTGTCAGTGAGTTAAACTGCATAACCTTTGGCAGTGTAAGCTGAGTCAAACAGGCTCGCTGCGCTCGCCAACAAATTCCGTTCAGAAGGGATTCTAAATTTATTGAACACAGACTTTCTAGACATAATCTGGAGCTGTCTACCAAATTTCAACATTTTCTAACAATTTATTCTCGAAAAATCCAAGAAAAGCTCCAAAAATTCCGAAAAATAGTAAAACGCTAATATTGAGCGTAACCTTGGGAAGTATATCGGACATAATTTAAAACTTGATTCAATATCTTCCAAATTAGTTCATCTATAATCTCGCTGAACCATTGAATTTACAGTAAGAATTGGTCGTATGAAGGCGGAAGATATGCAACCCGCAATACATTTAGAATTTAAAAAATACTGATAAGTGGCGTAATCTTGAACGGAATTCAAAAATATTTCAACACAACATTTTAAGACCTTATCTGAACCTGCCTACCAAATATCAACATTTTCTACCGATTGGTTCTCGAAACAATAGAGAAAACGTTGATAAACTATAGAAAAACTTTAATATTTTGCGTATCCTTGGAAAGTTTCTAAAATCCGTTCTTAGCGCGCGTCTAAACGTCCAACTGAACATGCCTACCAAATTTGAACGCATTCGGTTCAGTGAATTTTTAGTTCTGGTGATGAATGAATGAATGAATGAACAAATCAGTCAGTCAGTGCCATTTCGCTTTTATAGATAATGATACGTTTTGGGAGATATGTTTTGTATAGCACATCTAGATAATTTTATAAGGAACAATTTGAGAGGAAAATTGAAAGGAAATCTTCAAAAATGGCTGAGTTATGGCCGAATCAGTGAAACTCTGAAATTCTCGGACGCCATCTTGGATTACAGGTGACGTACCCCTCGGAGAGCTTATGACCACCGATATTATTTTTCTCCAGGTCAAAACGAAGAGATTGATACCACTCTTAAACTTCTTTACTCAATAGGCTCACGGGAAGCCTTTTTTGTAACACTTGCCCCCGTACTACTAATCACTATTTGAAATTGAGAACTCAGTTTAAACAACAATTAAGTTTTACCAACCGAATTGAATCATGAACATGAAAGTTACACCATTGACTAAGTACTAGATTGGATTTGCGATAAGAGCTGTTTTGGGTGAATGTCTGTTCTCCTCTTATATAGCATTGAATATATTGTCAATGGATAAATTATAGAAGGAAATAAAAAACCATTAATTTAGTTAAAACAATGCCAACTTACGTGATGAGTCCAGAAATCCACTGGAGAGTATAGTCTGTCTCTGTCGGATCGTGATGTTCTGCGCAGATAGTCTACTGAAAGAAATGAACGCGTCACGGCGCACCACGTCCTTCACATCGTTTATGCGCGAAAGTATCGCCATCAATGTTTTATTTGTTATGAATATTTTGCTGATTACCGCACACCTCACTTCAGCTGAAGGATCATGACTCAGATGGAACAATAGCACTGCAAACAATATCAAATTCTATTACAAATATTCTCGACTTGAAACACAGTGAAAAATTAAACACATTTCCAAAAAGATTTTTTCATTACAAGTTATCAAATAGAAATTTACAATTCTCAAATATTTAGAGAATAAAATAGAAATGAATTCGAGAGATTCAGAAATATTGTTACAGAGATCTAAACAAAAAACGAAATGCTAGTTTTAAAAGTTCATTATTATCCTTCAATTCCTGACTGAGTAGATAATTGTTTTGGAACAATTCGGTAACAAACGTAAAAGGAAACTATATTTTAGTTGTGATTTCAAAATTTGTACTTGCAAACGTTTCAGTTCATTACTTCTTTTCTTTAAGGGCTACTGTATTTTTTGAAACTTTGAAAAATAAGTTTATAATAAGTATTATATTTATAAAAAATAAGTAATAATAGAAACTAAAAAAAACGAACAATCAGAGTACGCTTTTAAATTTTTTATTTATTTCACAAATGTTTCGGCGAACTTGCCGAAACATGTTGTGTGAAATAAAAAAAAAATTTTTTAAAGGGTACTCTGTAATTATTTTTCAAAGTATCAGTTCATCTATGATTATTGGGTAATTTTCAATAGTTTAGATAATTTGACACCTTGTGAGATATGACTCCCCAATCATGAATGGAAGTTACCTTTCATAACTCGGCAGTTTTTATCTGATGGATCTTGCAGTCTATTAATGGCTAGAACTGCCTGCACTCGAACTCCTGCGTTTGTATCCTGAAACAGTAATTGGGTTACTTAGGCTTATGAAAAATGTTTACTAGATATTTAAATTGATTGATTTAAAATAACATAAAGATTTTCAGGTGTTTCCAATGACATACATAGATGGAACAATTTCTGTTAATGAAATGACGGCGCTATTTGCTCCAAGAGGTTGATATTACAGTAATTAGGCCTACACTGTTCTTAAGAGACATGATTCTGCTGTTGGCTAATGGCTGAAGTGTGCTAATGTCAATTATGTCATCACCTAAATAGTCTTGAAATGAGACGAAAATTGACCGATAATATTACCTGTATTCTATCTGTCATGGTTGTAATGATCCTTTCGCAAATATCTTCTTCCAAAGAAGCATTGGCCCCCAAGTTATTCATGATGCGATTGATTAATCGGCATATATTGTAACGCACTGATGTGTTCCAGCAGTCATGATTCTAGAAAAAAACCATTTATGAAAATAATAAGTTATATTAATTTAATAACAGATGCCAATAGACTAGAGATTTTCTATCAAGTTACAAAAACAGTATACTATACAAATAATATTCTAAAATATTTTAGCATATCCCTAATATTTCTTATTTATTTCTAGTAAGAATAATAAGAGTGCATGAATTGGTAACTATTTCAATTCGAAACAATATTAATTTATTATTATGAGAACAGTTGGCCTATGTATGATATAAAAACTACTAATTTATAAATTTGTTTCTCCGCCAGTGAATTTTTTCAGGATTGATATAATTTAGAACTAACTTAACATTTGTTTCAACAAGAGATGAGTTACAATAGTATAACATCAATATGAGACGAGTTTCTATTTAAAAATTCACTATGTTTCTGTACCGCTCTCATAATATTTCAGTATTTCAACCTCTTATAGGTTTCCATTAAAATTATAAATTGTGTGGGTATTGTAAACCAGCAGTGAAAAAACTTTAGTTACCTTTCAGCCAATGCTATTCATACCGTAGGCTACATAAAGAGCGTTATTAGTTAGTTCAGTATTTAGTAGAAATTTGATATCAAAACTTTTTTTATTCAGTACCGTATATCATCAAGGTAAGATGAGTTTTTATTTTGAAATTTACTATATTTCTGTACCGTACTCACAATATTTCAGTATTTTTTACTTTACCTGGAATAGGAATTGAAATACTGTCAACAGGAAAGGACTAGTAGCTTCACTTGAAACATAAACCGAGGTACAGAACTTGGCGATGAAATCCAAAGCCAAGTCCACAGTTTGATTCTTCTCTGAACCCACCAGAACAACTCTTAAACACTTCAAGAAGTCTCTCATAAAAATCTCATCATCAGTCTGAAAAAAGGTAAGTTATGATTTCATTCATGCTTCATTAAACATCTTGTTTATTTCAATAATAATTGAAATATAATCCTAAGCTGGCAAAAATATAATCCTATTTCAATATAATCCTAAGCTGGCATGACCTGTTTATATGCAAGGCAATTCAAAATCAGATTGTAAAAACTTGCCAAGAAACTAAATTAATGTAATCCAACGGATTGGGTAGGTACTACTTCTTTAGCCTTCTTTGTTTTACCAAATTGGTTTTCATCAATTCAACTAACCGGTTAAATTTAGTTAGTCTTACCGGGTACTCTAATGTAAAGGGTGGACGAAAAAAAGTCCCTTTACACGGAAAATAGTTTTCATGGGAAACAATAAGACTCAGGCAAATATATTACAACCAGAAATTTGTTGGGTAATAAATACATCAATCTGAACAATGATATTAGTTCAAAACATCAGTATGTAAACCTCCACTGTCATGACAGAACTTGATTCGACACCATGTTTGTTTACTCATTTGTTTCAGAATTTCAGGCGTGACTTAGGAAAACGCTGCCGTAGCTCCAGCTCCAAGATCTTCATTTGTAGCAGAATTATCGTTTTTTGCATAAGTTACCTCTTCCTTGGCAATACCTCAAAGCGCATTATTATACCCTCCCCACGTTACTTTCAACAATTTTATCACAGACACCACACGCTGATGATTTGTCGTCGGCCATCTTTCAAATTGACGGGGTTCTCCAAACTATCCTGCCCCGACGCCCTGGCCTCTAAGAAGCCCAGATTTGACAACGGCTGTCAACGCGATTTGGGGTATCGTCAAGGAAGAGGTATAGTAAAAAAGATATGTTACAAATGAAAAACTTAGAGCTGGAATTATAGCCTCTGCGTTTTTCAAACTCATGTCTACAATGCATAAAAGAATGAGCAATGAGCTTTGTCAAGACAATGGAGGTTTACATACTGATATTTTGAACTACTAATACAATAGTTTCCTGTGGCCATGTTCTTAGAATTGGAAACTATCCTAGCGAAGGAAAGAGGGTCCGTTTGAAAAGCATTGAAATAATTTTTTAATCAGCTGCTTACACATATGCGTTTCTTGAGTGCGTTCTAAATTTGACTTGCTACAGATAATAGCTATCTCAAGTTATAGCCTAATAAGTTATTGTCTATTTTCAATATTTTTTGCTAATCTCTATCACGACCTAAATAATTCACAGAAAAAACAAATGGAATTCTTTATGAAATTTTCATGATTATTATGCTCAAAAGAGAAAAAAACTTAGTAGTTGTGCATGATTTTTATCTACAATCAATGTTTTCATATGGAAAGACTGTAGGATATAGTCTGTCCAATTAAAGAAGACCCTCTGGCACGATTACTTAAAGACTCGAGCTCGGTCAATATTTGTTCAAAATTATAAATTTGATCTCAAATTGTAGGAAACAATATTATCTACTGTTAAGACTTGTAATTCTTGAAGAAATATTGACCAAGCTGGAGTCATTTTCCCATCTTGGCAGAGGGTCTTCTTTGCTTGGACAGACTATACCTACGTTGCGGCGTTACCATAATATTAGGGCAGGGCCTTCTATTAACAATGTTAAAATTGATGTATTACCCAATAAATTTCTGGTTATAGATTTCCATGAGTCTTATTGGTTATTGTTACCTATAAAAAATGTTTTCAGTGTAGCCTAAAGAGACTGTTTCACCCACTCTGTGGCGTAAGCAGGCTACTAATACGCTACCAGGACCACCTAAATGGTATTTAGGTGGTCCTGACGCTACTTACCAAGTAAAAATGGATTATTAAGTAACTTATCTTATTTATTAGTTTAATAATCGATTGAGAAACATTTCCTTATATATAATTTACTTACATTTTTGTATATCTTTTTCAATTTCTTTATGTAGTTGTCATGATATGCTTTAGACAATTGCACCTCTGAGAAAATGGCAAAGATATCCAACTTATTTTCATTTCCACACATAGTCACAAAAAGTTTAAAAATTTCACTATAAAGATTATTCACTTATTTAATTATGTAAACATTTAGATATTCACTTAATTCACTATAAAGATTGAAATGAGACTATGCCGACACTAAATCTAAATCCAAAGTACCCAAACGCAAGTAGTGATTAGTGAAATAACCAAAAAATACTGAGATGCAAAATGGCGTTCGAAGATTTGCCGCTAAAAACCAAACAAAGGTAGGTTTTGGTTTGTGCAGAACGGAACGACCATCGGTCACAGTTGATCAGCTGTGGCCAATCACAGCTCTTGTTTTGTTTTGTCTTGTCCTCTAGTTTTATTATGAAGAGCTGTGATTGACTTCAGCTGATCAAACGTTTTATACTTGTTTGCTAATTTATTGAATCACAAATAAACGTTGGTATTTTTCAAGGAATAGTAGAGATGGGGCAGAGTGAAAAACAGCTGGATGGCAAAGCTATGATTCTGACGTCACGGAGTTCCTCTAGTCACAAATTTAGCATTGATTTCCCTATCCTTGACAAAAAATCGTACGCTTTTTCCAATTTACGAAATACAGAATTGTTTAATAGATGTATTTCTTATATGGGCTTGTAGAGAATTTCAAGACCTAAAGTTTGAGTGATTTAAAACTACCTAACGCCTAACCTCCGTACCCTAACTTTATTCTAGCTATAGTAAAGATCAAATCTTTTAAAAAAAACTCATCTTTATAGGGACACAAACCATACAAAGAATATGGAGAAACTTATTTATAAACTATACTTCATATTCACTGCACAAACTTATGAGTAAGTTATTGTTTTTAATTTCCTTCTAAATATATCAAGGAGTAGCAAACTCTTCAGGCTGTTCCACTGATTTTATGGAACATTTTCCTGGAGTCATTTTTCAAATATTTTCCATATGGGGTAAATTTATTGAGCTATGAAAATGAAATTAATTTCATGAAGAAAATTTTCTTTTATTCAATTAGTTTGTGAGTTATGGGGTTCCCAAGATTGAAACTTAAGGAACATCTAACTCACGATTGGTTGCAAATTAGGTCTTGAAATTTCGAGCATATCTGTTTGAAGTTATTGTTAAGGCCGTTTCAGCATATCACTATCAGTACTGTGCAATTAGACACTAACCGGGACATCCAAGCTGAAAGTTTCCCTCCAACGCCAAACTCTTCTATATAACCTCTTTCTTGTCTGGTAGAAGTTTACACCCTTGTGAGCGTCAGGTTGAGGGGGGAAGGGGGGTGAAAGGTAGAAAATTTCAGTTTTTTTTTCAAAATATCTCGAAAACTATAGGGTTAAGGGCAAAATGTATTCAATACAAATATATTCTAAATCCAATTTCAAATAAAAATTGTTCTCTACAAAATTACGCCAAGTTGAACGGTTCCCGAGTTGCAGGGGGGATAAGCGTAGACACTTTTCAGATTTTCCAGATTTATCAACAAATTATGCCATTATTGTCAATAAATATATATTTTTTACTATAATAATGTATTTCATGGATGCTAATAGTAATTATAGTAGCCAGCGGTGACCCCATTAATTCATTTAGGGGGGGGTTGTTGAGAAGGCCAGCTTGTTTTATTTCACATACTGAACTATTTAAATAAATTTGTGAAACTCTGGGGGAATAATAGGTATTTTGAGGATAACATCCTACTTCGACCCCAGCTGTCCCTTGTGGATTCGCCCTGTGGCAATGGCTGGGAGTAACCTAGGTACCAATTTTTCTAATAAGCAAGGGCATTCCTTTCATAGGAAAAGATTTTTTACTCATAACTGTCTCTCATGGATGCTAGTAGCTATTATTGTAGCCATGGATGAACTCATCAATTTATTTATGGGGGATACAAATCATTTGGGAGGGGCCCCTTGTAGTTGGATATAATATGCAACTTAGGTTTATTGCACAGCATGGACTATATATTTAAACTGTTTTATAGTTTAAGTTGTATTTAAATTGTACTATTTAAAAAAGTTTGGGGAAACACAGGATGGTCATAGGATATTATGGGAAATATATATAATACCCCGTCCCTTCGACCCCAGTCCACCTTAGGTTTGTCCTGTGGTAGTGGTATAGGCTGGTGGTAAACTCACCTCACCATGCAAGCTCCTCTAGGGGAAAAGAGGCTCCCACATTTTAGATTCTATATGGCCTAGAAAAATCTCTAGGTCATATAGAATCTAGAAAAACTCACTCTGAGCTTTCCATTTACTCATCTATAAACTCATCGATTTCCTATTCTGTATATCCCCATCTTTAAAGAAGATAAGTCAATGTTATCACATACCAGGCCTGCGAAATTTACACATAGACCTACTCTTCAACGGTTTGGGTTCCATCCACTCTTTCTGCTTTCCGCATTTGCAGTAAGATACCAATTCATATTTTTCAATTGCACTTGTTCGAGAGAAAGTGATTCCTGGGGAGCTACAGGACTTACTGTTGAACATGGACTAAAGTTCTCACAATTTTTTTCTCCATCCCAGTCGAGCAGATTCTTCTTCTCAATCATCCACTGCTGTAACTAGTTGTAGGATTGGAACGAATGCTGCATTCGTTGTTGCCAGGAAGCTTCTGAAGTAGAAGCTTAAAACGAATTTTTGAAATGGATGAATAAGATACTTTCGAATAGCTCCAAGTAGGTGTATTGATTACCATTTCAAAAACATCATCTGGGCATAGCTGATATTAACTCATGCGCTAGGCTTGTGAAAGCCTCTTCTTCCCTGAAAGTAGCATCTTATTTGGAGAAGTTGATGAGGTTACCACTAGCCAATACCACAGGACAAACCCACGTGGTACGGGGGTCGAAGTTGGATGCATAATAATACCCTATACCCTCCTATGATAATACAGAAAACATAATATCCTATGACCCTCCTGTGTTTTCCCAAACTTTATAAAATGGTATGTAGTACATTAGGTGAAATGAACCAAAGTTGCATATTATATCCAACTACAAGGGGCCCCTCCCAAATGATTTGTATCCCCCATAAATAAATTAATGAGTTCATCCATGGCTACAATAATAGCTACTAGCATCCATGAGAGACAGTTATGAGTAAAAAATCTTTTCCTCTGAAAGGAATGCCCTTGCTTAAAAATTGCTTAAAAATTTGGTTACTTTTTACCAAACAATAAAGGGGTTGTATAGAACAAGTTGGCGTAGGAATCGTCCTTTCTCTTTGGATGTTGAGGTTCGGTCTTTTTTTCAAACTAATTGCACCGTACTAACGCACAAGCCTATGAGCTCAAGTGGGCTTAACCCTCATAACAAACTAACAAACAAACAATACACCAATGTAAGGTACCGATTGTGAAACTAGATAGAGGATAGAAGTTGGCCAAATGGGGCTTAGGCCTACACAGAGACGTTGAATCCAGCAGAAATTTACCTTCTGCGGTTTGACCATCAATCGAGTTAGCACTCTAGTTGCACACAGGATTGATTATGATTCTGGGTTCATTAAATTATTACAGTCTAATAAAAGTGAGTTTCGTTAAATTTTATTTTAAATTTTTATGATTGAATATAAATTAGTTAACGTGTGAGTGAACTGAGTAATATAAAAATGTTGAATTGAGCTTTGTCGAAAATTTCGACGAGAGAAAGCTTTTTCTCATTCTAACCGTCAATCAAATGATTTCCATTACTGAGTGGAAAACTGATAACGCTCCACACTCGGCTTCGTTGTTTTTGTTCATATATTTTGTAACAACCATTGTATCTAATTAATAAAAAAAATTTTCGTTTTCATCTATAATCAATGTTATTGAATACAATAAAATGAGAATACAAATAAAACACTATCAACAACTATCAAATACATATAAAAAAGGAAGATACACAAACAAAACAATAATAGATATGAAATAAACAATGTATAATTCTATGACAAAATAAAAAACACTACCAAGTTATATCAATTAAAACTTCATAGAATTAACTTCTTAGATTCAACAATACAGACAACCAGTTATAGTTTCGGTTTCTGAAATTGATTATATTAATCGTTATTTAAAATACATTTGATATAGTGGATTTAAGTTTCAATAACGATTGACAGGAAATTATTCAAGTTCTATTTATTGATTAGCCACTATTTAATTAAATATTATTGATAAAATCATAACAGGATGAATACATAGGGTATCGATGATGGTAAGAACACAGAGCTTAGAAAATAATTTACATACATTCAAAGATGAACAAATGAGATCCATCCACTCAATATTTAACACAAATTAGGCTAAACTATAAAATATTGACAACCAATACAATATATCATTTCCATGAGCTATGGCCCTTTTCATGGATTTGTTTTCAAACGGAAGACAAAAAAGTCAGTTATTTTGATTTTGTCGTTGCTTTCATCAAATTTCTAAGAAAATAAGGTTAATAACTTTTGTTTCACGTTTCGAGGTGCCTCAACTACAAAATAAGAAGGTTTCAAGAACATTTAGGAATTAATTCGCATGACTTGGATAATTTTGTTGAAGCCTTGTTGATTAAATTTCGATTCTAGAGTTTCAATAATAGGATCAAATATTAGGACTTTGAATGCTTCTGTTACTACTTTCCTGAACTTGTTGATATAGTTAGCGTCAAATATCAAAATGGGATTACATTATATAAGTTAAATTTGAATTCGATGACATTCACTAATAACACCATCCAAAGTAAGGAATGATGCAGAACTTTCTTCCTATCTTTTCTTGTATGAAAGGATAGAATAGGTACAATTCTAATCCCTAATCCCTCTCCAAATAATAGAAACATCTTCAAGAATTAAAAAAGTGGTATCAGCCGCCTTTCACAACAGCTTTTACGGTAATCTTCCATTTACAAATAATGAAGAACGTAAAAAGTGGATTGAATTGGAAAAATTAAAACGTATTGTCATTAAAAATAACAATAATGGGGTTTCTTGGATTGAGTGCTATAAAATATTATACTATCCCAATGATTATAACAATGATTATTATTATGTCTCACTTCATTTCTGGAAAAAATTCTCAATTAACTCAACAAGTGGCAAGAACAAAATTATTGTTATTATAAATTTTGCGCTTTAATTAGAATAGGCACAAGAATGACTTGAACCTGGTTTTTGCCCCCCTAAAAATTTGTACGTACCTGGCATAAGAATGAAGGTATATATAAAATTTGAATTTTGAATAGTGCCACCCAATTTTGGAGCCCAGCGTTTTAATGAATGATTAAAAATACGTAACGGAATTTTGAAAAAAGAATAACTGTTGAAGCTACAATATCTTTCTTGCACAGAGCCAAATTTATGTACTGCTGTTTACAGATACCAACAAACTAGCTAATAATATGAAGTAGTCGTATTTGAAATTTAATTGGATTTCGGTGCAAATGGCCGAAGACCTTCCAAAATTTGAATCTATCACAGATTTTAGTCATAGGCAAATAAACTTTATGTTATGCATTGCATCATATTCAGAACAATATTGTCTCAATAAAAAAATAAAGATTAACTACAGCTATAAAATATTCATTACATTACTTTGTTTATTATAATTCTATTTAGTTGACACTCTCATACCTTAATCTTTATCGTGTGAGTGTACACGAAACCATAGTACTGAAAATTAATTTCTATACAAACAAGTGGAATAATTGTCAATTTCAAAGAGTTTGATAAATCTACTAAGAAAACGCTATAAGTATGCACTAACAAACGTTGTACCTATTTCACATTATGAAAATTCTTATGAAAAAAGTATCAATTACATAAAAAACAATGAAACGTCCATAAGCGTACATTTCATGTTCAGATGAAATACTTTGATATTGAAGCACTAAGAATTGACAAATACAAAATTCATGGAAAATTACAAAGATTCTCATGTTATGAGTAATCTTAGAAAAAGCAATTCACTATTTAAAGCTTTGGTAAAAAACTATATCAACAGAATTGAGCTGGTCTCTCAACTGAAGTTATTCTCTGGAAAAGAGTGCCAATCAACTTGAATATTACTGTGAATATTATGATATACTTCGATGAGAAGAGTCTCCTAAACGAAGCTAAATTGACGAGCAGCATGGTCGTTTTATGCGATGAAGTTCACCTGGAAAAATGACGATACTGTTAATGAGCGGTTAGTTTATTCAACTGTTTTGCTGTTCATGTGGCGAACGTTCATCATGAAAATCTTAATTTCTTCAACAAAGTACTAGATTTCCGAATTCTCACGCCCATGATCTTATATAGACTACACATTGTGTAGTATGTTGTATATATGCTCGTAGGTCGGAGCTGATACGTAGAATGTATGGCAAATTTCAGTTGATAAATCTTTTTTGACTCGTAAGCCCTTAGAAAAAGCAGGTCAAAATTTTCAAAATCATTGAACTTTTTCCTTGATCAATAGAGATTATACTCGTTTTTTTGTAAATTATACCATCCATCGTTTGTTGGATATTGTACGAAAAATGTAGATAATACGAACGTGAGATGAGCATATCGTTAAAATTGAATAAATACCTTACTGCATGGCTCGCGGTCCATCTATTGGCATAGTGTGTAGAACTTCATCCAGGAGTTGCAACGCTCGGTGAAGATGTACCTAAAAACATTTTTAATTCTGAGTTGTGAATGTGATATTGTGGTAGTTATCCATATTAAATGAAAAGACAAGCTATTGTCAAACATCAGATAAATCTGTGGTTTTACAATATCTTGTATTTTCATTTAAATATCGAGTTCCATCAACATGCAGTCAAACATTAATAGCATGCATTACAAGCATTCACTAGCAAATCGAAGACCCTCTTGATTTTCAGACCAGCGCGTTAACACTTACTTCCCCCTAGATACTACACAAGAAGATGCGGTCTCCAAAAGACAATACTGAGTTGATTAAAAATTAATTAAAAAAAATTACAACAGAGACAAATAAGTGGAGAGAATTAGAATTCTATCCACTTGAAAAGAAATTTGATAGTGGTGTATGACATATTAACTTATTCGCTCGGTGAGGGGTTGCTTGGAGTAAGTTCAAGTCACGAACACTATGTACTACTCTTGGATGGGTGGCCAAATACATATTGGCAGAGCGGTATCTACCTGTAAGGGTCTCCCCACCATTAAAAACACATACAAAACAACACATTAAATATACATTTTCTTCAAATCGATCATGTATTAGATAAGCTCTAAAAGTTTCAGGTAATAAAGATCATAGCTTTAGCGATACACAAAAGGAACTGACCTCAATCCAGCAGGGCGTCTCCTTGATGGAGTGGCGGGGATAGTCGGGTCCCCAACCCTTGACAAAGCTGAGCCTGAGTATGCAGAGGCGACGCAGGTCGTCGACACCGATGCCGGCGGCAGCACTAAAGCTGATGGCAGGAGCGATTCCGCCGACAGAGTTGGGCCCGGGGATTTGGCCGGCGACGGCTGCTGCCTGCGCTGCAGCCGCTGCTTGCGCTGTCGCCGCCTGCTGCTGCATCTGCCGGTGGCACTGGCGCAAGTCAAACACCTTGATGTAGGCCACTGGATAGATTTTGTGCACAGCATCGCCGGGTGCCCGGCCGGCCTCCCTGTCCAAGTAGTACGACTGCACAAACACAGAGTGGTCGCTGAGGCAGCGCAGCCACACGTCGCCCTCCCCCCGCACGTCCAGTTGCACGCCTTTCCCAATGTGCAGTCTTGCCTTCTCGCTCTGCTCTGTCCGATGCACGTTGCTCAGTGCGCCCAAACAAAATCGGTTGCCGCCCGACGGGTCCACGTAACCATCAATTGTCACATTCGGACATGACGACGACACTTTGAACGTTTCGCCAACCTACAAAATTAAACAAAAAAAAAGATTTATTGACAAATACACAAATAAATTATAATTCGATATATTATTATAGATAAACTTGAGAAGTTGAAGGTGATATTGTGAGAGTAATCCATATTAAATAAAAAGACAAGATATTAAAACCATAGATTCAAATCTTTGTATTTGACAATATCTTGTCTCTTCATTGTATAGAATAAGTAAATCTTGGGGTCGAAATACATTATTTAATTCAAATAAAATGCAAGTTGATGGAAGATATAAAATCATTAAAAAGATAAAGATATTAAAAAGATCTGTTTTATTTATTGAATCAAAATCTCAATTATTTCTTTTTATTTCTGATAAATATATTTGATTTGGTTCAATCGAATCGAATAAACTGAGACCAAAAGTAGTCTACTGTATTGCATAAAGAACATTGAGAGTGATCATGATATAACTGGATGTCATCAACATTCAATGTGAATTCATAGCTGAATGAATTGATTAGATATACTTCTCGAAATGAAAGAGCAATGTTTCTGACAAAGAAATAAATAGAAAATAAAATGAATAAGATATGCAGAAAAATGAATGATGGGAAACAGAATATTCAGTTTCGTTTACCTGAGTATCTAGTTCAAAATAAGCGACTGAGCACCAATATTCAGGAGCAGGTTGCGTAGATAAAAGTCCAGTCATTGATACTTCTGAGCTGACACCATGTCCCCCTGAAAATAATCACGAATCGATGAAATAAATCCATTATATTTATGTACACTAAGAGATTTTCTTCAATCACATAAAAATTCATTTCATTATTGCTTATTAAACTACTAGTTTTTCTGATCCGCAGCACTGGCGACTTGTCAGGTGAAATCCCCTCCTTTGGGAGATTGGCTGTCGTTAGTAAAGACAGTCAGTCGTTTCCCGTTTCTGGAGGAATAGTAATTGTTGCATTACACTCTAACTGATTAACTGCATGTTATTCAGAGGTGTTCTGCATCTTCACTTGGTTGTGAAGACTGGCTTATGGTTGAGAGGATCGACGTGCTAACCACACGTTACCTCTATCCTGGTTGGTGATTATTCGCCAGCTGTATTTTCTGTCCGGGCTGGGAGGGCATTCTGGCGGGGTGGGAGTGGCTTCGGCTCGGTCGGTATTGTTTCGAGGGCTGTGGGTTCTTTTGAGAATTTATGGCTTTTGGGCCGGTATTGGCCGGGCTGGAGTCATTTTCCCGTCTTGCCGGGGTGTCTTCTTTGCTTGGACGGGTTGTATAGTGGAGTGAATATGAAACTGGCAACCAGCTGGTAGGCCTAGGCCCTTCATAGGGCTGTTGCGCCATCGACAAAAAAAAGAGATTTTCTTCAATCACATAAAAGTTCATTTCATTATTGCTTATTAAACTACTAGTTTTTCTGATCTGCAGCACTGGCGACTTTTCAGGTGAAATGCCCGTATCTCATACTGTACAAGACTTGAATTAAGAATTCAGCAGCACCTGTTTCTTTGATGCCATTCCTAATTACTATAACATGAGGTTGTTGGACTCACAGTAAGCAGGATTGGGATGAGGTGGCTGCATGCGCTGCGTGTAGGTGAGAGTGTTGGATCCGGTCCAGGTGGCCTGCTGGTCGGGAGGGGGGAGGGGAGGCGACTGTGCCTGCTGGCTGACGGAGCTGCTCACCGAACTGGGTCCGGAGCCGAGCGACGTGAAGCCGCCATTCTGGTGTACGGGTGACACGGCGCCTTGGCCACCCCCGCTGCTCACTTGCTGGCTACTGCTGCTACCTCCACTCTGCACCACCTGCGTTGCCTGCACAACTGAGCTTGATACTGCAACAAGTTATAGAATTTATTAATTTAAATTCACGGTTATCAACCCAATCGACACAAAATAATGTTAGATCAAATGGATTCCTGAAAAATTTCTATGAAATCATCTATATTACTATCTAATTATATTATTATTATAAATTATCTACAGATAAACGGAAAATTCAATAGGTGAATAATTTGAAACTTTACAGATGAAGGAAACTGGGAATAGCCTGAGATGTAGGTCTAAAGTACAATGTAAATTCTAATAACGTAAATTGAAGAAAAGTGATATTGTAAATCATTGGATTTCCAAGAAAAAAGTATGAAAAGCTCAGAGCCATACAAAGTGTTATTGCCAAGGAATATTTTGATTTTCTTAGTATTATCCTGAAACCTTTTTTTAAACGTACCTACATCTTACGTACTGCATTGAAGGGGTTTGAATCAGATAATTTTACTTTCGTCTTCAAACAAATGCGACACGCTCTCAAAACACTCGAAAAACGAATGGACTTAGGAGGCAAAATCCTAAATGTTTAAGAACCATTGATTTTCTATCATTTGAAATAATATACAATAATATCAACTTTTTTCACCTCTTATTATTTATTCAATTGAGCCCGTCTATTGACCCAACCTGTCGAGCCCTCCTCCACTTCTCTGTTGAGACTACAGTGAACCAGTCTCGATACTAATATTGAATAAGCCTTGGAATATTCGGTTTTGACTGGAAAATTAAAAGTACAGTCTGGTTACGATTATAAGTGACTCACATAGGGTGTTTTCGGTGGGCGACAGTGAGTCCTGTGTGCCCTGAGTGTAGAAGGAGGTGGAGGAGACAGTGGGCACCGACTGTACCTGCACCGGAACCGGAACGGGAACGGGGACTGGCACCGGCACCTCATTGGTCACCGATTGCGAGGCGGCCGGTGAGACCAGAGGCGTGACCGAGGACGACTGTGGCTGAGATGATGACGTTGATCCCGTTGCAGTGGCAGCCGCAGCTGTCATGGTTGATGTTCCTGAAAGACACGAGTTCATCATAACATTATGTCTCCTTTTATCTTCATCCTACTCGAACTATTCAGTATTCAATTCAAATATCTGCTGAATAACTGTTATTCAAGTACCTGCTATAAGTTAATGAGTTGGTCATTTGACTGCTCGGGTTGGCCTGTTGGAACATTCAGTCCGCTAGCGCTACCCAGTCGTGGATTCAAATCCCACCAGAGGCATCTCATAAATCACCCTCGCACTATCCATTACCCACGCACAAGTAAAATTGAATTCTTATGTGGGCATCATCCGCATTAAAAAAAAGTCAACCGAGATCAAACCAAGAACCTATGAAATTCCAGCTTGGAGATAAGCCACCTCCAAAATTAGTTTAAATCAAATTTGCTGAGAAGTTTTGAAGGTGATATTGTAGTAGTTATCCATATCAAATAAAAAATTAAAACTAGATAACATTGAATTGCATCAAGTCATACTTAGTAATTTAACTACATTTCGTGCCAGTACGTGAATAGTACCTATATCTGACCAAGCAAAGAAGACATTCTTGAAAGATGGGGGAATGACTCCAGCTCGGTCAATATTGGTTCGAAATTTATAAATTTGGTCTAAAATTGTAGATCAGAATGTTTTCTACAATTTGAGACCAAATGTATAATTTTTGAATCGATATTGACCGAGATGGAGCCATTTTTCCATATTGCTAGGATGTCTTCTTCGTTTGGACAGATTATACGTACAGTTAATTACTTACTGTGATGGGTGGGTGGTGGTGGAATTGGTGGAGGCAGATGTGTCATCATCCAAGGAAACCTCTGATGAGAATCCATCGCGGTGGAGGGGGGCTGCAGGGGGTGAGCCCCCCCTGGCGACTCCATCTTGGGTGAGAACATTCCACTGCGACTCTCACTGCCTACGCATTCAGCAAGCGCAAAACATGCACAAAACAACTACTAACATCTACAGAAGAATAAAAATTAACAAAGTAATAAAGCTAATTCGAGTAGAGATGCAACCTCACTTGATTAATGATAAAAAATACATTCAAATTCGCACAGTAGTAATAATAACCGATAAAATGAATAGAATAAAATAATATTTGACATATAGTCGTCCATCCAAGCGAAGGAGACTTTCTAGCAAGATGAGAGAATTATTCCAGCTCAGTCAATATTGGTTCAAAAATTATTGATTTGGTCTCAAATTGTAGATGAGAATGTTCCCTTCAATTGAGACCGTATCAATAATTTTCGAACCAATATTCACCGAGCTGGAGTCATTTTCTCATTTTGCCACAGAGTCTTCTTTGCTTGGACAGACTAGTACCACAATAGAAGATTGCAGTCGTTATCAAGCAATAGAAAAAAATAATAATAAATCGAATTTCCATAATGGAAAATTTCATTCAGTATGAGGAATTATATTACTGTAATATTCGAATAAATTACCAAAAGTATATTAATAGGAAATACAAATGAATATAATAAGGTTCATGGTAAAATTATAACATATATAAAATAAAAATTGAAATAGTAACAAAGCAAGCCGAATATGACAAATACTAATCAAAATGATACAGAAAGTAAGTTTATAATAGGCCTAATGAATTTATTAAAGTAACTTATAAGAAAAAAGTATCTAATTTTGTAAGCGAAAACATCACGTGGCTGTGACTTGAGGAAAATTTATTGTAACTTAACTTACAGATGAATTGAAAATCGCATTCATCAAAATAAGAGCAAGAATGAGAATGGATGAAAATTATAAAAGTTAATTTTATATAAAAATAAACAAATTCGATTCATATCAAATATCACAATAAATGGTAGCAACCCTAAAAACGGCTATAATTTATAAAAAATTCTGCAGAATGTTTGCCTTAACGTGTAGAACGCAAAAAGTATTGAAACATTAAGGCTTGGAAAGATAAACTGAATGTAAATGGTAATAAAGAAAATGAATGAAGAGTTTAAGATTTTGACCAACTTAATACATAGTAAATGAGATACACATTAATTTATTTCCTGAAAAATATGCCCACATATGCTCTAAGCATGTGTGTGGGTAATACTACTTTTTTCAATCAGCAAAGGGATGATATAGGTCGAAATTAAAGATAATATTAATAAAATAGCTTGTAAATTCAACTAGTACTATTTTATTTTTTAATAAATCCTACATAGAAATCAAATAAAAATATCAGACTACTGTAACAAAAATATCCTTAGAATTGATCAAATTATCATAAGCATAAAAGCAAATTGAAGAATTAGACTACAGCAATGAACTTTATAATATTGGAATTGACACTTACCGGACATAGGTGACATGGAGTAGTGAGGGGTGGCATGATGCTGAATGGTGCCTGCTTCTGGCTCCATGTCCATAGTGCTTGAGCTGGACGAACCGCCTCCCCCTCCCACCACTCCCGCCGAGTACTCGTCCTTCACCATTCGACTCGGACATTGCAAGCTCAGCCCCGACAAGTCTACAAACAAGCACATCGATTAGACTAAATTATTAGTTTCGGTTTCATTGACTCAATATAATAATAATAAAACATCGTATCGCATTAACTTGAACAAATCAATAATCTATCGATATTCAAGGGAAAAATAGCCGAGCAATATGAAACCTTCTAAGGTGAGAACAATAAATAGAATGTGAGTATTTTAAAAAGGAACATTATTTTTCGAATTTTAAACTAATTTAATTTCATTTTTCTGTGATATGAGGTAATAATGTGACATCCCTGGTGCTCTGACATACTGTATGAGCAGAAACACAAACCACGATTTTTGCAAGTCCTATGTTTTGCCGTCTTCATTAATTCTAGTAGATTGAACGTAGTTTTGCAAACACGTTATGTGTACACATCATGTGTTTATCTAGTCCTAGTAAATTTATAACAACTGAGAAATGATACGATCAAAAACAGTGGTGAGTGTAACAGGGGTCACATTTCAATATTTTTTTTAGAAGAATACAAGTATTGTAATACATTGAGAATAGATGTCTAGTGCGATACTCTACTTTAATGTCGAAGAACAATATTTCTCCAGACTCTAGAATAACCCTCTGTTACTATGTATAAAATAGATGATTCAAAGCATAATTTTATTTCCATCAGCTTCTCAAAATATATTACTAGAGTTCCCAATGAATAAATTGGTGAATGGCGAATGATCAAAACCCGTCGTGTTGGGGAAAAAGGGAGGTAGATAAAAAGAAAGTGTTCATCTGATCAGCTGTCTCACCCGCAAGTTTTTTGTTGGATACTCTAGTAGTCTGCAATATTTACTCTGCAAATGTTTTATTTCTTCTCGCTTTTCTTTCCAGCACACACAACCATGAAGCCTGTGTTTTTGTTTAATGTATTATTGATAATGTACATTTGTTTTTTTTATTCATTTTTGTCCTTTGTGATTTTTAATAAATTGAATTGAAGTTGAAAAAAATAACGATAGGCTATAGTCTAAGCACTGTTGTGAAATAATAGATATAAGCATATAAATAAGAAAGAAGAATAAAGTATAATTACCAATTCCAGGAGACACAACCCTCTCATAATGGTA
The DNA here is from genome assembly GCA_017141385.1 of Sogatella furcifera. Classification (NCBI taxonomy): domain Eukaryota; kingdom Metazoa; phylum Arthropoda; class Insecta; order Hemiptera; family Delphacidae; genus Sogatella; species Sogatella furcifera. The sequence goes on along the minus strand of CM029550.1, from coordinate 15,925,825 downwards.
AGGATTAACACAAACTGAATCACATTTGAGATCAAAAGCGAACTGACAGTACTTCACATGTTTCAATTCGTTCTTATGAAGATCAGGCCAACGCCATATTCTAGCGTAGATCACGTGTGGAAATCCTTTCCTACCGGCAACCTGTTCTAAAACAAAATCCTCAATTAATTGTATGATCAGATTTCAAAACATATTGATATTTTTTCCATTATATAAGAACGAAATATGGTGAAATTTCATGAATGAATGGTAGTAAAATAATCGAGTTTCAGTTTTCCAGGTCTTCGCCACAGTCAATATAGACTGCGGGGAATTGTCAAGTTTTATTACTCTAAATATCAAATATAAATAATCTAATAATTGTCAAATATTAATAATCTAATTTCGCAAGTGCTGGAAAGTATGTTCCTAGGAGTATCTCAGAATGATTCGAGAATCGCATATAATTTAGAATATAAGCTAATGTTAGACAGGTATTACACGATATTATTTCTATTATCATAGTTAATCATATGAAAAGAGATGTAAATACAAAGTCATATTTTCATCTCTTTTCATATGATTAACTATGATAATAGAACTATTACCGTGTAATACCGGCCTTAGCTACAGCTATTATGTATAGCACCTTTTAAAGCCAACTTAATTGCGTATTTGTTACTTTATAAACTTTTTGAGCGGAGCGAAGCGAAGCTCTAATGGATTAGGAAAGTCACTCTTTGTATAACTACTCCTCCGGAACCGCTCGACCGATTTGATTCAAACTTGCCATGGTGATAGTAGACATGGACGACCAGGTTATAGGCTATAAAGCATTTTGAAAATTTGCATATTAAGGACGAAAAAAGGAAAAAAAGGATTGCTTACACACTATTACTATACACATTATTCATGCTCTCTGCACTGCAGGATTGCAACCGAACATCAGTTTTGAGAAACGTTCCTGGTCAGAAATGTCTATTATGCTCTTGAAATCATGTTGGTATCACTGGCAGAATCGGCTCCTCATCGAATCCTCATAGCCCAGTGGTTAGCGACGTGGACTAGTATTTCACTGCTTACCAATCAGGGGGGTTCGAAACCTGAGTAGAACATTTTTTTTTGCCGATTATTTTCAACTTAGAACAACTTTTAATATTATTTTACATAGAAATAAAAGAAATAAACTACCTTTTAAGATTTGTTTGGTTAAGAGAAAATTAAATTAAAAATTGAAAAAAAAAAATTAAAAATTAAAAATTGAAAATTAAAAAAAATCAGTAAAAAATGTTGATATTTGGTGGGCAGGTTCAGATGAGGTCTAGAAATGTTGTGTTAGAATATTTTTGAAATCCGTTCAAGATTAAGCAAGTAATAAGTTTTTAAAAATTGTAGATGTATTGCGAGTTGCATATCCACCTTGATACAACAAATCCAAATTGTAATTTCAATGGTTCAGCAAGATTATAGATGAACTAATTTGGAAGATATTGAATTAAGTTTTAATCTATGTCCAATATACTTTCCAAAGGTTACACTTCATATTAGCGTTTTACTATTTTTCAGAATTTTCGGAGATTTTCTTAGATTTTTTGAGAACAAACTGGCAAAAAATGTTGAAATTAAGTGAATAGGTCCAAATTAGGTCTAGAAATGCTGTGTTCAATAAATTTCTAATCCCTTCTGAACGGAATTTGCAGGCGAGCGAAGCGAGCCTGTTTGTCTCAGCTGACATTGACAGAGGTTTTGCAGGCGAGCGAAGCAAGCCTGTTTGTCTCACTTACACTGCCTATACTGTCGGGGGTCCAGGGGGCGGAGCCCCCTGGCTAGGCGGAGAAGGCGAGCGAAGCGAGCCTGCGGGCTAGTAGATAATAGTTACAAATATTTAGAACAGTTACAAATTCAATACAGATATCTGATGCAAAGAAGTTGCAATTACTAGCTTCCAACTATAGGATGAGAAGTTACAACAATTACAAATAGATGCAATACCGTAGTTAAAAATATAAGAACAGTTACAAATGAATCGGTTGCAATAGTTACAAAGAGAATCAGAACTATAAGATCTAGTTACTCTATGTTTTCAGTCACAAATTAAAAGAGAAAGGTTCACATAGACTTAAATAGAGCATAGAAAAGTAACTCTAAACTTATTTTCTCTTAGGGATACTGTATTTATTAAAAGGGTACTTTGATTTGAAGAAGGCGAGAAGGCGAGCGAAGCGAGCCTGCCGGCTAGTTCTGAATAAAATGGTGCCTGATTTGTCAGGAATCAATGATAAATAACTGAGATGACAAACTATTATAATTTTAATTTCTACCTTTCACATTCAATATGGTAGTTTGGAAAAACTTAATGTGTAATACGGCCTGTGGCTTGTGCGTAAGTGTTTCTCTTGATGCAGCAAAATCACTCTTTGCGTACTGATACACAAATAACTATATTGTACTGTGTGAAGGAGGCAAAATGGGGTTTTTACCTGATGTCTTTATTAATAAAATTATTTATTTATTTGCATTCATTCAATATTTCTCAACATGCTAACAAACAATGGAAGCTTGTTGTGGAAATACACCAAAATTTTGCCCAAATTTTATCCAATAGGCTTATTTTTTCGCAATTTTTCAAGTTTATATTGATTTTCCTTTATAATTTGCTACTGAATAATTATTTTAAACAATCAGAGCACATTTGAGACCAAAAAAGGTACGTCAAATGCTGTATTTACAAAGTTGAACCACTCATAGAGGAAATAACTCCAGCTCGGTCAATATTGTATGAAAATTAATGATTTTGTCTCAATCGTGGAAAACATTCTGACCTTCAATTTGAGCCCAATCAATATTTTTTCAACCAATATTGACCAAGCTGGAGTCATTTTCTCATCTTGCCTTATTTTATCAAAATAAACACTCACTTGAGAAAACATTCACTTAAAGGTCGTTGCTCATATTTTATATTCTCATTTCATAACATTACATGGTAATAGAATGAGCCACTTTCACCATCAGCTAGGTTTAGCTAGGCTTAAAATACCGGGATCAAATTTTCGAGTCCACACGCTTCAAAAACTTTTGGACAAAAGAAAGCTCGCTCCGCTCAATTTGCGGCTGCCTCCGCATGCGCTTCCCTAGTAAATACACAAGTGTGGTGTGTCTGGCTGTTCAGTGAAACGGTTGCTAGGTGATTGTGATGTCAAGTCACAAAAACTATGGACTGTTTTCGGATGGTTGATCAGATTGTGGCCAAGGCGAGTGGAACCTACCCTTATGGTTAGCTCCATACAATAAAACCATATGCATATATATATATTTAATACACAATAAAACATCAGGGTGCTAATTTCTAAATTGAACAATTTCTTTCGAAAACGCGGGCTTTGGGGAGGATGAAGGATATACAATTATACAGTTCCAAAAAAGCAATACAGTACATATTCAAGTAAGGTGGTTGCTCACTTGAATATGAATAGAATGGTTGTTGGTGAAGATTAATAGAAATCACTACCGGTACTGAGTTTTTATTCTTTGATCAGCAGCTTCTCTTTCTTCTTCTTCTTCTTCCACCTCCTCCTCCTCCTCTTCTAATGTTCCTTCGGTTTTTTCCAACTGTTCCTATCACCTATTTGCCGATGATCTAATGATCTATGCGCAATGTTCCAAAGAAAGCATTCCTGAAGCAGTTCAATCCATGAACCAGAACATTGAATCACTTCTGCAGTGGACCAATGCCCATAAGTTAATTCTCAATGCAAAAAAGACCAAAAGTATAATTATTGGTTCTCCTACTCTCCTAAGCAGAATTGATCAGGATAGAGTCCCAGCAATCACAGTTGAAGGTAATGTTGTTCCCTACCTGAAGAGTGTGCGAACTCTTGGATTGTATATAGGTCAGACCCTCAGCTGGAAGGAGCAGATCACTCATGTGTGTAACAGAGTGTTTGCGGGTATGCACCAGTTTAAACGTTTGAAACAATTCCTGCCTAGAAGCACACGTATCCTATTGGTCGGATCCTTGATTAGACCCTTTATTGATTATTGCTCGACTGTATATGTTGATCTGACAGAGGAATTGAATAGTAGGATGCAGCGGTTGCTCAATTATGCTGTGAGATATATTTATGATGCTAGACGAGATGAGCATATAACACCCTACTACATTCAATTGGAATGGCTGAAAGTCAGGAATCGGAGGAAATATTTTCTCCTGATTCTTGTATATAAGATTATAGTGCAGAATGAAGGACCATCCTATCTTCGTAATCCATTCACTCTGTTGGCTACTGTTCACACTGCTCGACAAACCAGGTCACATCAGTACACTCTTCAAATCCCTCATCACCGTACATCCATCTTCAACTCTTCTTTCATCACTACAGCCTGCAGAGAGGGGAATGCTCTTCCAACTCACATTGTTTTCTCCACGTCTCTTCCCTTGTTTAAAAAAAGATTGTATGCTCATTTGCTTGGGGTTGATGAGTGACCAGTCCTTCATTAATTATCTCTTATCGTCTATCTCTTTCTTTCTACATTATTTCTCATGTTTAGTATTAATTCAACTCTTTACATTAAATCATAACTTTGATTCACTACAATTGAATAGTATATCATAATTTTTGATTATTCAATTTCAAATGAGATTCCGCTGCATTTTCAAATATTCTAATACTTATTCTACCTTAAAAGTAGTTCTCTTTCTTTCTTTTCGTTTTTCATAACTATTATTTAAAATATGTATTACATAATTTTTAGGTATTTAGTTTAATATACTAATATAAGTTTATATTACAGTTGTTACTTTGAGATGTAATGTATGTTGTGTTGTGCATTGGGTCTTTCCAGACCTAGCACTAAATAAAAATCAATCAATCAGTCTTCTTCTTTTTCTTTAGCAATTCGTCTCTCTCTCTTCAAATGAATTGGAATTACCTCAATTATCAAGAGATTAATATTTACAATACCCTTAATAATAATAAAAATCTGGTGTGGTACACTCACACAACTTTCCTTGCCATTCTCATTTGCATAATACAAGCGTAGGCTATCTATTAATAGGCCTACCTAGTCATCAGCGAGTGCAAATTTCATTGCACTTCTCATTGCTGTACTTCCTCATCTTCCAATAGTAACAGTGAAATTTGCCCTCACCGATGACGCCTCGCGCCTTCCGGCGCTTCGGCTCATCGTGTGTGCGATTTGAAATTTTAACAAGCACATGACGCCTCGCGCCTGTCGGCGCTTCGGCTTGATGTTAGCCGAATTGGCCTGGATTTTGTAAGAAAATAGATTTTTGGTCTGTAATACTGTATTCCAATATATCGGATCAAAGAGGTGGAATCGATAATGGATCATTCGATTCCATAACTCTGGTATTATACCAATAATTTATTATGAAACACCAATATTTTTTCAAAAGTGTTTTTTGTCTCCTTTAAATTCTTGATTTCAAGAATGATGGAATGACATTGACACACTTTTTGTACACGTGCAGCAAGGGCGCTGCCCGCGTTGCTCGAAATTCACTTACCGAGCCATGTAGTGCGGGTTGCCTATCTACCTAAACTTTTCAAGTATGGGGTGGCGCCCCTGCTAATTTGACACTAAGGGGACTCATATCAGTAGATAGAGCTCATAAGTGACTACCTATATTTAGGGTGTCAATTAAAAAAAAAAACAATCGTTTGACACATTTTCGAGAAAATCGAGAAAATTCATTTTCTCAACAATGCTGCGGATCTTCTGCTATTTTGCCAGGAACGAGACTCATGGCAGTCGATGAGGCTTATATAGGACTTTTTTGGGTAATTCGGGAAATTGAAATTTTGCGACAAGTTAAAACAATTCACATTTCAATTAGAGAGAGCTTCTGCTGGAAATATTGTGAGATAACGAAAAATGAGCATACCTGTAGCCTGCCATCCAACGTCCGCTGAATGGTCACACACTTGCTATGATGTGATCCATTGGTTGTGATAGCTGTGATCAAGCTGTCCAGTTCATCTCTCTTCTCCTGTTAAGGAAGATAAATTACAAGTTTGTTCAAGTTTATAGTGAATAATCAACGAGAAAATATACCAAGATCTGTGAAAATAATTTGTTTAGGAATTCTCATCTGTCAACTGGAATATATTCTTCCATATTAAAAAAAAAGATAAATTCAATAAATAGATAGAATAAAAACAGATAGATAGAATATAGAGATAAACAGAAATATTAAATAAGATACTGGTAGTGATATATGAAATGCTACACCAAATTCAATAAAGCCAATCATATTCCACTGATGATATTGTTATCTTATTTTACTCAAGTGTCAGTGCAAGATGTAGCAGTAAGTTAGCAGTTAAGGATACTCGCCTTTAACTTCTTGACTAGACTCTCGATGGCGCGTTTGGCGAATCCCTCCGATTCACCTCCCTGTCGGTGACACATCAAGCTGTGCACGATACTCAGACATGCATCAGCTGAGGTCGGCGCCCCACTGCTCATTCCTGTCATTTCTCGAACTGGAAACACAATTATAATTCATAAGTAAATAATTAAAGAAACGTTTATCATCGAAACTTCTACCCACAAAGTTCCCCATTCACAAACATTCAGATTAAAGTGTATGTGATCAATATTAATGAGTTGAATAAGATTAGTTAATCTTCAGAATAATGAGTGCTCTGATGCATGGCTTACTAGGCTAGGCTAGGCTGGTGCCAAAAATTGAGGTCCAGACTAGAATTACAGAGGTGAAACACATGGATTGGAAATTTACATTATCAAATATTCGGTTATTAATGTACGATGCGGATCGAGAAACTAAATATTGGAATTTTCATCTTTGTAAGTATTAAAAAACATGTAAAATTGTAGGTAACTTACACAGAGAAACATACATTTACAAAATTGATGGATTTTGAAAATAGTTCGTAACTGCAATATATTACTGGAAGAATATAGAGGAATATACTCACCACAAACCAAACAATATCCATTATTATTCATGTAATTATCTACACAGTTTTTAGAATACATGATTTACAATATGAGCGTTATTTTTACAAACGGTAAACCAAAAAAGAAAATGAGTTGATTAGCTTCACTGACAAATAAGTTAAGTAGGCTAATATGTATTGCTAAATATTAGCATAGGTTGAGGCACACTTCATGACGTCATTAATAGATGATTTACTCAAGTTCAATCATCAAGTGTGCATTGCAACATGATATTCGTATGTAAACAAGATTTCAAGCAACAAAACTCAAGGTCAGAATGAAATAGAGTTGATAGCATGCTTGAGATTTTAATTGACACTTGAAAACCCAATATTAGACTTATTTTCCAGTATGAGAGATGAGGATGTCATTCGCAATAATGGTGAGTATCGATTAGAGGAGCAAATTTCTCCAAGTTAAAAAGTAGAGCTAATATGTTTTTTTAATATCATGAATTGAAAAAAAATTGAATCTTTGGAGTTTCTAAAACTCCTAACAATTACAATTCATCAACTTTTTTTCTTTTGTCAGGCAGGTAATAGAATATTTTAGTTAAATCGTCAAATGAATAGAAATATTTTTCTTCATTTCATAAGACACAGAATCATCAAGTTATAGTCTAATTCCGACCATTAAAACAATTATAATTTCAATCTACTTCACAATAAAGTAATAAATTACATTGGAATTCAAAAAAGATTTAATATCAATAAGGATATTCAAATTATAAATTTTAAATCAATCCACTTTTATAGTTCATGTATAGGCTATATTAGAATTATAATTTGGCTAATTATCTATTTAAATTAGTATGAATATTTTGAAGGCTAAGTTACTTGAACTATGTTTGTAAAAAATAATCTATTCAACTTATTATCAAATTTGCTAGGTTATTTATTCTAATTTATTTCATTCATTATTTGAATTTTGAAGATGATTTGTGTGTGTTTTTTTCAATTAATTCAACTCAATTGTACATCATTACCTTCAGGCTGCGATGCTACTGTACTGAATATGTGTCCACTTCCAGGCAAACCTGAAATTTTTTAATTTCTGAATTAATTTAACTAATAATACAACAAATTGGAAATTTCTACTATAATTAAAGAGTTAAAATGGAAAACAAGTGCCAAAGTTAGATTGTTCACTAGCGGACAAAAACCCATAAAATAAGAATTTTAAACTTTCGTAGTCCTCCACCATACACCATAGTATATCTCCAGCCACTCAGCTGTACGTAGACTCATGCAATATTTTTTGTCACATTTATAATAGACTATAAACCAGTTCGAAAGACATTATTTGATTGATGATGATGATTGAGCGATGAGCCAAGTATACCAGTCATAGAAGCCTAAAAAATCTATGCATGGCAGCATGGACTATTCTCGCAATGGGCATGGGCTATTCAATATTTTCTACAGAAAATTGTTAGAGGTCTATGACCAATCATGCCCAGCACTGTCCTTCACGCCAGTTATTCAGCATGGAGTCAACAGGAAAAAGAAGGCCAGGAACCAGAATGATTGGTATACTCCAGAGTTGAGGAGGATCAAATTGCTTGTTATCATGCTGTAAGTTATGCTTCTTACAGGGTAAATCCATCGTTGCAGGGTGTGGAGCACAGAAACTACCTTAGAACCAAACAGATCTACAAAGAGGAGATAGACAGGGCAAATAAGAGTCTAATAGTAACTTAGTTACATTGAGAGATCTGATAATCATACAAGGGCAGCATGGAAACTCATCAATGACTCCTACAAGTCCAAACCAAAAGTAAGAAAGAGTCCTGATGAAGTCAATGAGGCATTTATGAAGTCCTTGGCTGAGATAGTAGAGGTGATTCCGGCTTCAACTTTTGATCAATTTTCCCTGGTACCTGAGACTCCTCATAAATTTAAGCATTTTTGTTTGCTGAGTGAGACTGAGCTGTTCAATATCATCATGAACTTCAATACTACCTAATCAGGATTTCTATGGCCTATCCACAACATACATCCTGAAAAAAGTGGCAGGTGTACTGCCAGTGGCTGCCTGGTAGACATGTCTGTCTGAGGGTCTTTTCCCAGACTGTCTCAAGGTGTCTAAAATGGTATTAGTTTTCAAGAAGGGCTGTCCTGAGGATATTGGTAATTTTCGTCCAGTCTCCATTGTGCCTTGAGACAATCATTGAGACAGATGACAAAGTTCCTCAATACAAAAATCTGCTTAGAGGCATGCAGCACAGAACAGAGATCAATTAATCTGGTTCTATGTGACTCATCTAAGGCATTCGACTATGTCTCCCATGAAGTCCTGCTCAGGAAGTTGGAAGTTGAAAAGGCACGGGTTTCAAGGCAGAGCATGGGGCATGGTTGCTGATTACTTTTGTGACAAACAGCAGGTCGTATCCATCATGGGTGCTACTTCAAATAGAACAGGAGTGCCACACGGAATACCCCAGGGCTTGGTGCTTGGACCACTGTTAATTTCTGATCATGTTAAATGACCTGCATCTGCAGAACTCCAGCCTGCTTTTTGCAGATGATACCACTATCTTGGGACAGAGCAAGAGGCCAGAGGAAGCTAAGCTAAAAGCTCACGAGTTTTTTTGAAGAGGCAAAGAGTTGGTTTTGCACAAATAAGCTCAAGTTGAATGAGAGAAAACCCCAAGAGATGCTGCAATAAACTGTCAAACTCTGTCACTGCGTATCGTGGAGTGTTTAACCTTGAAAATGTAATTATGAGCATTCGCACAGTATTACGGCTATCTACTGTAGTATCTTTCTGTTTCTGGCCTACAGCTTCGAGTATTGAACTAATCTGCGTAAACAATCAATTCAACGACTAATAAGTGAACAGACTTTGAGCGCGCTTTTCAATTTGAAAGAAATCCAGTCACTGTTACGAGTAATATTGAGAAGCCTCCTTTACTGTTTCTTCTCATATGCTTTTATTCTTAACGATTGTTATTCCCCATTCTATGCAAACTTTTTCGAATAAACGATCGAATATTTTATGGTACCATGAATACGATCATAATAGCATAATATAGTTTTTAGTCACCAATCACGATTATTGTTTCAATCTAAAGTTAAATAATCTAATTAAACGTTTGTCACTCTCTAGCTGGTTATTTACAAAACATGGCAGACCTAAAAATCACGTCTACTTCAAAGGGGAATTCTAAGTTGGAATATGAAGGCTTCTACTACAGGAAAGATTGGATTTTGGCCTCCGGTCAAATAACTTGGAGGTGTATGAGCAAATCGTGCAGTGCTTCACTGAAAACGGACTCTAATTGTAGGAAGATTGTGAGATTGGGAGCGATAAAACATAGCCATCCCCCTATTAATGGACAGAGCTCAAATGATGATCCTGGTCACTCTTCATCTTCTTTTGTGGAGAACAGCTTTAATGGGGGTGATAACTCAGGTTGCTGCTCAACGCCGAACGAATCTATACGGGTGGAAAACTCCATTTCGTCTTGCTCTACTAGCGCAAGTAGAGACTATGCCAGTCAGAGCCGAAGTTAGCAAATGGAAAATGCATCACTGTTGGCGAGACTCAAACTGATGATGTCGATTCTAGAACATCTGAATCCAATAGTTCAATGATGTTTTTAAGAAGTATAGAAACACAGACTGAAACACACTACAGATTGTCAATAGAAAAATGCAAGCCGGATTGTGATGCTTTGGATATTATTAGCATTAGAGAGAGCACAATTGCTGCGTTGAATGACAGTAACAATCATCTGCATAGAGAAATTCAAGATTTGGAGTTGGAGATACGAAGGAATTGCGATAAATTAAATGACTTAATATATGAGAACGAGCAATTGAATGACACTGTATCTAGACTAAATAATCATATTAAAGAAATTAATTCCAATATAAACACACAAAGTGGATTCAAGACGGTGTTCGAGTCGACTTCGTCAGTGATTCCCCTGAAACGCTCATTAAGATCAGCTGGCAGTAAACATCCCAAAATACGGATTTGGGCTGATAGTCATGGAAGGGGAATTCGAGAGACTCTTCAACGATTATTGCCTTCCTTTAGTTGCACCTCTCATGTTTCTTCCGGAGTTCCATTCAAGGTTATATCTGAAACATTTCTGAACTCTAGTGTTGCGCCTCGGACTGATTATGACTGGGATGTTCTGATTGGAGGGACTAACAGTTTATCGGAGACAGCTTTTCCGATGCGGACATGGAGGAGTATGCGGAGCAGTTGATGAGAACTGTGAGAGATTCATCGGGTAAAAATATAATTATAACGACTGTACCCTACAGATACGATCTTCATGCAGACTCTACACAGAATAAGTCAATTTCGAAACTAAATCGCATCATTCGGCGTCTGAAATGTTTTTTTAATGTGAAAATTGTGGATTTGTGGTTTTTCAAACCAAATAAACATACGAGACATGGTCTCGAATAGATACGGTAAAATGAAAACTTGCCAAATGATAACAGAAATTGTCTCCGGAAAAATTGAAAAGGTTGTGGATGTAAATGAGCAGTGTGAAGCTCAGCTGTGCGATGTCAACCTCATCTCATGTCTTCCTCCTATTGAAGTCTTGCAGTGCACGAAGCAAAGCGCCTCTTCGGGTGTCTCAGCGGATTATTCAAACTCTTAGCAACTGACAATGAATCATCTTCTGCAAATATCATTACTAGTGAAAGGTCTATTTCTATATTGAACTCTAGTATCAATGATAGTAGTTTTGATGATATTAGTAGAAATATAAATTATGAAGTAATGACTCAAATCAATAATGATTTATGTATAATTGACACAGAACACAGTAGGCCTGAATCTAACTTGACTAATATAATCGAAGTAAATTTGTTGTCTTGGAATACACAGGGTCTTATTAATAAAATTGACTACCTTGAAATAATAGCTCATGAGAATAAACTGGATGTGATTGCAATTAGTGAGCATTGGATGAATGAAGAGGAAATTAATAATATTACTTTTCGAAATTTTAAAACAGGATCATATTTTTGTAGATCTAGTCAGATCCGGGGTGGAGCAGCTATTTTTATAAAGAATTCATTTAAATACTTTGAATTGAAAAACATCCAAGATCTGTCAGTTGAAATGATTTGTGAGGCTTGTGCGCTCAAGATACCTGAGATATGTGTGATTGTTTTATCTGTCTATAGACCATATAGTAGGGATGTATATGAATTTAATCATTTTCTAGTCATTCTAAATGACATGTTAAGTTTCCTGTTTTCATTTAAAAAGTATAATGTTATTCTTTGGGCTGATTTTAATGTACAATCTAGTCAGAGAGATGATCTAATAAATTTGTTGATTAGTTTTAATATGCATGTAACTACGAATGAGATAACAAGACCAGGAAATACAGGTGGCTCTTGCATTGATAATATTGTAACCGATATACATTCTAGTAGATGGGAAAGCAAGATTGTTTTCACTGTCTTTTCAGATCACTTTGCGATAGGCCTTAAGCTAAAGCTAGAAAATGATAATAATAATAATAATATATCAAACAAAGATGTTGTAATGACTAGAGAAATAAATGAGAGCAATATATACATTTTCCTAGAGAGTCTCCAAAAAATAAATTGGATACGAGTGTTAGTTGAGAGATGTTATTGGTCAGATTCGTGAGTTCCAAAAATTATTTATGTGGGCAGTAAATTTAGCTTTCCCATTGCTTAAAAAAAGAAAATCGAATGTAAATAGTAGGAAAAACAAATGGTACAGTTCAGAATTGTCCGAGTTGAAGAGTAAATGTGAAAATTTGTATTTTTTTCTTAGAAATTCTCCTAGTGAAGAGATTAAACTAGAATATGTTAGGTTAAGAAAATATTATCGCTCTGTATTAAAAAAAGCTAAGTTAAACTATCATAATAAAATTATAGAAAATAGTAAAAATAAAACAAAAGCAGCATGGAGAATAATAAACAACCATATTAGTGTTAATTGTAAATCAGGAGAAAATTAATGCAACATGTCCAAAAACGAAATTAACAGTTTTTTTGGATAAAGTAGAACAGCTTGGTAGAAGTATTCCTAAAAGTAATTTTGATTTTGAATATTATGTCAACAAAGTACCTAAGCCGAAAGTTTTCTTCAATTTTGCAGACTTCAAGGTGGAAGAGGTTTTTGATGCAATAATTAAAATCAATAATTCTAGTACTTTGGATATTTATGGATTAAACTCATTCATTCTGAAATTGGCAGCTTCAAATATTGCAGAGGTGTTGACTGTTATCTTTAATAAATGCTTGTACTTAGGGGTATTTCCAGATGAATTGAAAAAAGTCAGGTTGATTCCAATTTATAAGAAAGGTGATAGATCGAATATTGAAAATCATAGACCTATATGTATAGTTTACATAATATCAAAAATTTTTGAAAAACTTCTTTATACACAATTAACAGCTTATTTTGAACATAATAGATTACTGTCTGATAGACAATACGGTTTCAGAAAGAATCGTAATACAGGTGACAATGTTCTAAGACTTATAAAAGAAGTAATCAATGATCTGGAAAATCATAAATATGTCCAATTTAGAAGCTTCGATATGACCAAAGCGTTTGAGACTGTTGATCATACCATATTATGTCAAAAGCTGTCTTATTATGGTTTGAGTAAACTGGCCGTTGATCTTATCTTTTCTTATATTACAAATAGAATTCAATATGTATCAAAAAATGGACAGTATTCAGGAGGTGGAGTATTGAAGTCTGGCGTGCCACAAGGCTCCATTCTAGGGCCACTATTATTCATTGTTTATATTAATGATTTGCCGCTTTTTATTGATTCTTTTAATGATGATAGTGCTCCGTATTTGTTTGCAGATGACTTAGGTTTAAAAGTAGCAAAAAAGAATAAGGATCATCTAAATTCTATCATTATGAATAACACCTCTAAAATTGAAGATTGGTGTGCAGCAAACAATCTGAGCATTAATTCTACTAAATCAGAGGATCTAACTTTGAGCTTTGATAGAAAAATTAATCAGATAAGCTCATTTAAGTTTCTTGGCATGAAAATTGATACCAACTTGACTTGGAAATGTCATACAACATATATTTATAAAAAGATCAATAAGGGCATTTTCCTCTTACGAAGATTATGTAATGTTGTAGATATAAATGTCCTTATGAGTTTATATTTTGCCCATATTCACAGCCTCTTGTTGTATGGAATCCAGTTGTTGGGAAATAGCTCATCAACTGACATCCCATGTAAATCATTATTTATTGAACTAGGCCTTTTGACACTGCCGTCTTTATATGTATTGACATGCTTAGCCTCTATGAAGAGAACAGAAAATGAATATGATGTTAACTCTAATGTGCACAAACATAATACAAGAAATAATAGTAATTTAAGAGTCAAGTATTGCCAATATACAAGTTCACAAAAAAATTGGGAATATATGTCAATAAAAATGTTTAACGCTTTGCCTGAAAATATTAAAAGAATGAGTTTCAACAACTACTGTAAATACCTAAAAATAGTACTAGTCAATGAATGTCTGTATAAAGTTGATGATTTTTTGTGATAGATTTCTAAATTGTTGTACTAATTGTTATTCTGTACTCTAAATTCTATTCTAAATTGTTTTTACTCTTGTACTCTGATGACTTTGTTATAACATTTTAATGTTCTGTGACAATAAATGATTTGATTTGTACACTGACCAGAACACCGGTTGTCAGTGCTGCTCCTGCCACCTTACTTGGTTCCAGAATGGACACCAAATTGTCATCACAGTCTGTGAAATCTTTCAATAGTGGTTTATCTGCTCCGTAAAATGAGATGACTTCTGAGTTACCAACGACTGCTGATGCTGTTCCATGCTGTGTTCAGCTTTCACATCCAGTATGGAATAATTGTGTGGGGTTTTTCAGCTCACGCTAAGGACATTCTCCTGCTTCAAAAAAAGGCAATTTCTTGTGATGACTTAAGTTATAGCAAGTTTGATGCTCACTGCCAGCCCATATTCCAACGTTTGGGCATCCATACTGTTTATGGAGTTTACTACTAGCATCACTCTTACACGTCAAAAAACACCAGTCTAGGTTCTAAAGAAAAGAGGAAATGCACACCTGCAACACTCGGGGGAGGATAAACTTGCTGGATGTGCCACGCCGTCGACTCTAAGGTAAGGATTGTTTTCCAGTGCTGGCAATCAGGATGTTTAACTGCCTGCCACACTCAGTGAAGGGGCGCTCACCTACTGCATTCAAGAACACCCAATCAATGTGGCTCATTGGGAGGAGCTTCTATTCTTTGGAGGATTTTTCGATGACTATGCTGGTCTGTAACGCTGTCATCCAACTCAATTTATGTGTATTATTAATACAGTTTTTAATTTTTGTCACGATCTATCCGGGGAAGCCTGGTTAGTTAAAATTTTAATAGGAAGACAAGATTATTCACTTAAATTCTGGATTAAGTTATACCAATTGATATAAAAAGTGAAGAGTTCCTGGCAAAATCAATCTAACAACCCTGTTCAAGTTTCAATTCCTTGAAAAATAAATTGCCAAGAATCGTGTTACCCAAGTTAACCTGCGTTGAGTCAAATTGCAAAATATCACTAGCGGAATACGGTCCTATATCTGGGTAGCACTTTTTCGATTACCATCAAAATCAAATTAAAAAAACTAACCACGTTAGATATTATCATAACATCTAGTATCGTTAAAAAAGTGCTCCCCATATATAGGAATGTAGCCCTGGGAGCTCCCCACACATAGCACCATAGTCCATAGCCCACTAGTTAACACAAAATTCATTTTATTCAATCAACATAAAATGAAAAACGTAAAGATAGAATAAAATAAAGATTAATTTTTTTAATACAAATGAACTACCATTATTTACCTTCAGATTGAGAACCAGAATTATTGAAGATATGCCCTGCACCGGATAAGCCTACCATCATATTGGCAATTTTCTTTCATTAGAAACAAATAACAGGCTAGGTTTTTATCATTTAAAAACACAAAACATTGATAATTGTTAGTATTTTTCTATTCAACTTGATTCAATTAAGAATTAAACACATTTTAATGAGTTTTATTTTAATAAATTGAATACATTGACCAGAATTAAAATATTCGCTGGGATAGAGATTTTAGATCACTGGGATATAAAAATACTAAGTTACGGTAAGTATTTTTTTTAACATCACCCAAAAATTTAATCTTTTTAAAGTAAGTGGATAATATAATCAGAATTGACACCTTTTCTTTAGAATTCTCTACATTTTATAAACAAAATAAAGTCAATCACTGATCACTGAACGTCTGATCGACTTCCTCTGCCATTTTATTTTTGCATTCTGGCAAAGCCGGAAGCATTTTAACAGCTGTTTTCTCTAAAAAAGTGATTGATAATAAACGTTTTGTTGGGAATTCATAGTATATTGGAAATGACATAACTATTACTCATAAATCCGAAACATTTTTTTTCAAACAGATCAGGAAAATATATTATTATTATTCAAATTAAGAATTTGCTGACATAACTTACTGTATGTTGGTTGCATTGCACAGCATCGATTGTTGACCGCCAGTTTCCAAACTTTGTTTTGTTTTTGTAAATCACGTCGTCCCGTCGTCGTTTGCATGTCGTAGTCGTACTATTGTCGTTTGGAATCTTTTTATTGATAAAAATTTTACATTTGTCACAGATTGTGACAATTTGTTCTTTCCAATTTGAGTTTCTCCAATTTATTTCCTGTTTAAAAAAGCAATACCAAGTCCTTCATTACCTTTATCTATAATCATAATATTGTTTTTTGAATCAGTTTCTTATCTATATCTTTTATAATATGGCAGAAGACACTTTATTGGGCAAAAATAATTATTTGCTTGAAATGAACAGAAGGTCTGATATGAGAATGAAAAAGTTGAAAGATGGTGAGTTGAAGATTCGATATTATTTTTTGAATGTTTGAAAATAACTAAACTATCATAACCTAAAAGTGAGAACAATTCAATAATTATACATTACTTGGGGAGCATTTTATCTATATTATATCGAATTATTATGAATTAAGGTTGAATAAATATTGGTAATCCAGTTTTTTCCGCAAAATATTGTAAAATTCAAGGTTCTGGTACGAAGGTGGAGAATCGGTGAGAGAGGGGGGTTCGGGGGTCCTCCCCTGGGAAAAAATGTAATTCCAACTCCTCAAAACTCATATTGAGAGTTATTTTAAAGCTTTCAGTTGAGTATTATTGCCATCATTTTTCTATATTTTTATTTAAAAAATTTAAATGATTTTCGCCTACTACAGGATTAGCGAGTACCTACTCAGAAGTTCTGGGTCGGCGTGGCGTACCATCACAAATTGAGGCCTGCATTCCATCATGAAAACGGATGGAAAATATTATTTTACTTATTTATCCACCTTATTAATGTTTATTACTTATTAATAAGTTTGTAAGAAAAGAACGTTTTGAAAAAATTCTCAGCAAATACGAAATCCACAGTAAATTTATAGATCAATCAAGGTGAAATTTAATGGATATAGTCAAACCACGGTAGGCTAACACCATTCTTGATGGATTTGCTGAGAACTCATTCAATGCACTCTTTTTCATGTGGTCCTTGTTTTCATTTAAAATTCACGATGGATACTCATTAAGCATAAACCCGTCAAAATCTTTCCTCTACCATTCAGCTCTTGAGCTGTGTCTGTACCCTATGTAGGGTACTAAATGATTTCTTAACAGTTGCTGTTGTTGATGGGAAAACACTTAGAATGAACTAGTGCTTGAAAAAAGTATTTGTCTTTTCCAAAAGTGTAGCTACTTCAATGTTCTTCAACTCATCCATTTTTTCAAATACATTATACCACAGCTCCAATTCCTCAGTCATGGATTCTAGCGCATAAAACTTCATAAATGGAAGATTCAGAATGTTTCTGTTTAAATTCTCTGGAGTTACAATTTATACGAAGGATGGAGAAGTGAAAAAGAGGAAGCAAGAGTGTTCTCATTTGAAATATGACTTCCAAAGACTGATTAAGGAATTCGAAATAAGGAATTATCATTGAACTTCTCCAGTATTCAATTGGTGTATTGGATACTAAGATGGAGGATAACTCTTCTATGAGTCTCAAATTTCAAAATCTTCATAATTTAACTTAGTTAAAAATAACAAAACAATTTATCTGCTAACTTCAAGGGGGGTTATAATAACCGTTAGCTGCCCCCTGCCCCGGTCTGCATATGCCCATGGCACGTTGGAAGTTTGTCGCCGGACAGAGTAACTAGAGAAAAAGTGTATAAAAATTGATTCTCTTAAAGAATTGGTGACTTAGTCAAATCTTTCCGTTCAACTGGCTAGCCCTATAACTATAAAGGATGGAGAAGTATCAGAAAGCAAGAGTATTCTTATTAGAAAATTCTACTTCTAATAAATGATTGGAGAGTCAAGATTAGGAGTTATCAATGATCTTCTCCAGTAGTATTCAATTGGAGACTCGAATGGAAGTTTTACCCCTGTGAGTCTCTGACTTCTAGTTGTGAATTTATTAAATTTAATGATAATAATAATTTATTATCTTATTTCATTATAATTATTCAATTCCATTTTAGCTTTGAATTCATTTTTTAAATTACAGAACAATCAGTCAACTTCTAGGGGGGGGCAGCTTCCCCCTCCCCTGCCGCTGCCTGGATACGCCCATGAATATCATAAATACTAGGTGTACTTGTATAGTCTGGCCAAGCAAAGAAGAGCCTCTGGCAAGATGAGAAAATGACTCTAGCTCGGTCAATATTTGTTCAAAAATTATTGATTTGGTCTCAAATTGTAGATCAAAATGTTTCCTAAAATTGAGACCAAATCAATAATTTTTGAACAAATATTAACCGAGCTGCAGTCATTTTCTCATCTTGCCAGAGGCTCTTCTTTGCTTGGCCAGAGTATACCTGGTTTACGGTACTTGCTGTAAGTTACTGTACGGAACCTGTATGATGTACACTAGTGTTATACTTGTATTCACTATTCATACTTAGTGAATTTGTAGGCCTACCTGATGTACTTGTACCGTACTTGATGTACTTATAAGTTATTATACCTGATATATACTTGTACTTGGTGTTCTTATACTTGGTTTATTCTACATAGAGTAGGCTACTATGACTTGTAATTTGTAATTGTACGGAGTTATGCAGAAAGGAACCAACCCACAATAAGCTTCTATTGAGATATTGCGTACCAAAGATGAAACTGCAATAATACCTCTCATTTTATTATACAATAAGATATTCTGATTTTGGGAACTTATATGTGCTCTCAATATCATGAACTAGATATTTATATACAAAAAAAGCATTAACTTCCCATTTTATAGCATTTATTTGGGTTGGTTATCCTTTCTGCAAAAAACATATCCTACTTTATGTGTTATGCAGAAAGGAACCAACCCACATAATTGCCATTGGAACCAGACTAAAATTTTTGTTTTTTAGAGAAAAAGAATCATATGAGGCTAATTTTTTTACTCATGGATTAATATTATAAAGAAAAGTGTTCTGTCAAAATCTCCCACCCCCACCCATCTTGCTACCCCCTCTGCACCCCTCAAAGTTTCCATTTGTAAGGGTTTCTTACACTGAATGTATCTCAGCACTCATTGGGAATGAAAAATCAAACTTTTTCTCATTTTTCAGTAAATTAAATTCTCTTTTCCTCCACCTACTATCTAAAGTCGCATTTCACTCCCCGGAATCGAATACTAAAGCGCTTCATTCTCTCCCTCGGGAGAAAAAGAAGATTAAAATTCCCTAGGGAATAAAGTAGCCCCATTTAAATAACATGGGAAGCATCTCTATGATATTTTGTGTCTAAATTTGGAACTTAGGCGTGAACTGTAGAACAGTAAACAGTATAGAGTGCACAGTTTGGAAGAAAGGTTGGTTACGCTGATATTTTGAAGGAATATTTATAAAACAATGGATCATGATGGAAGAAAGTTAAATACTTGTATATTATTCATAAATTTATAGAAATGTAAAAATGTATACATATGGAAGTATAGTACCAAAGTAAAAACAATCTTCATGATTTAAAAGCTAGAATTCTCAATCACTATCGAATATCGACTATCGAATTGATTATTAAAATTAGAATCGAATTCAATGATTCGTTCCTACAATGGTTTATTGTACTTTGAGATCTTTGTGTTATAATTTAAGTTTATTATTATATTAGTGTGTTATTCGTGTTAATTTCGACCAATTATCAATAGTCCACTGTCATATTATACTGGAACAATGATAAAAGAATGTCTTTGTTGAATTAGACTTTTGGTTTTGAGGTTTGGAAGTATAGTTAACCTCAACTTATATAGTAGTTGAGGTCAGTAAAATCGTTAGTTTTGAAGTTTTTCAATTGGAAACCGGACTTTTCAACATAAATTTAAACAAATATCCTCCATTAGATAGCCTTTATTATGTTGTATGAGTTGTATCAACACGAAATATTATGTTATGTGGATTTTAATTGTCCTAATGAACAGGTTTTCACGATCGGTTACTGTTGTGTTGTGGACGAAATAGGCCTTCAAACATTGTAACTGTCTCTGAAAGTTGAATTTACAATTAAACATTTGTAATATACGGTATGTACTTGCTGGAAGCTAGTAGCCTGATATCTGTTAGAAATAAATAAATTTTATTGATGCTTTTGTTTTCTTTATTTTTGTAGCTTATAGATTAAAAGATTGTTTTCACTACTTTTATACATGTCTAATGTAACGTTAATTAAAATGAAGTCTATTATAGTAAATTTGAAATGATTCAGTTGATTGCTTGAATATCTTCTTCTTTTTATTAGTTCTAGTTTTAGTTCTACATATTAGCCTAATCAAAAATTGAAATAGAAGTTTCATTGCTCAATCTAGTTTCTCATAACTTTTTTTATTATCAGTATCATTACTTAAAAACTGGAAGCAATATCAACTTATTTGCTTCCCTTTTATTGTTACTATATAAGTTAACTTGCCAGTCATTCCATTCATCATTCTTTTATTTCACCAGTTTTGTTTAGTTTGTAGTTACAAAAATTATAAATTGGGAAGTAGCAGCTACCTACCGTACTTCCTAGTGTTGAGATTTCAGATTGAACCAAGTTGGATTCATTTTACAGCTGATTTCTTTTATATGAATATACTTGCCGAGTTTAATAAAGATCGGTTAAAAGAATTTGAAGATGAATTTTTTTTTTAAATGCAGAAAGGCGGATATCTGGTGAACAAATCGCTTTTTTAAAGAAGATTAATCGTGATTTTTTCTTTATTTTGAGCCATAGAATGTATTCCCAGAGTTTGGCACTTTAATTTTGGGACACTCTATATATTCCTATCAATAGCTAATTAATGTAGGTGGAGGAAAAATGTTGTGTGCATCACGGGACTAAAGTACTTTTTCTCCCTCAGGGAAATTGTCGCCCTCGGCTACGCCTCGGGCAACAACAGTTTCCCCTCAGGGAGAAAAAGTTGCCCTTTAGTCCCTAGATGCACAAATAACTATTATTTCATGTCTCACCATTTCATTGTAGCTCCTGCGGTTTAAAAGTAATATAAATGGAAGAATGGAGGGATTCCCTAGATTTCTGCATAACATTTTAATTATCTTCTAAATGAAAGTTTACAGGATGATTCTGCTGGAAATGTTTCTTATGAAACTGGTAGAACTTTTCGAAACCTACATTTTGAATGATAGAAACATATATTTTTCGGAAATTTAACGTAAGTTTTAATCAGTTAATAAATGAAAAGCGCTATCTCACTAGCATGTTGGCAAGTGTCCTGTCTGAAGTCCCCACATTACATCACATGAGTCTCGGCACTCTACAGAGATAAATAGTTGAATTTTGTATCATTATTCAGTGAATTCGATTGGCTTCAACTCATATGTATTCATCATTACACTCTAGCTCTTGAAGTTGAGGTTATTCATGGAAGAATGAATGAAAAACGATGTTCTCAGTCGCTAATTTTCATTATTTTTCAAATAAAGGTTATTCATGGAAGAATGAATGAAAAACGATGTTCTCAGTCGCTAATTTTCATTATTTTTCAAATAAAGGTTTACAGAATTGTTCGACTTCTGGTATTTTTTTCATAAAACTTGTACAGGATGTCAAGAATAATTTTAATAATATCAAAATTTTTCTCTGGAATTGAACGTTTCTTCAAAATTTTCTGTAATGTTTAATTTGCCGTGAATTCTTGCAACATGCGGCCAGCCTTAGACCAGCCGTCGAGCGCTTCCGAGATCGTGCTTTTCGTAGGTACACGGACATATACTCACGTTAAATTCTAAAAAATATATGTTTCTATTATTTGTGAAGTAGGTATATTAAAGTTCTCTACATGTTTCATATAAGACATTTCCTAGCTTACTTTTATTAGGGAAAGAATAAAATTTTTAGGCAGAAGTCTGTACCTATGTGAGCTTCCATCATACTTTCATGCAAATAACACCTGAACCACATGAGCTATAGTGAAATGGTGATGACATAAAAAAGTAAATTCAATTTTCTAAATAATGAGGATAATTTTTATATATTATCTTGAATGGTTGCTGAGATACATCCAATGAAAGAAATCCTTGCAAATGGAAACTTTAAGGGTGTGTTGGGAGGGAAGCAAGACGGGTAGGGGTGTGGAATTTTGGCAGAACACTTTCCTGTATTATAGTAAGCAATGGTTAGAAAATTAGCCTCATATGATATTTTTCTGAAAAAAAACTAACATTTTAGTCTGGTTCCTAGTAATAAAATTCCCCATTCCATGGCAATTATGTGGGTTGGTTCCTTTCTGCATAACACATAAAGTAGGATATTTGTTTTGCAGAAAGGAACCAACCCACATAATTGCCATAAGGGTTGATTCAAGTGATTTTTTTATAAAAAACAGTTACCTAGGGGTTTATCAACCCAAATATTGAAAAATCCGATTTTTTTTATTTTTGTGGATTGGTTCCTTTCTGCATAACTACGTCCAATTGGTGTAGGCATAAGTTACTTGTACCTGGTGTCTTTAATGTTCTTATAATTGGTTTCAATACAAAAAAAAACATGCTTTCATAGAGCGTATCCAGTTGCGACTTTTCAGCGTATATTGATCAGCGTATTCTCGATCGTATAAAATAAAGTGTCACAATTTATTCATAACAATATGAGTACAATAACATATGAGTACTGGTAACATCATTTCTAAGGCTAGCATATATCCTTCTTCAAAGACCACGGACAAGACAATCCACCAAACCTTCAATCACCTTTCACAACATCATGGGCGGATTTAGGGGGGGTGGGCATGGGGGGTCAGTGCCCCCCCAGATCGTCCCAGAAAAAAAGAGAGAAAAAAGAAAGGGGGAAAAAGAAAGAAAAAAGAGAGAAAAAAAGAAAGGGAAGGAAAGAAAAAAGTGAAAAAAATAAAAAATATATTCACATAAAAAAAAACGTCTCAAAACTGCTAACATCAAAAACCCCAATCAACACGGGGTAGCAGTATTTGGCTAAGATTCGGCCGTTTCAGTGTCTGGTCCACTAGATCGAGGGCAGTGGCACAGTGCCCCCCCAGATCGTCCCAGAAAAAAAATGAAGAAATAAAATGAAATGAAGGAAAAAAAAATTATATAAGAAAAACTACGTCTCAAAACTGCTGCTAACATCAAAAACCCCAATTAAATCGGGGTAGCAGTATTTCGCTAAGATTCGACCGTTTCAGTGTCTAGTGGACCAATTTTTTTCAAATTTCTATCTAAAAGTTATTTATTTTATACTAGTCGGTAGGCTTGCTTCGCTCGCCTTCTCTGCCTAGCCAGGGGGCTCTGCCCCCTGGATCCCCGACAGTATGAGCAGTGTGAGTCAATCAGTCTCGCTTCGCTCGCCTGCAAATTTCATTCGAAAGGATTTTCTTTGATCATCATATCACTTGATAGGGAGACTTTGAGAAATTTTTCTGAATCAGTTGTTCTATTAGGCCTACGTAAGCTCAATCTGGGTACCGGTATATGATTTGAACGTATTTAGTTCATTAGTTTCCATGAAATAAACAGAAAAGCAGATTCCAAACATTGAAAAACCTTATAACTGGCGTAACCTCATAAGGAATTGGGAATTTATTAAGCACAGCATTTCTAGACCTAATCTAGAAGTATTTCGCTAAGATTCGACCGTTTCAGTGTCTAGTGGACCAATTTTTTTCAAATTTCTATCTAAAAGTTATTTATTTTATACTAGCCGGCAGGCTCGCTTCGCTCGCCTTCTCTGCCTAGCCTCCTCCGCCTTCTCCTGATGTTTACCAAATTTCAATATTTTCTGTCAATTGGTTCTCGAAAAATCTAAGGAAAACTCTGAAAATAGTAAAAAGCTAATATTGAGCATAACCTTGGGAAGTATATCGGACATAGTTTGAAAATTGATTCAATATCTCCTAAATTAAGTCATCTATAACCTTGCTGAACCATTGAATTTACAGTAAGGAATGGTCGTATGAACGCCGAAGATATGCAACCCGCAATACATCTTAAATTTCGAAAAACCTGATTACTGGCGTAATCTTGAACGGATTTCAAAAATATTCCAACACAACATTTCTAGACCTTAGACGAACCTCTCCACAAAATTTCAACATTTTCTGCCGATTGGTTCTCTAAAATTTTGAGAAAACGCAGAGAAACTATAGAAAAATGCAAATATTGGGCGTATCCTTGAAAAGTTTAAAAAATCCGTTGAATTTACAGTATAAGAATTGGTTGTATCAATGCGGAAGATAAGCAACCCGCAATACATTCACAATTTTAAAAGAGTGATTACTGACTGGCGTACTCTTGAACGGATTTCAAAAATATCCTAACACAACATTTCTAGACCTTATCTGAAGCTGTCCACCATACAGGTACAATACACCACCATACATATAAACATTTTATATCGATTGGTTCGAAAAAATAAGAAAACGCTGAAAAACGATGGAAAAACTCAAATATCTGGCATATGAAGTTTCAAATCCCCCTTGGCGCGTCTAAACGTTCAACTGAACATGCCTGCCAAATTTGAATGCATTCGATTCAGTGGATTTTTAGTTCTGGTGATGAATGAATCAGTCAGTCAGTCAGTGCCATTTCGCTTTTATAGATAACTTATAGATATTTGAATTTTTGCGCTTGCAACCATCAAGTTAGTACACCTTATTTGTCCAAAGGCGCGCTGCCATTTCTTGGCTCATGCTTTCACAGTAGTTGCTAAGATAAAATCCTTCAAGAAAGTGATCTAGCCTATTCAATTCATTAGGGTCGATTTGTTTTCCATATTTTGGAGTATAAATATTTATCAATCTTATTGGCGGAGCTTATGTTGAAATTCAAGCTCAACGTTTCAATGCCATTAAATTGCAATTTAATGCAATGACTTGTTCGATTTCTCTCAATTCCACTAACTTTATTCAAGCTTCTTAATATACTAAATATTACCATATTTGTGAATTACAACAATTCTAGAAAAAAAAAATCAAAACTATCACTAATATATAAGAAATGTGGACTATATTTTAATAAAAATTGTGCAATAAATTCCAATGTATATGTTTGTTTTTCGTTTGTATAATTTCAACATTATTATGCTAAAATATGAAATAATAAGTTCTATCACAATGCAAATAAGAAATTTCTTGCAACAATTGAATTAAGTCATTGAAATGTAATGCTATTTCCATTTTTTTGTTCAATTCATAAATTAGCTTTCAAGATATCAATGAATTTTCAAGTTTATTTAACCTGTCAACATTGTTTTTATTTATTTTAGACATCAAGGATGTGCTTGAAACTGCGTATATTGTGCAGAAAATTCCAAAAAAGTAGGTAATTATTTTCTATTTTGAATTACAAGGAAGACGGCGTATAACTTATTCGGTATAAAGTAATAATTGAAGTTATAAAAAATCTGATGATGTATGGGAAAAGTTTATCAAATATTTTTTTACAATAAATTGAAAAAAAGAGAAAAAGTTGATTTATTAACAGCCGTAGTATTTATTTTGGACGTCAGGGATTTGTTCAAAACTGCGTTTTTCCAACTAAAAATTCCAAAATTTTCCGGGGGAGGCCCCCCGGGTGCCCCCCCAAGCAATATCTTCTAACTCCGAATTTGTGAGTGTTTGTTTCGGTCCTGGTTATTGTCAAGTCAAGGTAATTGAGGGTCCTGTCCTTTTCAGTTTCCAAGGAAAAGTTCAGATTTTTGTGGATGTTTTTATGTGTCTCAGGAATAGTTTAGATTGTCTTTCTGAAGACTATGATACAGAACTAAAGACAATAAAAAAATTTCTATAGTAAAAATACTCGCTTGACTCGCCTTATCCGTCTTGCCAGGGGGCTCACTTCCTGGACCGCCGGCAGAGTCACCTCGCTTCGCTCGCCTGCAAAGTCCCCATCCAGTAGTGTCAATGATACGGACAGGCGTCATTTGTCATCTATTTGCTTCAATTTAGAACCTATAGGTCTATGCTGTGTTCTAATAGTAGGCTAATCAGTACTAATAATAATATTTTTCAGTATTTCTCTGATAAAATATATCAGCTCTTTGTTCTAATAAAACATATCCAACTTATAAAATTGAACCCTTTATTATTTCTGTTTCAGGTGAAGAGGAAAAGACAACTTTGAAAAATGATATATTATTACTGCAGAAAAAAGAGAATGATCTTAGAAGGAGAATAGAAAATCAAAATGGAAAGATCAGTAAATTGAAATTAGAAGAGTACAGCCTTGCTGAAGAAAAAAAGTTCTTGAATGAAATGGAGGAGAAAAACCATCAAAATAAATGCAGTAAAGAAGATGAACTGGTAGGCTTAATCCCGTCTTTTTTAAGAAAACTTATCAGATTGAGATTATGTAAAGTCATAAAACTTTGAAAATATATTCTGAGTTAGATAATTATAAGCTTATTATCAAAACTAGACAACATATCACATTTTAATATTTCACTATTTGTAGGAATAGTGGTTGAAATAATGATTTATTATTCATCATAAAATACAATTGATTCTGAAATGAAATAAACTTTTGGTTGTGTTGTAGAATCTTTTTTGTGGAACATCAAGTTATGATGCTTTTTAATAAATATAGCTAAAGATCCAGGAAAATTAGATTTGGTGGATCAGTGACCTCGCTCACTATAAACTGAGGTTTGCATAATGTTTAGATTTTTTGAGTCGATAATGTTATTGTTTTGGAGCCATCATGCATAACAACTGTTGAAACTCTCCAAACTTAAATTAGATTTTTGGAAGAGAATACCCATCCAAGGATAGTCACTAACTTGAGGAAATTCTCATTCAAGGGAAGGATTCCCTTCAAGTGGGAAATTGTTATTAGAACACTCTAACATAGTAGGCCTAATTAATAGGCATACGCTACTCAAAAACTTTAGCGGAACAGCAGTGACATACCGTACTTCATTTTCGCTTGATTTCACTGTATCTTGATTATTCCAAAAACATCGGGCTTTATACGTTAGTTCTCTATCTTACTAGCTGAGAACGCTTTCTTTTGCCTTATATAATATCTCATTAAAAGTAAGTTAGCTATTCTTAATGCGAGAGACATCCTCTCAAAATTAAATAATTCACCGAACGTAAAAATATTACTAGTTTCATCCATGAAGTGAGTAGAGTGAGGACATCATTAGCATCATTATAGCAACTCAACTATTCTTGTTACAAAAGATATAAAATTATATCGCTAACAAATGTTTATTGAAGCAACAAAATTCTACTTTATATAGTTTTTAATGCTAATTGAATGATTTTAAAAGTATTGTATTTGATTGAACTAATTGTTTGGCTCCTAACGAGTATGCTTCAATAAAAGTACGAAATTATAGTAGGCTATTACCATTGTCTGTTTCTTTTGTCTTTAAAGTGGAAAATGCGTCAATCTGTGTATTCAAGTGTAGCTCTACACTGTGATGGGATTTTGGATGTATTGAAGAACTATTCTCTCAAAAACATGAAAGAATTTATAGAATCAAAAGCGGAAAATCGTGAATGTTTCAATAAAGATTCGAATCCTTTTGCCAAAGCAGCTGGTAAGAAAATAAACTTAATTTTTCAGAAGATCCTTACAAATCCCACAAAATTATTCTCCAATTTCAGACTTTGAACCTAGTAATCATTAAGGATTCAAGAAGATTGAACCTATATTAGTTTTATTTTGTTTATTAGCTTCCACTTTCATATCGGAATGTAGTTTTCTCGAATATTTTCAAATTTTATAAAGTTGATCAGTTTTTTAAATCTGTAATTTTAGATTCCAAAGTACATTTTCATTCTTCAAAGAAATTTCATTCAAATTCAATATTCTACATTGTTTCCAGTTGAAACGAGTGAAAAACATGGAACCGGTAGAAAGAAGCTACTAACTAATGAAATATCAAGGTTGAAATTTTCAATAGAAAAATTGAAAGAGGAAGAGGTTGAAATATCTAAAGGTCAGTCAAAGAGAGCTGAGCTGAAATATGAACCAGTAAATGGTGAAGAATATATTCGGTAAGCATTTATCAACATTTTTAGTAATTGGGTTCAACTATTGTAGGTATTTATCATAAATTAATTGTCAAGACATAAATAGGTTACATGTTAATACCATAATTAATAGGTTAATTAAACAATAATTTTAAGACGTTTTTTGCGCACAACGTTCGTAGAATTTAAAAAAACTACCAATCCAAAATATCAATCAAGCAAACATAATTAGCAAGAATGAAAACACAGCAAGGTCTCTGATAGACCTCTATGAAAAGAATGATAAGTTGGCTATGTAAATGGCTGAACAGCCCATGAAGGGCTTAGGCCTACCAGCTGGTTGCCAGTTTCATATTCACTCCACTATACAGCAGAGGTGAATAATCATCAACCAGGATAGAGTTAACTTGTGGTTAGCACGTTGATCCTCTCAACCATAAGCTAAGTAACGAAGTGAAGGCGCAGAACACCTATGAATAACATCCAGTTAATCAGTTAGAGTGTAATGCAACAATTACTATCCCTTCAGAGACGGGAAACGACTGACTATCTTTACTAACGACGAGCCAATATCCCAAAGGAGGGGAAAACAGAATGATGTTGATAGTTGTAAATGAACACAATAAAGGCTTCATCCAATAATTTGATTGGGTTTATATTCTTAGAAATAGTTTAATAATATTAGATTTTTTTTAAGATTGCAGAATGAACAGAAAGATCTTCGTGATGACATCCTAACAATCACGAATGAGATTTCCACTTTGGAAGGGAGAAATCCAGTACTAGCTGTGGAAGAAGATATGTCTCAAGATATTGGTAAGTAGTTGGTTTTAGTGGGATGATTTTATTAGTCTATGTATTTTCATGTGTTTTTGTTCTATGCAATTTTATCAATAAAATTTCTAATTTCAATACCGTACTCACATTAGAACTTATTTGCGTTTATGGCAACAAAAAACAGTAATTTGTGTTTTGTAATTAAGACAACGAAAACAATAAACGATTATTTTTATAGTTGAATATGACTGATTATAATTAGTATTGGTTACAGTAAATTTTTTGATTATAATAAACTGCATGCCTAGTTTCCAATATTACGACTATAGTTTCCAAAATCGTAGGTAATTGATAAATCTGGATAATCTCAATTTGAACTTGAAACTCAATTTATTGGGAATTTAAAAATAGCTTAATTCGATTAACCATGTAATACCTGAATGTTCCTCTTTTATTTTTAAACTCTTGTTTTTTTCTTATCAAGCTTCAAAGAATAGCAGCTATTACGATGACAGCCTTCAATCGCCTTGCAGCAGTTATTCAAGAGATTCTTATGCCAGCTCTTCAACCCAGAACCGATTTCAAGAAAATGTCGAACAAAATAATAAGAATGGATGTAAGCCAGAGCAGGATAAAATCTATGAAAAATTTCAGAATGATTTGGGCAAATCTTCTACACAGGACCGTCGTAAAATTCAGGAATCGTCAAAATTTAAGGTACATAGATACTCAAGTAGTATACCAATATTAACCAATTAACCAATGAACTAAGAATTAACCAATAAATTGATAAAATGATTACTCAAAACCTAGCTTTGTTGATGGATTATGATTGTATTCCATGAATACCATATCAAACGTAAAACACTAAGAAAGTGCTCGGTTCCAGAGCAGCTCACAGATAACAAAAAGTGCATCCTTTTCGCTGACGATACAACAATTATTTTACCCACCAAACGGAGAGGAAACAATAGTACAGTGAACTTGGCATTTGAAGAAGCCACATCAATATGCGATAGTCTGAGACTAAATATCAATAAATAAATAAATAAATAAATAATCATTTTATTTGTACATGGCCAAGCCATACAAATACATACAAATACAGGAGTTGTAGACTAGAAAAATATTCAGTTACATACAATATATTACATGCACAATTTTTTCTTTAATAATTTTAAGCAGTTAATAAAAGCACAAAAACTATAAATAATATTACAAGTTAAATGACAGATTTGAAGAAAATTAATGAATTTACAGGCCCAAAAGAAGTAAATTGAGAGAATAGAATGCATTGAGAGACAGGCATAAAAGCAAAATAGGATAAATTTATTAACAAACTTTACAAGTGTTTCAATTAATCTACAGGCCCAAAAAATAAAATAAAAAATAGTATATTATAAATCTAGGTTAAATATAATACCTCAATAACAATAATTGATAAATCAACATGCATATATCACAACTAGATTTGGACGGCCATCCTTTAAACCTCATTAAAACTAGACCCCGAAAGCCATGCAATAGCAGAAAAAGAAAAGAAATCCAGGCACAAAACTCAAATGACGAACAGGGAATTGATGTCTCCCGTAAAATTACCCACCTAAGTGTCAACACTGCAGATTAAACTGCGTATTTCTATTGCCTTTGCCACGTAGAGGAACAGTCTGTTAATTTTCCCTTGGCTAAGATTTGACAGCAGCACCATCACTCTATCAGCATCTGAAACAACATTCCTAATGATTTCACCAAGAAAATTCGCGCGAATAGAGTTATACATAGGACATCTTATCAAGAAGTGTTCGACGTCCTCTTTTTCGTGAACATTACAAATAGGACAATCAGACATGCAATTCAACTTTGTGCCTCTGTCACCAACGTACAAGTAAACAGATATATTGGTAGCCATTCGCAATTGGGTGACACAACGGACTCTGGCAATAGGCATCTGGAATTTAAGTTGTTCTCCTATCTCAAAGTTAGGATTTAGTTTTCTATAGTGTGGACAATTATTAGAGTTGAGAGCTGCCTCAACATCCTCTGCAAACAGACGATCTGCGTGATTTTTAATCAGAATTCCTTCTGCAGCTTTTAACATCCAAAACAGGTTGGTCCTATCATTCCACTCAACCATAACATTCAGTTCCTCACACTGCCTCTGCAACAGAGACAACCATCCCGATGTTCCACCTCTATTATTCTGCTCCAAGGAACACTCTAGTAGCACAGAAAAACAAAGCTGAGGGTACCGGCTGTCAGGCATTTTCAGGATTCTTAGAAGAAATCCCAAAGCTCTCCTAAATACAAAGTGACTAAGCCTGAGCCTGCCCAACTCTAGACGTACAGCCCAACTTGGGGACGTGGTATTTAACAGAAGCACGCGTTTTAGAAAATATAACTGTGCCCTTTCCAAAATCCCAGCACAACTGAGACCCCATATCTCAGAGCCATACAAAATTGAAGGGAGCACTACTGCATCGTAAAGCTTCATCTTGGCATCCCATGTATCAGATCTAGCTCTTTGAAGCACCTGAATGACAGACTCCCCAGCAACTCTTGCCTTTTTTACTAAACATTCACAGAATTTTCTAAAACACCCCGAAGCATGGAAGTCCACACCAAGATACCTATACCTGTTTGTCATCTCAACTACTTTTCCTTGATAGTAGAAAGAAATGGTTTTTCTGTGGCCTTGAGCATGGAATGGGACAATTTTTGTTTTATCTATATTGACTGTAAGTTTCATGGATTCACAGTAATCAGAAAGGCATTTCAATTTCTTACGCAAGTCCACCTCACTGTCGGCAAAGATGACAATGTCATCAGCAAATAAAAGCATTAATATATCTGTGTAGTTTCTCAATTTAATGCCATAGAGGTCTCTTTCCCTGAAGAAGGATTCAATATTTCTCAAGTAACATGAGAACAAAAATGGACTGAGTGAGTCTCCTTGCAATACCCCCTTTTGTGACCTCTATGGGGTCTGATGTCCTGATTCCATTCTTCACCACCAATGAAGCCCTATCATAGAGCCTACTCAAGAGCCTTATCATCTTGCTGCTGATTCCACTCAACCTAAGCTCCTCCCATAAGAGACCATGAGGAACTGAGTCAAAAGCAGACTGAAAATCAACAAACAAAGCAAACAATTTCCGCCGTCTAATCTGTGTCTGGTGGTAAACAACAGTGTGCAGAACAAATATGTTGTCCAAACATCCACGCCCCCTCCTAAATCCACTCTGACACTCAGGTAGTATATGGCATAAGTCAGCCCACTCTGACAACCTTATCTCTAATGCATGTGTGAAGAGTTTTGTGATGTTATTGAGCAACGCCAGCCCTCTGTAATTTCTGGGGTCATTCTTATCACCCTTCTTATGTAAAACATGATAATCTTGGACCATTCCCTGGGCACTTCTTCAACATCCAATACCCTATTGAACAAATTCTGTAAATAATTCTTCCATTGGATGGGTAAAGCTTTAAAAAATTCGTAGTGAATTCCATCAATACCTGGTGTTTTTCTATTCTTTGCCTTAGAAACTACCGTTTCCAATTCATTCAAGGAGAAGTCTTTATCTAGAAAGGGGTGTCTAGCATCACTCAAGACACACAGTTGCTCCCTTCCACCTGCATATTTATTGCTCAGAAAGTTGGACCAAGACTCTAAGGTGACATTGTTCACATGCTTTTTCCCGCCCTTAAGGTATTTAACTGCTGTCCAAAACTCATTGGGGTTTCTAACATTCCTAATACTCTCTCTTATTTTATTCAAGTATGAATATTTTTTCCTCCTAACTGTATCCCTATAATTCCGCTTCAAATCAAGGAACAATTTAACTGCTGTGTCCTCATATAGTTTAGACCTGGCCAATCTGAATGCCCTACGTACACTTCTCTTTAATGCATTACACTCGAGGTCATACCAAGGTTTGTTTTTAAAGCCACCAATAAACTGTTTCTTGCACATACCAGAGAGCTCGGCTGCCTCCCAGATAGCTCCTATAAAATTCTCATAAATTATATTTATAGAACTACCATTAAATTGTAAATTCAATCTGGAAGACAGCGACAATGCCGTTCCGAATGATTCAGCGCACCTGTCTGCCCAAGCAAGTCTGTAAGAAAGAGTACTATCTCTTTCAGGCTCTAGAATTAATGTTTCCAACCCATTCTCCAAGTCGATATCAACTGAAATCGGAAGATGATCAGATGATAAAGAGATATCCGAAACTGAGAAATCACGGACAGCATCAAGGTGAATCAAATCAATCCAGATATAATCAATAACACTCTTTCCATTATTATTGATAAAAGTAAAGCTTCCTGGCTTATCACTACAGCTTCTACCATTAAGAACAGCAAACAGTTCATTTTCCATTAGATTAACTAAATTCCTACCTCTATTATCAATTTTCCTATCTAGCGAGAATCTTTCGGGATACAATTCAGATAAGTTGAACAATAAATCATCTTCAAAAGAATTCAGATCACCTGTTCTGCAGTTGAAATCACCACCTATTATAATCGGGAATTTTGAAGCTCGCAATGAAGAAATATGCTCATCGAAAAACCGTTTTAAACTATTAATACCTTCTTGTTCAAAACCTGCTCGAAAATATGTGAGACCAACAATAAAATCTTTTCCGTATCTCTTCGCTTTCAAAAATAATAAACAATCATTGTTGACAATAATATCGAAGCTAATATAATCTCTGATAAGAATGAGTAGGCCGCCAATCGCTCTGCCTCGCCTGTTATCTCTAATAGCTAATCTTTGAACTAGGTTGTAATTCTTAAACAGAGCCAAATCTTTTACCTGATAAGAAGCCCATGTTTCTGACAGAGCAATAACGTCGAATAAATGCATTATCTGGCACTGCCGGCCATCGACTGTGCATAAATTATTCAATCCATGACAATTCCAAAACATAATTCTGATACGAGAATTAGATCGATTATTAATTCCATTAGCATAAGCACAACCATGACCAGCACTACCAGAAGCATTGTCATCGACACCATCATTCTTAAGCGGTCCCTGTAAAACAAGACTGTTACGCTCGCTCACCGGGCTCGCCCCCTCCGTCTCCTATGGTTGACCCTCTCCGCTTGCTGGCTGATTAGCACTATCACTAGTGCTAGCAGGTGTATTCTGCGCTCGCTCGTTTGACCGCAGCACACGTTGAGTGGCGGCGCTCGCGCCGAGCCAACCCAGCAGGTTACGGGTCGCGCCGTTGCCGCCCCTCGCCGCCTCCGCCTCCACAGATCTACTCCGCCGCCCACCTCTTCGCGCTCTTCCGCCCCCTCTCGCTCGTCCTCCCCCTCCCCCTCGTGATCGACTCGCCTCGCTTGCTCTCGGCGTTCTTCCCTCAGCAGTACGTAGCTCCTGAATATCTACATCTACAGGACATGGAAGGGGGTCAATCGTAGACTCAGATTGCTGGTGGGCTGTTATCTCTTGAAGAGTGAACGTCTTTTTGTCGATTACTAGTTTATCGAACCGAATAACAGCTTTGTGACCCGCAGTTCGTGCCGAAACCAGAAATTTTTGAAGCTCTTTCCTAGTACTTCTTATTGAATTGGAGTAGTCTTCGGATATATACACAGCTGTTCCTTTCAATTTGTGGGAAACTTGAAGGACTGATGATCTGTTCTTGTAATTATCAAATTCAACAAATATTGGCCTAGTGTTCTGTGATTTTTTCCCCAACCTATTAGCTCTCACTACGATTGAGTCCGAAAGATTCAATTTCAGTTTGTCTCTAATAATTGATTTGATTAACTGCTCACAATTTTCCTGTTCCTCTCCTTCCTGTTCATTAACTCCGAAGAAAATAAGGTTTAATCTGCGTGAAAAATGTTCTAATCGATCTACCTGTGACTGTAACCGAACCTTATCCTCTTGTAAAGCGTCGCACACACCTTTTAGAGAGTTCAGCTTCGTCTCCATGACCCCGACACCATTCGATAAACTTTCCACTTTTTCTTTAATAAATGCAACGTCCGCTGGAATTGTGTTGAATTGTTCCAACTTTGTAAGAACGTCCTCAATTGTTTTAGCCGGTTTAGGTGGTCCTGGGTTGAGCTCGATTCCACCAATTATTAGCAGCATTACAATAACACAGTACACTTTTTTACTACACGGATTTCTGGACGGAATCGCGGACTTATTTAAACTTTCAAAGCTATGAAATAAGTAAGTCGACATTTTTGGCAAGTATTTAAGCGTTCCGAACAAGCCAATTCGAGCCCGATATTGTTGACTGTCTATCATTTTGGAGATAAGAGAGCACTACTAAAACTCGACCGTCCTCTATCAAGTCTCGGCTGCAACTCCGACTAAATATCAATAAGAAAAAGACAACACTCATTAATTTCACACCCAATAACGGCAATGGAGAGGATGGGGTGTTGAGAGAGGATGGCATACTGGCGGTGGGCTCTACTAAGTTTCTTGGTGTGATGGTTGACAAGAACCTGAGCTGGCAACAGCATTCCGACTATCTAATTAAGAAATTATCTTCAGCACTTTATGTGGTAAGACGAATCAGAAACACCACTGATGAAAAAACGGCCCTAACTGCTTACTATTCACTGTTTGCTTCGTACCTGCGATACGGAATTGTTGCCTGGGGAGCTGCACCCCAAATCTGTCTCGACCGAATTCTAAGAATACAAAAGAAGGCAATACGAACAATCTTCCAAACAAATGTAATCGACCACTGTAAGCCTTTATTCCTAAAAAAACAAAATTTTCACTGTAATATCAATGTACATCCTAGAAACTATAATTCTCGCAAAAAAATCAAATCCACCTCTGAGAGGTGACCAACACAGCTTCAACACGAGGAATAAGACCAATTTTGATATCCCTCAGCATCGACTCAATAAATTTCGGAACTCTCCAATTTGCACTGGATCACGATTCTACAATTTACTTCCTCTACATCTCAAAACTATTGAGAGCAATCAATCATTTGTCTCCGAATTGAAAAATTATCTTATTGTTAAGCCATATTATTCAGTCTCTGAATATATGGAGGAGCATAGCTTCCAACACTTGCGGGGTTAGATTTTTAACAATTATATTATTAGAATTTGACAATTATAATTCATGATTCATGATTTGATAATAAGATTATTATTAACATTTGACAATTCCCCGGTCTATTGACTGCGGCGAAGACCTAAAAAAACTGAAAAGTGAAAACCGAAACTGGTTTCAAGGAACCATATTGATGTAGGTATCGGAACTATAAAGCGTGCTGTACACGGAAACAGTACCGTAGTGTCGGCCAGTTGAATACCTGTAGTCAATTACAGCTGTTGTTGTTTGACAAAATGACAAGACAAAGGCTGTGATTGGCTACAGATATTCAACTGGCCGACACTACTGTCCCCGTGTACAGCACGCTTATGCCTAGTGTATACGATGCCAATTGGCGATTCAATTGTCATAAGACAACTGATGCCGGGTGCAAACAACTGATATTGTCTATTAGAGTTTTCATCAAGCCATATGCCTAGCTGAAGATTTTAAAATCAAAAGATTCAATAGTTCTATTTTATAAAGTATCTATTCTATAGATACTTTACATCAGCTGTAAATTTCAGGAGACAATTGTTATGAGACAATTGTCTCGCCAATTGGCATTGTATAAACTAGGCATTATTGTTCAGGGGTCAGAGTTTTTGATCAAATGTTGGCTGTTCTATTGAACGAGTATATATAGAGTGGTTATTTTATGCTTTTAATTAAGGTTCTGTATCTGTATCCCCCCTCTCCTCACAGTGATGACCACTCTCTATACTGCATTCAAAAGAACAGTCGCCATCCAGGAAAAGCTGTCCCTGAGATGAAATAATGATATGTATCTTTGTACCAGACCAATTTATAATATGAGGTTATATTATTTGAGTATTAGATTCATTTAATTGAATTTAGCTGAATTTCATTTGAATTTCAATTGAAACTATATTGCCTCATCATTCTCCAAGAGGGGGATTTCCGCATTTGTCATATAAAATGATTGGTTTAATCCACTTGAATACCAATCAACTATAACTTGTATATTATTATTCCAGGAACCACCCAAATCTACTAAACATTTCGTCTACAAAACTCACAGATACTTCAAGCAGAGTTAATCGGAGTTTCGAGTGTTTGAGAACAAGTGTCTAGGCCATTTGAGATCAACAGGCCATCTAGGTATTTGAGAACAACAGCCATTGAACTTATCAGAGAAGTATAGTCAATTTTGTATGTTATTTATTTTTAAAGATTTCCTTAAATTTTTCATAAATAATGTAATTATGGAAACTTGTAATTATATACCTAGTAAGTTAATTATGAACATTATTCTATGTTTCATTGGGTGAAATTTTATTATTCTTTCTCAAGTCTCTTTTTCCTGGCTGCTTCCAGCTTCAGTCTCAAATCCATCAACTCTTTGTCTTCTTCAATAATTTTTTGTTGCCGTGGCAAAGATCTTGCTTGCTCTTTCGAAAGTTTCCTGGAAAGTTAATTTGACATGATTTGTTTTAATATCACCGTTACTCTTGATTGCAGTATAAAAGTAATAATAATTTCTATTCTTACAAGACAATTACATATAGTTCATTGTCTCTTCATTAACATATTAATGGGAGCTATTTTAGTGAGAAATTCAATCAACTGGTTGGCCTAAATTTAGTCTGGTACTTGTTGATAAAAATATTCAATGTTTTTTTCTCAAT
Organism: Sogatella furcifera; assembly: GCA_017141385.1. NCBI lineage: Eukaryota > Metazoa > Arthropoda > Insecta > Hemiptera > Delphacidae > Sogatella > Sogatella furcifera. The sequence goes on along the minus strand of CM029550.1, from coordinate 15,887,810 downwards.
TGTAAAAAATCGACTAGATTTTGTTCGACAAGTTTGGATGTGTTATGTAACATCTATATCTATCAATTATTATAAATATTAGGCTATAATATTGTATGTTGAAAATAATCGCAATTGAACTAGCTTCTGTGTTCCTGTTCAAACTGAATACCTCCCAATAGAAGTTTTAGGTATATTATTGTCTAATTCAGTAATCCATCATTGTATTGTAAAGAATAGATTCTAAAGACTCCAATTTTTTTTGTTTTTATATTATATCGTTAATAAAACAAGTAATTAATCATTGAAAATTATGTCCAACTGAATCATTGTTGAAAAAAAAATTGTATTGAGCTCAAAAGAACGACGAATAAAAACCTTTTTCACTGCTATAGTGACAATTATTTTCTCCTGAAAGCTAATTATACTGAATGAATAATAGGATTACATGGCCCTTCAATAACATCATCTTCCTATTTCCATCAACATGAAAAGAGTTTCCATTTTCAGGTGAATTCGTGAAAACACAAATTTTATCAATTCTACAAAAATTAGTCAATTCAAAACCAAATATAATTTTTGTTGAATTGACAACATTCTTGATCTCACTCATTCACCTAATTATGAAGTAGTTTCACTAGAACATGAATAAAGGAAGTGTAAATTTCAATTTGATCACTAGCTATATATAATTTCAAAAATTTCAATATCTATAAGTATAGTCTGACCAAGCAAAGAAGAGCCTCTGGCAAGATGGGAAAATGACTCCAGCTTGGTCAATATTTGTTCAAGAATAAAAAATGTGGTCTTAATAGTAGATCAAACTGTTTCCTACAATTTGAGATCAGATATTAATAATTTTTGAAACAATATTGACCAAGCTGGAGTCATTTTCCCATCTTGCCAGAGGCTCTTCTTTGCTTGGCCAGACTATACCCATTTCTGATGAGTATTGAGAAATCATTTCTCGTCTCCATTTCATTTCAGCTCTGTAATCAATTGCTATGATATTGATGATTCTATCATTAGCAAGAATTTTATTAGAAATTAACAGGGTTTGCTGTACAAACCGTTCTTGGCGTGTCACATCAATTAATGCCTCCATTTCTTTCAGCATTTCCTGCTGTCGAACTTTTTCTTGTTTAATTCGTAACTGCCTTTGTTCAAGTTGTTCCTTCATTTCTTCTCTCAATATTGCCAAACGCTCAGTCAACTGGAATTAATTCAAAAGCAGTAAAATATTATTGTCTGTTGAAAAATTTTCCTTTTGGCAGTTTCTGATGAGGACTTGGGAAATAATTTCTCTCCTTTAGCTGAGTTACAAAGTTGGTGAGAACAACATTTTCACTGGAAAATATAATTAATCAGTGAATTGACGGAGAAACATCAGTTGTGATTGACACATTAAGGCGATTATTATAATTAAAAAATTATTGATCAATAATATTACAATACTTTCAAGATATCTCACCTCTAGATAAGACATCTCGCAGAATAATCCCATGTTCTTGGTTTCAGTTGCATCAAACTCTTTCTTTGGAATGATACGCAATGACTGGAGAAGCCTTATCTCCTTAATCATGTCCATTTTTCTATTCAGCTCATCTTGTTGCTGGAATTTTATTAAAGATAAATAAGTTAAATGATAATTCAACCCTGGAATTGTACTATGTGTAACTTTTAATTATCAATACCAGTAGTAGGCTTGTCGAACATGAAAGAACCAGCCAAAATGGTTTCACGAATCACTGAATATCTATTCATTTGAGAAACTCAGTGCTGTGTTTTGCATTAGTTTCTTGAATCAATCCCGAAACCATGGTTAATTAATACAGTAGTTTAATAAGAGTGTTATAGTGGTGGTATGTCTATAATTATTGTATTATTGTAATCATTGAGAGTAACTTATTTATAATTACAGAGTTATCAATAATCAATTATCCTCAAACCATAAAAATCTACCGAAAAACAATTTATTTTGTGTAGGTATCAATAATTATTTCATATATAGGCTACAATCTCACAATCACAATATCTTATTTGGTGGAAAATAGGCCTGTATTCAGCTATGAAGTAGGCTGCCAAATATGAAACGTCCAACTGCACATGCTGTTATGCTATTCTTGTGAATATCAATATTTTTCTCTGGATAGGAACTGATACACAATTTTTCACGATCAATTGTATGATAGTCCAGTACGCAGGGATTTTTGTCTGCAAAAGGTGGTGTATGCGATTTTATTGATTTAATTGCTCCATTAGGGTCTCAATAATGTGTATTCGAAAAGTGCACACAAAATTTCCCCCTGCACAACTTTTGACAGTCAGAAAACCATGCACTTTTTTAGTTTTTTGCATATAAATAAAAAAAAGCTCCACATTTTTATAGGTACATTCTCATAGTAAATAGTAGAGGACAGAATTCTGCGTCGATTGAAAAAAGAAAACAAAAATCGGTCGAATAGATAACGTTTTTCATTCATTCAAAAAACAAAAATTTTTCCAAATTTTCCAAAAAATTGTTAAAATTTTTCTGTAGCTCATAAAGTAACATAGGAATGTATTACCCCTCTTCCTAGAAGTTGTAGATCATGAAAAATTGAGTTCAGAATGTGCAAAAAATTGATATTTGACCAATTTTTGGAACATTGCCAATCACTTTTCCAAAAATAAAACAGGCTACAGGTGTTTTTTTTTCAACATTTTGATGTTATGTTAGACATTTAAAGTTCAAATAGAGCCCATCTTGTATTTCGTAGTTTACTTGGATCACTTACCATCAGAATAAATACTCCACTGCTCTAAATCCAAATTATTTTTGATACAAAGTACATTCAAAGATAATAGAATAAGGACACCCCTAGCTTTCGTAAAAGTGAACGGATCCTGATGAACTATAGCTCATTGTTTTCAGCTTGAAAAGACATTGTCTTAGTAATCAACGTGTTCCTCCTCGGCATTTTGTGCCATACATTTTTCGTCCAATCATGAGTAGATTGCGTATTGAGAAAAAATAATCAGAAACTTTCTTTCACTGACTTTGCTTACAAACAACAGAGCTTTCGATCCCATATTTAATAAAGGATGATTTATTATTACGATTTATTGTAAACAAAGGTGAAAACTTGTAATTATATACCTAGTAAGTCAATTATGAACATTATTCTATGTTTCATTGGGTGAAATTTTATTCTTTCTCAAGTCTCTTTTTCCAGTTCTATTTCGCACATAATATGTTGAATTTGGTCAAAATTGAAGAATTCCATCACCTAGAGTACTTTGAGCCCATTCCTATATACCAAGAAAAAGGCGACTTTTTGTGTTCAAATGCGTCTACCTTGGAAGCCATTGATGGGAAAAAGTCGCATTTGGGCTCAAATTGTAGATAATTACTTCCTCTATCATTTGCTATTGATAAACTCATGAAAAAATTCATGCTAAGGGAAGGTACGTTTGATTTAAAAAAATAAAAAAATCATCAACATTTTTCCTCTTCATGCTTTTTATGCGATTTCTCAAATATATTACGACGTTAGAGGTAATAAATGTGGATAAAATTGTAGAGAATTAAATTAAATTTAAATTTAATTAAATTAAATTAAATTCTCTACAATTCAAGCTTAAAAATTCAATCATAACTATAATCATTCTCAATTTAGAATTAAATTACTTAAATAAAAATAGTGAAAAAAGGGGAGGAAAATTTTTCACTTCACGTTACCGGTACTGTAAATAAAACAACCCTAAGTAGTTCAAACTAATAATTTCCTCATACCAAACGATAGACGAGATAATTTTCTACAATTTGAGACCAAATGCGACTTTTTCCCATCAATGGCTTCCAAGGTAGACGCATTTGAACACAAATAGTCGCCTTTTTCTCGGTATATAGGAATGGACTCAAAGTACTCTAGGTGATGGAATTCTTCAATTTTGACCAAATTCAACATATTATATACGAAATAGAACTGTCTTTTCAAGCTGAAAACAATGAGCTGTAGTTTATCAGGATCCGTTCACTTTTACGAAAGTTATGGGTGTCCTTATTCTATTATCCTTGAATGTCCTTTGTATCAAAAATAATTTGGATTTAGAGCAGTGGAGTATTTATTCTGATGTTAAGTGATCCAAGTAGACTACGAAATACAAGATGGGCTCTATTTGAACTTTAAATGTCTAACATAACATCAAAATGCTGAAAAAACCACCTGTAGCCTGTTTTATTTTTGGAAAAGTGATTGGTAATGTTCCAAAAATTGGTCAAATATCAATTTTTTGCACATGCTGAACTTAATTTTTCATGATCTACAACTTTTAGGAAGAGGGGTAAAACATTTCTCTGTTACTTTATGAGCTACAGAAGGATTTAAACAATTTTTTAGAAAATTTGAAAAAAGTTTTGTTTTTTGAATGAATGTAAAACGTTATCTATTCGACCGATTTTTGTTTTCTTTTTTCCAATCGACGCAGAATTCTGTCCTCTACTATTTACTATGAGAATGTACCTATAAAAATGTGGACTGATTTTAGTTATATGCGAAAAACTAAAAAAGTGCATGGTTTTCTGACTGTCAAAAGTTGTGCGGGGGGAAATTTTGTGTGCACTTTTCGAATACACATTATTTGGACCCTAATGAAGCAATTAAATCAATAAAATCGCATACACCACCTTTTGCATAATTTAGCCTTACAAAATTCCCTGCGTACTGGTCTATGAATTGATCTCTATAGAAAAACGTAATTATACTGTCATGAATTCACCTGCTTGATTAATTTGATCATGAGGGCTCGAGTCTTTTCATTCAACTCTTTCGCTGCAAATAAGACAGAGAGAGCAACTGATTCACAAATCAATCAATCAAATAGTTTTATTTACAAACTATTTTAAATTCCCATACAAAACACAGAAAAATTTTTTCATTGTTATTAGGCTACTCCCCACATAGACTGAAGCCTGTGTGAGTGGAATGTGTTAAAAATGATTTGATGGATGAAAATTGTATGAATAGAAATTCAAACTTAATTTTTGGCACCAGCTACAATGTCTATTCAGATTATCTGAAGATTTTGTACTTAAAGTCGTTCAAGAAGAAACAATTATCATTCTATAGATAACATTTTTTTTGAAGAATCATTAATTGGAAGTTCAAAATTGAACTCTTCTTGTGAAAACTTCAACAGTTCACTTTATACACAGTTTACTATTTTCAATTATTCTGACCGAAAACATCATGCCAAATATTATTATTGTTATTATGATATCATTGACGATTGAATTTTTTTTCAAGACAATAATTATGTAATCTTTCTCATCATATTTATGAGAAATGAGAATGTCGCCCTACATGGAATGAATTTTTTCAAACTGCAATGTGTTACCTACTAGATCAATGGAATTTGACAATATTATTCAGTTATTTCACATGGGCCTCCTTAAAAATTTCCAAATATTTCCAGTGATCCCAGTAGAAAATATCCCAATATCTAATTCCAAAGCAATGATACAATATTATTTTAATTATAATAATCTATCAATACCAACAAGCAATAATCAATAATAACAATCAATAAAAGTTGAATTCAAAATAAAAAAATACAAGTTATACCATTTTTTTGTCTTTCCTCTACTAGAACTTGCTTTTTCTCTCCAACGGCTTGTTGTATCTGTTGCACTCTTTCTACTTGCGCTTTGATTGATTCCATCTCTCTTTCTTTGTATTCTTTCAACTGTGCTTCTATTTTCTCTTTCTAACAGAGGAGTGAAACACCCAAATTAACTTGAAATCAATCAGGTCTAGATCTAGACGTATTTTATGCGTTTTTATGTCAGGAACATTAAAAAATATTATTGTGTGAGAGAACTTTATCTCTATTAGTTATCCTCAGAATTGACTTTTTCACGATATTAACTGCCTGATAAGTACAGTTCCTCTATCCGTCATGACCAAATTAGTATAGTGCGTAATTAAATTTAAGTAAAGAACTTTAAAACTTAGGGCTGTTTAAAATAATTGAAAAATAAATAAAAATCAAACACCCTTTTTTTGAAAACTTTAAAATTATAAAACACACATACATGTTTCGGGAGCTAAGCCCATTCTCAATGTGGATAAAAATAGTTATCTATTTAATAGTTAATAGTTGATAACTATTTTTATCCACATTGAGAATGGGCTTAGCTCCCGAAACATGTATGTGTGTTTTATAATTTTAAAGTTTTCAAAAAAAGGGTGTTTGATTTTTATTTATTTTTCAATTAAAATTTAAGATATGTTTATCTACTTACAATAAATAAATAATTAGGGCCTACCATTCATTTGAGTGATATTCAAGTTTCAATTTATCAAGTATGAATATAAATATATTAATTTATAGCAACTTACAAAAATTGTCTTTCAATAGCTTCTATGTTCTTCATAATAAATAATAATTGTTTTCGAATAACTATTGTGAGTTTAAGTAATCATAAGTCAAAATAATAACATTGAACGAACCTCTCTCTCGAACTCCATTCTTTTAATTTTATTAGCTTTTGTCAAGTTCTTCTTAGCTTGAATTGCTTCCTCATAGGTAACTTGCCCTTTCAGATGCTTTTTCTCAATATCCAGTATCTTTTCCTTCTCTTCTTTAAATTTCATCTCATCATAGAAACTTTCAAAAACAGTAAAATCAGCAGCACCTTCCAGCAATCGTTTCAATCTAAGATGAGAAATCCAATTTAGTATTTTTCCTAGGGTGGATAATTTCCTTGTTTACAAGATTTGTTATATCCTTTAAATAATCTTTCCACACAATTCGAGTAGGTCTACAGGTTCTCCTCTATGATACGGTTCTCCTCTATGATACGGTACACAAAACAGTAAAGCTTCCGGTAAAACAAAGCTTCCGTCACTCGAGGTTAAAATCAAGCTACATTAATCTATTTAATTGCTCTACACCTGAATTGAGTGTATGCAGATCCTGTAAATCCATTTATATATTTAAGATCTATGATCAAGCTTTGACCTAAACCACAACACATATACTCACTATATTGTTTTGCACTGGTGTAATTTATGTTACATGTCAATCTGGATAAATCTATGAAAATAATTTTTAATATACTATTCATGTATTATTATAATTTGTAATTATTACGTTATCAAACATTTTTTATGACTTTAGATTACACTTATTTATAAGTAAATTACTTATTTTAATGAAAGTAGGTTTCAATTCTATTCGATGCACATACAGAAGACTGTATATTATCACCATACTTGAATGATTAAAAAAATGTTATTAATTTTTATAACCAACCTCTCAATCTCTTTCTCTTCTTTCTTCACTATTAGTGCAGCTTCTCTTAGAATGCATGTGGTTGTTTTTTTGACAGGGACAACTGGTTCCTAAAAATCAGACATAAATTTTTAAATTATTGAAGTGCTATTTATTTAATTTAAGTGCGAAATAAACGCATATGCATGTTAGATTGCATTAATAATTTACTTATAGTATACCATTTACTTACAATACTTACATACGAGTATACCATTAATACGGCATTTTTTCTCAATTTATTAATTACCGTAGCCGTTTTGTAACGTAGAGAACTTACATGAAATTTGGGCGCTGGTTTTGATTTGATTGTAGTGGAAGTTTCTGGATTTGTTTGTGTGTTTGTGGTATACTCGATTGTTCCAGATGCTTCATTTTTCACTAAAGATGAATCGCTTGTGACTGGAGTCGGCTGGGACTCAGAATGGAGCCGGTCTAACTTTTCTCTATTTTTCTTTCTTGCTTCATTTAAATTCTCCTCTATCCTCTTGTATTCCGTGTGCAAAGACTCTGGTATTGGTGCTGCTTTGAAAATATATTCCTGTAATAAAATTTATTATTTTATATTCAGTAAATAAACTTTAATACTGTTACCCAATGAATAATATTGTTAGGTATTAGTATTATCGGAATGATTTGAGTGTAATGTTGATAATCTATAATGTGATTTCCAATTTCTTATAGCAGATGAGACGTGATTGGTTGAGATTATGGTTAATTGGTTAGTCTATGTATAATTGTATAGACTATGATATATATATCATATATATACATATATATATGTACATATACTATATATATATATATATATATATATATAGTATATATATATATATATATATATATACATACATACATACATATGTATATATATATACATATACTATGATATTATATACCTTAAATTATCTACATTGTTACTGCAATCGAAAACATATTATTCCAATAATGGATGGATAGGCTTCTAAGGGTAAGAACATGTCTAATTTTATTTATTTATTTACAAAGACAACTGTTTCCCAGGCTTAAGCCCATTGAAACAACAGAAATAATTAGATAATAAGAGCAGAGCAAGTACAAAGATAGTATTATATCTAAAGTAAAACTAAAAATAAGAATAATGTAGAAATCGCGAAGACAATAAATACAAGAGAAGTAATAATAAAAATAAAATAATAATAATAATGAAATATACAATATGTATTGAATCAAATAATGATATTGATGAGTTGAGAAGAAAACTAAAAATAAAATATCGATAAGAAAGATATACAAATAAATTAGAGTAGAAAGAAACAGAGCTAAAGGAGAGATGATGATTATTTAAGTCAGTTACTCATGCATGCATATTTCCCTGTAATTTTACTATGGTAATTCCCCTAGTAGGTGCAAGTATAGGCGGTACTTGAAAGAGTTGATAGAAGGAGCTGAAACTATATGAAATGGCAGTAAGTTCCACAATCGCGAAACCACAACTAGAAAAGACTTATTAAATGTTGCAGTTCTATGAAGGGGTATCTGCAGAGTGAATCGGTGGGATCGAGTGGCTCTGGAGTGAACATCAGTGAGAAGGGTGAAGCTATTTATCAAGTATTCAGGGCCAGAATGTTTTACAATTGAGAGATATGTGATTGAAAGGATGAAAAACTCCCTCCGTTGCCTCAATTTCAACCAACGTAAACGACTGTAAAAAGGAGTAATGTGATCGTATCTGTTGGCATCAAAAATAAAACGAACTGAGTAATTAAGGGCTCTTTGTAATTTCAAATTAAGAGTTTCGGGCAAGTCATTATAAATAATAGAGCAGTAATCAAGAACGGGCAATATCAGAGCACGTACAAGTGTAATTCTTATGGAAACTGGGAGAAATCGTCTAAGCCTTTTCAATTGGTGCATTGCTGCAAAAACCCTATTGGTTACTGTTTTAACCTGAAGGGCCCAACTCAATCTACAATCAAACTGGATTCCAAGAATCTTGATAGAATCAGAGAAAGGTAATTCCTCATCCTCAAGCTTTACTCTTGGAATTACATTCATATCAACTAGGCCAGTTAATCTATGATTACCAATAATAATGCTTTTACATTTGGCAGAGTTGAGAGTCAAACAATGAGCCTTAGACCACTGGAGGAGCTTACAAATATCCAGGTTCAATCTTGAGACAGCATCTTCAGCGTCATCAGGAGAGAATTTAATATAAAATAGGAGATCATCTGCATAAAGATGATATGAAGAATGCAACACAATCGAAGATACATTATTCACGTATATAGAAAACAAGAGAGGACCCAGTACAGAACCCTGAGGAACACCTGCAACCACAGGTGCCCAATCAGAAAGCGCACCATCAGTCCCTCTTACTGCCTGATACCTGCCAACAAGATAGGATTGGAACCACATCACACATGACAGAGAACAATTACACTGTATTGACAATTTATTTAGTAGAATGGAATGTGAAACGTTATCAAAAGCCTTTGTGTAATCAAATGACACCAAGAGTGTCAGGAGCTGGTGATCAATTGCATTTCTGATATCATCCGTGATTTTTAAGAGTGCAGTGGTGGTACTGTGAGATGGGTGGAAGCCAGATTGATTTTCACAGAAGAAATTAAAGGAGTTTAGGTAGCAAGTAATCTGTTTGTGAACAATCCTCTCTAGAGCTTTGGAAATGGAGCAGAGGATATGGATAGGCCTGAAATCTCTAGGCACAGCTGGGTTGGTGACTTTGGGTATTGGCTGGATAATTGAGCACTTCCAAAGCTGAGGAAAAATGCTCATTTGAAGAGAGAAGTTGAAAATATGTGTTATTGCGAGTAGGAGAACAGGTAGAATCTTCTTGTAAAAAGAAATTGGAATATTATCAAGACCTTTGCTATTTTTAGAAGTTGATTTAATTGAAGCTTCAACTTCATTTGGAGTGACATAAGAAAAGAAGAATTTTTCAGGTTGGTTATTGTGGTTGTGTTGATTTTGCATATTAGCAGTCACGATACGGTTAGGAAAGTTAGTGGGAGGAAGAGGTGTTGCAAAAAATGTATTGAGATTGTTAACTGGCAAATGAATATTAGGATTAGAAGGACTACTACGGCGAGCACCTAATTGTTTCACATTCTTCCAAAGAGCAGATGATGGTTGATTTGATTCAAACAGTTCATTAAAATATTTCTTTTTAAAGTATCGACTCTTTGCTTTGAAGGTGTTATGTAATTGTTTGAATCTGTTATGATCAGCTGCCGTTTTGGTCCGGAGAAAAGCGCGTCGGGCCCTATCTCGTGCAGATCTGAGTTGAGAAAGCTCTAGGTTGTACCATGAACAAGGCTTACGGCGCAAACGTACTGTTTTTATAGGGGCATATTTGTCAAATAAGGAGAATAATAGATAATTAAACAATGCTACATTTTCATTAATATTGTGTATGTATTGAATATCACTCCAGGGTTTGTTAATGGCTTCCTCTAGACACATTTCCAAGTTGAAGTTTTTGAAATCCCGATAGGTCACTTCAAAGTCATATTTTACAGTGTGCTTTAAATTGTAGATTAAATAGATATGGTCGTGATCCGAGAAAGCAGGGCAGGATACTTGACCATTTGACAAGACACTATCGTTATCACTAACTATGACAAGATCAAATAAAGTATCTGATACAGAAGTGTGGTGAGTGGGTTGACTTGGCAGTATGAAGAAATTGAAAGAATGGATTAAATCTTTCAGTTGTTTGCTCTCAAAGTTATCCTTGAGCAAACACGCATTGAAATCTCCTAAAATTATAATATGCTGGTATTCATGCATAACCTCCAAGAGATTGTTTTCTAGCAAAGAGAGTCTTCCAGCTTTGGGTGGGCGATATACAACGCAAATTAAGACAAGTTCGTTACCAACCTTGACCTCTATGAAAAGAAATTCCGGAGATTTCGAGTATATCTGAGGGGAATTCAATACTACACGGGAAGGGAATGATGAGCGGACGTAAAGTGCAACTCCGCCACCGCCCTTACCAAGCCTGTCATTTCTGAACATAGAGAAATCAGGAATATTAAAACTATCAGTAGAGAGACTAGGCTTCAACCAGGACTCACTGATGGCAATCACATCCACAGGAATTGAAGAAAATATTGAGTTGAATTCATCGAAATGAGCAGGCAGAGACTGCGCATTGATATGGCATAACTTTAGGGAAGAAGGGAAGTTCGAGAAAATATTTCTGAGTTCAACATTGCAGTCAGTCATGATGAGAGTTATTGAAAAAGTAATAAAGCAGCAATAATAATAAAACATTATCAATGACAATGACTGCTGGTGATTGACAAGTTAAAGTAGCCAACAGTGAATTCAATTACTAATTAGGAATTTCGAGAATTTTGAGTAGGCTATAATTAATAATATAAATTTTCAATAATATATAGAAAAAGAACGGGAGAACAGAAAAAAGAATAATAATCTTATTTGTTATCAGATGAAACTTTCAATGGATGCCTATGATAGTTATCTATACAGGGAAATGAGTACAGTAAAAAAATATGATGTAACCTATTACAGTCTATATGTGATCAATTACGTATAAGATAATTTGTTTTCAAATATTGAAAATAAGTATTAATTTAAATCTCAACTCAATTAAAGGCGAAAAATTCATTCGTAATCGAACCCCCATTCAATGAAAATTCAACTGAAAAAAGGTGGGTGATGAATTAATGTGTATATTTATCGACTGCTGATAAGTGAATTAAAGTATCGGTAGAATTGATAGTAATGAAGATAGAGAAATTCAATATCAAGCCTCACTAAATATTGTGATAAGCATGAATGATCATTTCCATTTATATGAAGCTCATCATAGCAAATTAAAACACACAAAGTGTCATAGCATATTCAAAATTATAATAATTAAGCAGTAAATTGATTGTTATATAATAAAACTTTGGAAGTAATATCTATAATATTATTGATGTAGCCAATATTTTAGAGAAAAATTTCAAAAATGTTGCAATGGATAATTCTTAGTACCGTTACACATTGAGAAGAAAAAAAATGGAAAGGAATAATAATAATAATAATAAACAGTAATAAAAAATAAACAAAATGATAAACTCACCAAGTAATTGTCAGTCCTTGGTAGACAATTAGACTATGACACTTGATAAGACACTCTAATAAGATGGTGCTTAAAGTTAGGCTGCGGGTGCTACATAGTACATACGTAGTTCCACATCTATATCATATAGGCCTATCATATCATAGATTTGATCATAGTATAGTAAAAAACTCCAGCCTAATGCCTAAGCCTCACCGTAAGTCTCATCTTCTTGACATATTCTTACCCTGAGAGTCATTACACTCGTTGACAAAAAATAAACTGATTAATTACTTAGCACAGGCCTACTCAATAGAAGATTGGGTGATGAATAATATATTCAGGCTACATAAATTCAGCAGAAATTATATAATAAACAGTCTACACTACACATCTTACTTCTCTTGAGTTACATGGAACTCTTGGGACTCGTTTGATATGGCTCAAGACATTCATCTTTTGTGGTTGCGTTACTTTTATGTTTTTTATCATCTGCGATTTTTGTTCCTCGAAAAGTTTCTCATGAAGTTTCTGGAAACAGAAGTTCATAATAATAATTATTAATAAATTGCAGTTTTTAGTCGAAATGAACATTTGTGAGATACGAATTGTTTTCTGTGTAGGCTATAATTATATAATATTCTTCGAAGTATGATGATTTTCAGCATAGAGAGCAGCCTAGAATGATTATTTAAATTATGAGAAATTCAAAGAAGTAGGTTTAATTTTATTGTATCGTTTGCACTAGAGTAGCCTATTTAACGCTAATGCTACTTAATAAAATTAAATAAAGGAGAGATTGGACGAAGATCATTGATGAGATATTGTAAAAGATTACCTAGTCGTTAGCCTAATGCCAATAATTTTTTAGAATAGTTTATCATCCATTGAACTTTCAATACTGTATTTCAAGAATTCATTTGGTAATCATTCGATATTATCAATAATTAACCCATCTCATCAATCACCCTCACACTCTCCATTGCCTACGCAGAAGCAAAGATAAAATCCTCATGAGGGTATCATCCGCAAAAAATATTCAATTATTATTATCATCAATGTTTATAACTGTGTAATAGCAGAACCATAGTTGCAATATGGAGTTGAGTACCTATATTATGATGTTATAGTTCTACCATAGAGAAAGAATAGTTGAAGTTGTAAGTTATGATTTATAGTTAATATAAACATATATCCTTTCTATATGTTTCTACCTTATAGAAATCGCCATCCTGGAAAACATTTGAGAGGATCTCATTGGTGACGTAGTCCAAATCAAAATAGCGATTAGCGATTTCAGTCATTGTGATGATGGTCTTGTCATATGAAAAATACTTCGCAATCTGAAAACTCTTATTGAGGTTGATGGATCTCAGGAAATCTCTCAATTCAACTCTTCCATCATCACACCTCCAAAAAATTGCTATGTAGAATAAAACTGTGAAAGATTTTCACATTGTATTAGTTTTCTTGAAAGATGGATGAATATTTTTTAATGAACACATTTGAATGATTCTGAAACTTATTCAAACAAATAATCCGATGTATTTGATATATGTTCAGCATTACTCATTGATAGTCTATTTATCATCACTAAAGAACTATATTGCTCTATAAGTATGGCCAGACTGATATTTATAGTTTTAATGAAATAATATTGTAATGGATACGTAGACTGATTAAAAAACATTGTTTGAAACTTATTCAAATAGGAAAAGTATAAAAATAAATAAATCCATTCTGTGATAGGCCAATCATGAAGCTAATTATAAGTTCATACTGGCTCTTATAGCATTGCCGGTATCTGTTTTATTCAATATTTTTTACTTTCCCCAGCTCTTTCAATTTCCAAGCAATACTATTCATCGACTCAATGCAAATTTTAAAACTTGCTTTAATATTATTAAACCCCTTATTTCATTACCTATCAATAAGAACTTGTCAGTATGATCCTTCCTTTTGAACTTCATGTAAAAATCTGACACAACATCCTCAAGAAAATCCAAATGACGAGCAATCTTGAGGAAATTGATTTCTATGGACTCATACTCATCGGGCTGGGAAAATTTAGATCAAATGTAAGAATTGATAAATGAGATAATTCAAGTGTGAAACAAAAACTACATTTTCCAAAAGTGATAAAATCATGATTAAAATTAATTAAACGAGAAGTCTTCTCTAAATATCAAATCCAAGTATATTCTTAAAGTCATAGAAATAAAAACTGATTGTTTAGTTGACTTACGCAATTATTAATGAGAGGAGGTAGAAATTCTTGAACGAACTCTGATGGGATTTCACATTTAAGTCTTCGATAAGTTATCAGGAGAGATTCAATTATTCCAATATGTGACTTTTCTAAAGAATTTGACTGAAATGAACAAGAAAACAATATATTTCAACATGAACAAGATAAATTAATCTCAATTCTATAAACACTTTTCATTTCAAAACTTACTACATAAATAAGTTTTACCATTTTATTACACACAGGGTCTGTTACCTTCTCTATGGTTAGGTCATCAATCATGTTATGAAATTTGATTTTTTTGTCCAATTTATATTAAAAATCAGTAGATGCTGTCCTGCAGAAAGATTGTCGACGATTCCCCGAAAGACACATCAAGATCACTATTAATAAAACAAGTTTTTGATAATATTATTTTTTGAAACGATAACAAATCAAAACAGCATGAGTTCCATGTCGAGTCTTTCGAAGGTAATTGTATTGGAAAGGTAGTGTCAGTCATCTGATCTCTTATGGAACTTGAATTATTTATATCTTTATGAGAAAAACAATAGTGACTGTATAATAACACCAGATTTCATAGTCTCCACGGATACTATAACGCACAACAGCATTCTAGAATCCGTGATACTCTCTGTATCTGTATCAAAATCTAAAAGTAGAACCCTGCAAAATTTAGTAGATGATAAAATTTGACAAATTCGACTAGACCTTTAAAGAAATTTAACAAACCTGTACTGTGTATTCTAGTTTTCTACATAAAATATCCGCGGTTATGACACTTTTTATTTTCATTCAGTTATCTTCACTTCCTGATTCCAATTCGATTTACGTTTTATTGAAGAATCAAGAGTGAGCGATGACAACATGCGACATATTAGTCTACCGTGAAAACAGAAACTTCAATTTACGACCCATGAAGTACTGTAGTCTAGTTATTTTATATTGGAGACGAAAAATACAGTCCTGTTGAGGATGTTGCAACACGCATTGTGTTCTGCACAAATGGCCTACGTGATTTTCGGAACGTCAACATCTTCAGTTTAGCGGATCCTTCCCGCAGCTTCCCAGGGCGCAGTATAGGCTAAATGCAACATCAACGGCGCAAGGCCAGCACGGTATAGATATAGATATAGTAGTGGCTATAGACGGGGAAATAGCGCGCTCGTAATTCGGACAAAATACAGGAAAGGGCTACGCGGTGTGGCGAGTACATTCGTTTCATGATACGCAGTCACATTTGATAATTTTCACAGGTGAGGACGCGGGAGTACAAATTTCACCTGGAAATATACTCTAATACCCATTTCCAACATTATAGTCTTCGGAGCTTTTATATGAATTAACTTATTCCTCCAACAATTGAAATTACATATCAAAATTAGAGAAATGTGAGAGTATCATATTGGAAAGAGGAAGCTGAGGTCAGTGAATATCGATGTCAATTAGGTATTTCATATAGTGTAATCCTTAGTTCATATCACTCATCTCAACAAAAAAGAAAACTTTAAGATCCTTACATTTTTAGTCTTTGAAACTGTGAAGTAGAGTGTGAACACTGGAAAAATGATAATATGCCAATTCATCGATTAATATTATTCGGAAATGGAATTAGAATTAAATATCTCTTAGAAAATAGAACTCCCTGGATATATTTTTATATGGACCTCGAAATCTTTTTCATCAACAATCATTCGATTTTTAAAATGTTGGATTCTTAGACGTTAACGTTTTTGGAAAATTATTGTATACGATACCAGGATTTAGGAATGAACATTTACAGATCAACGGTCTTCTATTTTTTATGAGCTCAGTTTTCGAAATCAGGTTTCAACCTACTGGGGTAGGTTTCAATCAACAGGATTTCTAAAAATATTGTATAATGATGACTTTCCTAATAATGATAAATACACAAGCTATAATGCACTGTATTTATGATTATAGTATCCGTGATGATGAGGATAAAACACGTTTTCTTTTCCTCAGCTGTATTTGATACAAGTTCTCCAGCACGTCAAGTCGTTTCGCGTGAGCTTCCTACATTTAAGTTTTGGAAAGAAGCGTTCTTGGCTGGTGATAGCAAAACGCTCTTCAGAACGCAACGTGCGGCGTCCCATTTATCAAAAACAGAAAAATTGTCTCTGCGAAGCTGAATTACTAAATTTAAAGCAGAAAACTATTACGGGGTCTGGAACATCACTTCAGTGAACAGACTGAGTCTTTTCTTGATTGCAAGTCGAATCAGTAAGATAAAAGCAGTTTACAAACTTCTTGCAATAATTTGAAAAGTGCCCGCGCTTTTCTAAAATTCAGTGATAACAGCCAAAGTAGGTAGTTGATTCGATTTTTAAGAATATTTTCTATACCTAGAAAACTCTGTTCTGATCCGTATGGCCAACGATAAGCAGGCATCGTTTGAAGAGCGCAGGCGAGGAAGTATTAGTACACCTCAGGAGAAAAAGGTAAGATTTGAAGAAAAAAGATATAGAAATCTTAACTAATAACTACAATGAGAAGCAAGATTCTCATTCTTCTCTCGAAGATAAGGTTTTCCAAGAAAAATTTATAAAGCCTGGTTAATTTTTTCTCAGGCTCACAATTTGGCAATATAGACTGTATTTTATTTTTAACACTAGTGTGCTATAAGATTGAGATAAAAGCTTTTCAAATTCATTGCAAATGTCCATTGCAGCTTATGTATGTCACCTTATACGTATCCCTTATATATATTCAGAGTAACAAAATATAATATTGCATTCCATTCATTTGGAATAGATTCTTAATTGAATCGAATTTATCATGTTGATTTGAGCTGGAGTTTGTCTGTAACAATTTTTATGAAAAACAGTATTATTAATCATTATTTTATATGTTTTGATATTATCATTTGTATTTGTATATAATGTATTTTTGGCAATAAATTCCATTCAAATTATGAAAAAATTCTGGAAATAGTAGTTGAAAGAATGAAAAATAGATAATGTAGTAACATCTCAATTCTGCCAGAATGTTAATACTGTAGCTCATCGGAAAAATTCTATATTCTCTGTTCTAATCACCGACATCGTACTCATACTGATATCTCATTAATTACAAAAATTCCATGAATAGTTTTCGCTGATTCTGTTATCTCAATTATCTCCATAACTCTATCATTACTCTTATCAGTGTATAAGAGAAACCCATATCACATAGTAACTTTTTATCATTATCATGTCATCATCAATGAATGTCATATAGAATTATTATTATTATTATTATCATTATTACTTGTTGTAAATTGCAATATCTAAGATATTCTCTTTATTGAAAAAAATGAAAAAGTTTTTCCTTGTGCATATTGAATATGTTCCGTCATCTATTTCAGACATCCTGAGATAGAAATGGACAATGTTTATTCAAAGTGTAAGAGTCAAGCAGTACTTGATGAAAAAACATTGTGACTTGTAAACATTGACACTAAACATTGTAACTGTTCATAAGACATATTATTTTGAAGAAAGTGGCGTGATATATCCCACATTCACTTCCCTCTCTTGGACTATTGTCTCTACCACGCCCTCCATTATTTATCAGTTCCCACTCACCCACTGTCGCAAACTCCGTGAAAGCTTATTGAGATCGTGTGCTTCTGCGTACCATTAGCCCTTTGACCAGTCCATCTAATCGTTGTTCAATTTTTGAACAGTCAACTGTCTGTTCAAAGTGGGATGCTCAATATCGTTGAATGACCATAATTAGGCCAAACATTAATATCACTGGAATACTAATGTGTTAACTCATACTATTACTCTTCATGAGCGCACTTATCTTTCAGTAATGATAAAGATATTGTTCCAGTTGCGCAAAGATGAGTTGAACTCAATCCTTCATCAACAGGGTTAATATGAGGAAAGAGAATCTTAGGAATTCTAGAGTTCTAGAATAGAGCTCTATTATTCTATGATATTAGTAAAAGTAACCAACAGTTAGTAACTCAGTTAATGAATTTGATATGGTTCATATGAGTTATCATAAGAAATTGAAGTTTTAATTGAATTCACTTAAGTTACGTAAATGGAACGGCCAATATGAGTATCGTAAGATAAAGATATTCATCTACGGTTATCGTCTCATCACTCTTATCAGAAAGACGGCCAAAAAACTCAGTGACTGATTAGTATGTTATCGCATCATAGCAAAAAATCGCATACAAAGCCACTGCTTAAGATCGCCTTCATTGATTAGACTTGAAGCTTAAAAAAATATGACGTGAACAGTTTCTGAGCCAGAACTACTAAATAAGAAATAGCCTATAGTTCTTCTGTACCGATATTATTCCTATATGAAGGTATCAATATTGATCAATAGGTATTACTAAAAAACAGTAATTTATCTTTGGGCCCTGGTGAACCTTTAAGTTTTCAGCAGCTGCCATTAAAAACGATATTGACATTTAAGTCAACATCTACTTGAATGATCTGATCATTTTATCCAAGCTATCTGAATTATTTCGTGAACAGAAGTTTCTTAGATCAACTTGCTAGTTGAATCTACAATTTACTAGAATCAATATTATTCTTTATTGATGTGGTTCTTATTGGTTCGCTTATTCAATTCAATTACCAAAGAAACGCACATGAATGAGGGGGCTTGGCTGGCCGCCATCCAAAATTTAGCGTCGATGAAAACAAGCAACTTAATAAAACGAATTGAGAAGCGGCAGCTGTAGCTTCTATCAAGTCATGGCTTGTGAGCTGCGGACACACACCTACATTCTTTAGAATGTAGTGGGTATTTATCTATCTTGAAATGTGAGTTAATGAAACATGCTCATTCAATTGGAGAGATAATATTATAATAATTATTGAATGTCTGAAAAAAGCTTGCTATGTAAAATCTTAGACTAACAGTTAGGTGTGGTAGTTTTTTACCAAACAAGTATGGAACATTTTACCAAAGACAATCCTCTTTGGATAGTAGTAATGAATAGTAACAAAGACAATCTACTAAAATAGTAACTAGTAACTAGTATTAATTAGACTATTTTAGTAGATTGTCTTTGTTACTATTCATTACTACTATCCAAAGAGGATTGTCTTTGGTAAAATGTACCATACTTGTTTGGTAAAAAACTACCACACTTGGCGACATACTTAATTTTCAGCGACTCCAATCAATAACATTAAAAGTTATCAGAATGAAGGTTGTATGTATGTTCCCGTTATATTCTCCAATTAATCTTAAATATTCTGTTCCTTGTATTTCAATCATTCATTCATTTATTTGAGAAAGTACAATACTTAATACATGTTTTTCAATTCACTTGCTTGTTGAATTTACATAAAATTCAAAATAGGAAGTAAAATCTCTCTATGATTATGATTTCTCGTTTGCTCTGTTTATTGTACAATGGTTGATGGTTCAACAGTTGAGTCTATTATTTGAAAATACGATGAGAATGAAATTTCTCACGAATGATTCTGTATGTTACGAATGAGAAAATTTCACTTCTCAATCATTGAGCATTATTATTTATCCATTTATTTATTTAGCGTATGGCTTTTAATAATGGGGAGACCCAAAGGTTGTTCCAATTCGACAGATAGCCTTATTTTTCACAAATGGAGTCATGAGTCTTTTAAAAAGTAAATTTGAAAACATAATTTTTGATTTCAAAACATGAGCATTAACCACAAGATATATTTGTATTATATTTCCTCTGTCCTTTTTAAAAGAACTATAACTCGATCATATCTCCGTTTGTGGAGAATAAGGTTATCTGGCGATGTGGAACAACCCTTGGGTCTCCCCACTATTAAAAGCCATACGCTAGATAAATAAATAATTATATTTCCTGAAACAAATGAGTTATAAGCCTATGGGGTCTAATGAGATCTTTCTTGTTCATATTAGGAAGAGGAATATAGATCAATTATTTCATTATGAATTGATCATCAATTACAATATTTTGCTTCTATCAATAATTATTGATATTATCCATAATTACTAATCTAATTTTTCGCCCATCATTCAACTATAGAATTCGAGCTGATATACACACACAAATAGAGCACATAATCCAACCCACCTATTTCATTGATATCGCCCCAAAACAGCAAATCTACCTTGATATTATCTTAATAACAAATTCAGCATCGTAAGTTGAAAGGCTGCCTGAGGCGTCCTTTGCCAGCTTATATTGTGTGGCTCGCCCTCATTCCATCGGAGGCGGTGTACTGTACGCCTAATTGCCACGAATGAAGCGATTCCTAATTGAATTGAAGACATGCATTGAAGTTGCTCTCAACTGCGCCGGTATTGGCCTGCCGCAAGATGAATCTTGTTATTAGAACGCACATAATGTAAGAGGTCGGATGAGATGAAGGATGCAATGAGCCTCGAGGGCTCATCCTTCATTACCGAGATTCAAATATCAAAGCAATTTCAGGCCTGATAAGCAGGCAACTGCCAGCCTTCATCTTTGTAAGAACAAACTTTTCGATAACACTAGTGTGCTTGCTCCACACGAGGCCCACTGTCTTTGATGTGAAAATCTTATTAAGCAGTATCACGTCAATCACTCATTTTTTTGAGCTATGCCTAAAGAAAGTTTGGTACTAGTGGTTTATGTTCATTACTAGTGTTTATTACTTGCACCGAAATTGAAGTGATTTTTAATCGATATTAAGCAAGTTGAAATGAATACTAGATCTCGAAATCGAGAGTTAGAATGACACCAAACTACTTACTGATGAGGATAAGCGCGATAGATAATGAAATACCAATTATTAACACCTCTCAATCAATAAGTTGCCAATTCAAGAAGTCAATTCCTTTTTGTTTTTATTTGAACAGTGGATAAAAATAGCATGCATCACGAATTTTCCCAAACTACAATAGATAAGAATTCGAATATTGTGTACTGGCTAGAAAAAGTATTAGAATATCTTGAATATCTGATATTCCGTAAGTTCACCATCCAGCTTTCCACCTCTGAGCATACAATAAGCCTTTGAGAAATGAGCTATTTGTTCCAAGAGAGCTATTCAAGTATTAGCCAGTTTAGCAGAGAGAATCGTGAATAGAGTATTTACTGGGTACAAAAGTTCTGGAATGTGCTTTTCTGTTATTTGCATCCTTTTGGGTGCCATCGACCCCTTGAAACCCCCCGCGCCCCTTTCGGGGTAACTGCCTATTGTCATTTATCACGACTTGTGCACGCCTGCTTCCCGAATCCACACTTTCCTCTGCATTGTTCTGCGGGAGCTGTCTGATTGCAGTTCTTGATTGACACAGGCGCAGACATCATTTCGTTGAGCATGGAAATGATGGGGTTTCCCCCAATTCCTAAAAAATATAATTTTAAATACTTATATTGAAGTTGGATTGATGTGGCTCCATTGTAATTGACATTTGAATTCCCGAACTATTCATCCAGAATGCTCTATTACATAGCAATCTTCCCGATGCATAGTTTTATAGAAATTTGGATTATTTTAATGAATCTCTACAAATTGACGAATTGGTGGTTTGGATTTGAAAAACTAATTAATTTAAAAGTTTTAACAAAGGAGTTCCAACATCGGTAAAATTGTAGAAACAATGAGGAATAGTCGATTTCGATACATTAGTGAACAGAAGCAAGGCTACTCAGAACACAAAAGTATCTTCTTCAAGACTGTATTCGAAAATAATTTTTGTGTCTAAAAAATAGCTCCCGACAAATAAAAAAAGTTCCTGGATTCCAATGAAGTTGTCTGTGAAGTATCTTGAGAACCTCACGTTAGTAGAATAACGTTCAAAAATGGGTTTTTCCTATTACTATGGTGAAGTTGAATCTGTTATCCAGGTCCTGTAGTCCATAGAGAGCTCAAATTATCTTAGTTTATCTTATTCAGTTTATTTCATTTTAGCTAAGTTATAAACCACTCATGATTCACAATTTCTTGAAGAGATCGATCAAGTTATGATAACAATTCTCAAGACGAACACAAAAATAGGACTATTTGATTAGTCTTCGACGTAAGGTATATAATATGATTTTAGTCCTTGATCAACAGTTGGTTACACTTGTCGATTTCTTTACTTAGGTGAGTAGGAGGAGTCACTCCAGTATTGCATTCAATAATTCATGGCCTTCTCGGTCTTAATTCGAAAGCTTGTTTCTATTGATGCAATCGATACGAAACCATTGTTCTGGACGAGTTCATTCTAGTTTGCGTCTATTAACCCGGAATAAGTCAATGATTTATTCAATTTTCACCGTTTCAATCAATGATCTTATTTGTTTCCTTAGAGAATCAGTTACGTCAATGCATAAACCGAATTCTCAACATGTTAATACAGTAGGTACTAGACGTTTAGCTTGAGTCTTATTCTAGATCCCATATAAGAATTGACCAACAAACGAAAGAAATAGGCTATTCTGTCGAATAATAGCTTACAATAAATTCTGTTATAATGAGATATGGAATCAAACTAGGAATTAGAAATATTCTAATAATATTATAGAATTATCCAATTTTTATTGCTAATAATATACTATTAGGCTGTTATCATTGCTAATGATATATTATTAATATCATTGCTGATAAACATATTATTATTTTATCTCTTAGAATCCTACTTTTCAAAGCATTGATAATGATTGAGATAATAGCCAATAAGATGAATGTCGAATCTGTGAAGTTCATTAGACAAATCTCAAGTGAATTTAGATACTTGAATAACCATTGTTACCCTTATGCTACGATGTAATGGTAGGAAGGGAGAAGAAAAAGAAGATGAAGAAGATTAACCATTATTGATAACCATAAACCACAGGAATATTAGTCGTTTATATTTTCTAACTGCCACGAATAAGATTAAGATTGGATGTGGAAGTAACTATATCGTCTGAAAGTCCATGATTTGAAGGAAACTTCTATTAGGTTTTGCTGAAGAAACAAGCTGAATCTTTAACGTTCAGTGAGTGTGGGTGTATTGAACGAAGCTCTACAACACTAATTCCCCTCTCAAATTGGATTCTAAAAACCTCTCACAGCTCCTCAATATTATTTTACACAAAGATTAAGTTTCAATAATAGGGGAAAACAGAGCTACACATAAGCGCATCGCATGAAATGTTGTAATATCTTTATCTATATGGCTGAGGCCGCACTGCCGGTTGGTAGAGCCTGGAGGGTGGAGGGTAGTTGGTAAATCTATAGAACATACACACCATCCACAGTAATACATCGTATGAATGGTATGTGTTCAGCCGCCATCTTGAAATTCTTAAATATGGACAACATAACCTCAAAAAACAGAATGACGTCATACCATTCATACGATGTATTACTGTGGATGGTGTGTATGTTCTATAGATTAACCAACTACCCTCCACCCTCCAGGCTCCACCCACCGACAGTGCGGCCTCAGCCCATAAGCGAAATGGCACTGACTGACTCACGAGAGGGAACTCGAAAACTATTGTTAAAGGTTCATTGTAGTGTACTTTCCAATAGTTCACTTCAAACTTGTTGGTTCTCCACGTAGGTCGCCTGAAACTTGTCCAAGTTCACGTTACATACACTTGTTGATATGCTGGTGGAGTTATCCAGAACAAGGACTACCAGTTTAACTTACAGGAAAACATTCTGAACAGATTTTCCGATTGAGGTACTGAGGTAGGGTTGTTACACCCTAGCTTTCTCCCTCCCACGTTCCTGCTTGTTGTTCTGGCCTTACTTTCTCCTCCTCCCTCTTCCACTCGCCCATTCTCTGATTCTCTGGAGCTTCCGATGTCCGTCAGTTTTCTCAGAAGGTAAAAAACATTTTGTCTCTGAAAGCTATTTTTCCATCATCTTACGCCTCGTGGAAATATTGATTCGTGTTCCAAGACGATGAGAACCTCTTACTTGTCTTACTAGAGTTCTCCACAACGGAATTGGCAAACAGGCCAGCTGATCAGACTAACACGTCGTTTTTCTCCATCTTTCTATTTTCCCAATACCATTAATCTACTCTTTTAGCGTTACATCAGTTGTTTATTGGAAAAACATCATTTTGTTAGGCGCCAATATAGTGTTGTTGAGAACCTACCTGTTATATACCTACCTGTTATATGTGATCATTTAGTAAGCATCTCACCTCCCCCTTTTGGTCTTGACTCAGAATGTCACGGAATTATTCAACCAATCAGTAATTGTACTGAACAAATACGGAGTGGATATTTAAAGCAATTACATGTATTATTAATTGTAAGAGAAGTTCAGTTTGACAGAAATTCACTATTTTCAACCTCTACAGAAAAAACTCATTGACGTATCCATTTGTTCTCGTATCTCGTTGCATGGTTTATGTACAATTATAACACTGTCTCAGGGTGATGAAAATCAATTGGATTCTCGTGCAACTGGCCATCATGATATGAGACTTAAAATCAATCATATGTAGAGAAAAAATTATACGAGTACCGTATGAATTCAATCAATAACTGGAAAATATCAACCTTTGTTCAACCTTTCTTTTGTTCGAGCGAATACTGTATCCATGCAATAAATTAGCTCATGAATTGGTTACAGCATATTATCTTCCTGTAACAAGTTTTATTCATCAACGCTCGGCTAATGAATTCGCCTCAACCCAATAATTATTACTGCAATCGTGATAAAAAATGTTTATAAGTGTGCAAGGTCAGTGCACTCGTCCGTATGGCGTGATTGTTCGATTGCTCATTGCTGCTCCTCAATTGGGAAAAATTGATGTGGACAGTTGTTTCAGTGACATTTCGGGTCGCCATTTGCTTGCCAATCTCCCATGACATCCTGTGACGTTGCTGCTTCAAGAGTTCATGACTACTGATTGGTTGGTAATGGCAGCGATCCATTATTTACTGTTGCACGCTACGATTGTCACACAATATATTTTTTATCCTTTCACTGTCACGGCAGACGTAATTTTTGACTCATTAGTTTGTATATTATGGGAATAGTTGAGCTATAAAGTAGTGTACTACAGAGAAGAGCGACATGATAATATTGTGAAAATAGATTGATTCTACGATTTAAATTATAAGCTATCAATGTTGGATATCGGTGTTTAAATTCATTTGATAAATAGATCGAAGTTAGATTCACGATAACATTTTTGGGTAACATATAGGTTGAGTTAAACAACCCAGTACAATATATTCCATTCCATTACATTCTTAATACATTTGAATCACTGTTGGATAGAAACCCCTGTAAGGGTCATTTCTGAGAGCCAACAAATAATTAATTTTGCTAGGTTACCGAATCTATTTCGCCCCTACAATAGAATTTTTGGGATATTCATTACTGTTGTTCCAATGTTGCTCAGCTGGACCAATAAAGCAGGCGTGCACTATTGTAGTCAACTCGAACCAATCGTATCGTTCACTACGCTTGTACTGGTGAAACACGCGGAACTTTTCAGCCTTTTTATTTAACATCTTATTTTTTCCCGATAATATGTGTATGATTGTCAGCGAAATGTATTTCGATAATATCAGGTTCAGACCTAAGCAATTCTTTCAAGTTGAGATGAATTTCGTAAAATCGTCACAAGGATGGATTTTGTAAGCCTCCTAATATTAAGTTAGCATCAGTGATCTCTTATAATTTCCTTATTGTTATACAATGTTACTGATTGTTATATGTATGAAATTATAATAAAAGTATTGAAGATAGTATTGTTGGGAGCGTCTGAACTCTGCTTTTGGAAATGCATTTCGAATAATATTAGTTTGCAGTTGAACAGTTGAGCTTATTCAAACTACTCCTACACGAATTTCTCGTTCTATTCAACCACAGACCAGGGAAAGGTGAATTTTTCATTGAGAATTCATCTCTTCAAGCATGCAACCACAAACACCACCTGTTGCATGGCAATATATCAACCAAGTTTTCAACCCTGAATTATCATAACTATGTTCTTTCTCAACTCCTGTTTTGTGAATAAATCTTATTCAATAAGTTGACCATGTCTAGACTCCACTGTTTCTCACTTTTAAAAAAGAAGATGATTGATATCAAATGGAACAAGACCTGGGTTTTCTCAACTTGGAATTCAAGAATTATTAGAAGTGTCTGGTATGAGGAGTGTAATTTAAACAAATAGTATTTACATAAATAGCATTTTGATATTCTATTTCCTCTCGATTCAATATAATGATCAATGATTAATAAAGAGCGATAATTTACAACGGGAATCTCTCTTCTAGATTCTTGCAATAATTTCTTCTTGATAGGGACAGAAACATTTCGTTTTTCTAAACTTTGGTGTAGGATATTATTCATTGATTAGTAGGCAGGCATCGAATGAAGTTCTATCTATAATGATAATTCGTGTATACAATATAATATAAAATGTTCTATAAAATGTTTTCGTATTTATTGAATTACAGGATAATCGAAATACTGTAACTACAGCATATTGATCTCTACCTGTGTTCAGACTTGCCTACCTTACTCCTTCACCTGAAATGTTCCCGTTGTTTCAACCTTTCTGATCACTCTTCAAGGCCACACTATTGACAGTGTAGTAGCAAGCGTGTTTCATTGCTGACCTAATTTTTTTACCAGCCATGTTAACAGGAATCGATAACACTCATTTCGAAAGACGCTTTATCTCATGAAACTAGATCTGAGAAAATAATTCTGCAATTGCAATACACACGAATGATTGGTTACCACTAATACCACAGGACACCATCATCTGAAATATCTTCTGTAACTATCAAATTTCAATATTCAATTTTTCAAGACACACTTTTATAATAGAAACTTTCCCCTGAATTATCGCCATCATATTAGAGAATTCTCTATCATACTTTGATAATATAATAATGGTCCAGCAACTTTATTCTTCATTTATTGTAGGCCTATCCAATAGAATGAATTTGCTCTCTTAGTATTTGCTCTCAGCATTTGACACTTCATTTTATACTTCTCTTCTTTATACTTCTTATGAACTGCCTACCCAGAATCAACAGCTAAGCGAATTCAAATTCTAAATCAGTTCAAATCAAATTAGTATATTTCCTCTAGCTCTCTAGTTTATTTTTCATAGTGGAATAATCTTTTTCCTGGATCACTTGATCAGATTAAATCTACTTGTAATTCATATTCATGCAATTGGTCACCCATCTTGGGAACGACCTCAGCATACGTGACTTGACATTCAATGTTATCGAGAGTCGATGATAATAATGATTGATGATAACTTGGCATTCTTGTCAGACGCCTCCTCAATTGGGAGCAGTGAGTCGCCAGCTATATAGGTCAGTTGGCATTGCGCAGGTCAGGGCGAGGAATTTGCACAGCTGTTTCCAAGAGTGAAGAAATTATATGGGAAAAGATCGAGCGATCGCTTCTAGTTTTAGTTGCCGTTGCCGATCTTAACGAGATGCACAACTACCTTTAAAAGCACTGTTTCTGTGTCACAACACTGATCGATTCCAGACTTCTTGACAACAGCTGAATTCGTCTTCAACGCAAAAGTGCGCTCCTGTTCCATTAAGAGAGAACCAACGAATCAAGACGATGAGCGGAAAGTCCCAGTCAATGGTAACTTCATAAAAAGAGCTTCGCTTTGAATATTTCAAGATGGAATCCATTAGACGCTTGAAGCGAATGATTGCACGCTTTCAATACATAGACAAACTTCCTAGTAGCCGTTTGAGTAGTTTTGGATTTGCTTTTAACTATAGTTATAGATAAATTACAGATTCTAGCTGATAAGGGATCTGAAATGATGGGATCGATCTGGTAGTTCGTCGGTTCCATTCCACCTCTGCAAAGGTTAACAGAGCGCACAGTTTTACAACTACATTCAGGACTACACTGCAGAAGACCTACTCATCAGTACTATATTATTTTAAAGTTCAAATGATATTTATCACTATATTTTCATACTAGATCATTGTGGATAATGAATTTTATTGTGATATTGGTATAATGGCGTGACGCTATTCTTGAAAAGCAATGTATGAGATGAAAGTTGATTATTTTTATAAAATACATGTGATTTTAATTCTCTAATTGCTGATGCTCCACTCATTAGTTAAATAGAAATTCTTTGGGCTCAGAGTTGATGATTTGATGATATTACTTACAGATCCATCATCATACAATTTCGAATACATGCAATCTTCATATTATTTTGTAAAGAGAATAATCTGAACCCTCTCAACCTTCTACTAGGAAATATAAAAATTTGAACTGTCACCAATCTATTCCACCCTTTTTTGTATGGGTATTGAACTCAAAAAGAATTCTTAAAAGAACACAAACAAAGAAGGAATGGGAATGAGTTTTTTCTTGACAAGCAAAAATATCCGGGCTCATTCAGTATTAGTAAAATCATTTCTCTTCTTTTCGACGGCGTCAAATGTATCGATTTTATGTCGTGATGAATAATAAATTATGTCAAGTGCAGCGAAGAACCAAAGAATGCTTCAATATAAATGTCACTTATTGGTTGTAATCGTGGAGCACAGGTCGATGTGAGTCACTCTGGCTAATCACTCACATTATGCTATTGTGAACGGTTGATTTTTTATATTTATGTGATTGATATGGGTTGGGTTCCAACTTCAAGTACACAATGTGGAAATCGAACTGTGCCGTCATTCCCATGAAAACAGGAGAATGATTCTATCAGGGGAATGAGAACATTTTACACTCATTGTTCACGGTTCTCATGAATTTATTATTTATGAAAGTTAGTATTGACTCACATTCAACCGTAAAGAAAAAGCTTCATTATAATACCCTATTGGATTCTCATTTTCATTAAGAATAGAGAGATGATAATGATGGAAGTACAACATTCAATTGCTATTCTGAAAGTTTTCATGGAGCATTAAGAATCGAAATGTTTTCCAAGATTGAATGACTTAAGTTTTGTTGCTGTCGTCTGATGTAAACAGTGCCGAGCTGCTGTGCTTTCGTGTGTGGATGTTTTGGAATGAGGAAGAGTCGAGTTTAAAAATAGACGCTGTTCGACCCACATCATTTCAACGAAAAATAATGCCATTTACCCTCGTAGTTAACTCGTATTAACTGCATGCACATCACACATTAAACTAAACTGCATTCTTCCTATAAATTTCACCGAATATTTTGTGTCAAGTATCTTTCGAATACTTTTCTGGAAAATTTCATTCTGTGAAAAAAATTAAATTTACACACATTAATATTGGCCGCATACTGTTGCATTCTGTTCGTAACACATAATTCACGATAATATAACAATATTAATTTTAAATTCAAATATTGAATTGATAAACTTTATTTGAAAAAATACAATGAGTATGAATATCACATGAATGGATAGTTGGGATTGAATGATAGCGCTTTTAGGCCTATGGGTGATAGGGGGTTGATGGTGAGTGATGAATCCGAACTATACAAAGCTTTCAAAGTTAATTTTCCAAATGATTGAAAAGCTGCTTAAGACTCCCAAGATTATTCATGTACGCCTAAAAAATTAGTTGACTACTTTATACAATATTAGCAGTGAGTTTTATTTTGAGAGGGATTAGAGATCAATCATCATAGGCTGACGTGTTATGATGTTGAGGTTGTTGATGAACGGATTAAAAATTTCAAAGTAATACAGAGAAAGTAATATGACGAATGTTGGCCGGCATCTTTCATCTGCAGAAGAAAGTTGACTTTTATTTTTGTAGCTAGTCTCCAAACAGTTTATTCACACTTGACATTCGCCCAAAGTTTAGCCTGACTAGCTTGCCATGTCGTATTCTTAGCTCCTGTTGCCAAAATGAAACTTCTCTGGTAAGGAAAATTCTTTTGGAGAAAAAAACGTCAACCCCAGATTATCTCAGCACGTGTTACAATAAAATTCAATCGAGAGAAATTTTGAGTGCATTCCATATTTCAGGTGTACTCACTACCTGACAGTAATGGCAAACTAAGCAATCAAGTATCTTCGAATACTTTTTCACTCAGAATATGGATAGACTAATTAAATTATCGCGATGAGCACGATAAGTCGTAAACATGATGGAATCTCCTATCTTACTGCTTTTAAGATATGAGAAGTATCAGTAAAATATTGTAATTTGAAATTTTTACAATTTTTATCATGTTATCTTGTACACTTCTCTTATACAATTTTTCCTGATTGCCGCCCAATTACATAATTAGTGTTGTAACGAGATTTTTTAATTTATTTATTAGTTAATTATTTCTTTAACTTTTAGAATAATTTCTGTCAATCTTTTCACAATTTCTAACTGGCAGAAATTATTTAAATTCAAGAAAACAAATGAACTAAACTATCAAATACAATAAGTCATCAACTCTTACCTCATCATATACTAAGTCTGACAAAAGGGTTATTCATAATTAAAAATACGGAAGTAAAAATCAAATTTCCAAATTATATTATAAAAAAATATCAAAAATTGACAAAACACAATTATCAAAAAATTACAAGGATTTATAGAAGCCATATGATGCAATAAAACAATCAATGGACATTTTCAAATACCTCGATTTTCGTAGAAGTGGGGGCCACAACACTTGAAGAAATATGCTTTTAAACACTTTTCCACTTCACTATTTTCGTTGATTACTTTTGATATACGACGATACTTTTGTTGAAATGCGTAACTGCTTCTGGTGTACTATTCCTCGGAGTCTGCCATTAGTATTAACTGAATGTTACCTCTGGTAATGCTGAAATTTCTGTACTCCACAGAAACTGTTATCTCGTAAATATGGTATTGAATGGATTCTGTTGGACATCTTGGTAAAGTTGAGGTTGTTCTGGGTATAGCTGGAATCGCTGTTAGGATAAAAACAATAAAAAACTAAATTAGTTTCCTTATAAACTTCCTATTAACTCTGTTTGCAGATGAACTCAGAGAACAGAGACTTCATAATACAACTGAACTATTTCAATTTGACAGAACCTGCCACAATATAATGAGATTGCTAAGAATTACATTATTCAAATTACAAAAAATTCAAAAGAAATAATTTGAATAATAATAAACACTTTAAATTTCGATAATGAAAAATTCAAATTATATTATCTGGAACTTCAAGGATTATATACTCGAATTATCATTTGACGTTTTAAAAATACTAATTGTACAAAATATTTTCAAACAAAAAACACTAGATAAAATTTTATAGTTGCTTTTCAAAAGCGGGTTTGGATACAGTAATCCATGATTCAGATGAATATATTATTCACAATAAACGGGAAACTAACTTTACTATTAAATGATAAATTTTACAGGAACTTTGGAAAATTTGATTATCAATAAAATTATTTTATCGTTACATTATACTAAAAATAGCAAATAAGGACATCCTGAAACTTAGGAGAAGAATAATTAAAAATTAACTTAAACAGAAAATGATCTACATCTTTCCAAATCTGTGGCCAGACTGACTTGAGCAAAGCAGCAGTCATAGAATCAGATCGTCAGCCCATCAAAAAGTACAATGTTTGAATCTTGAGAAGGAAAGAGAGAGTAACGTAGAGAGTCATCTAAAAAGAAATACGTAAGAAAAGGATAGAGAAATAGAGAGAGCACAAAGACTCCTTATCAAAGCAAAAAGTACTTGTAGAATATGGAATATCGACATAACAGACAAACAAGCTCTATCTCACTCAAACTTAATGAAAAATTAGAGTGAGGCAGTTGTTTGTTGGAACTGTATTTCTCCAAAAAATAAGATAACTGTAATGATTAATTTAATGCATGTAACATTTTGTTACAGTGTTCAGATGAGAATCTGATCTTTTTTACAAACACCTTGGTCCTTGTAAAATATGATTACATATCCGACGTTAATTTAACAAAAGTATTTTGTTAGACATTTATAATTGAATCATTATGAAGGAATACCATCTTTGAGAATATTAAAATTTTTATTATCACTGGGTAGTGATAGTGAAACAGATATAGTCTGTCCAGGCAAAGTAGACCCTCTGGCAAGATGGGAGAATGACTCAAGATCGGTCAATATTGGTTAAAAAATTATCAATTTGATTTCAAATTGTCGTAAACAATTTGATCTACTTTTAAAACTATATTTTAATTCTTAAACAAATATTGACCAAGCTGGAGTCATTTTCCCATTTTGCCAAATGGTCTTTATACTTTATACTTTATAAGGGTCTTTATACTTTGCTTGTGCAGATTATATCACTGGGTGGAAATAGTAGGCGTAAATACATTTTTAAAATTCGAAATGAAAAAAGAGATAATAATAGTAGTCAACACATTTATTTTTGCTAGCTCACTTGACAGCATTATTTTTTTTTGACATGCCTACCTAGCAGTAGCCATGCACTGGATAAATATTTGTTCAAGGCGTTTATTTCGAGTAGTGACGTAGTTCAATTAGCTCTGCTTTGCAACAGTGAATGACTGCCAAAACCTTGCTTGAATAATCATAATGTAGTGTAAACATCACCTTGCAAAGAACTGTTATCAATACTCTCAGGTTCTAAACATTTTTTCACTCTGCAAACTCATATTTAATTTTAACTCTGTCTAGGAAGACAGCCAGTAATTAATTACTATTTGAACGATTCAAATGTTTTTCTGACAAGGTTCAACCTTTCTGAATTGGGAAAACATCGATTATATTGATGCAGTGTAGAGAGAATAAATTTGAGGATCTGTATTGTAGTCTACTATTATCACTTTACTTTGCAATCACTGGGTATAAAGTGACGAGTAGGTGTTCTCACTTTTTCATCTTCTTAGTGATTTTTCACCAAAATTTTCCACCGTTCCAATCTTGTTTTGCAATAAAATTTCCTATCTTATAAAGTTTGGAATGAAAAATAATGAATGATAAGCATAATATACAGTAATGGAAATTAATATTGCACAGTGCACACTTCTACATTTCAAACTACATTAAAAACGAGAATATTCATTATAGATTGCAGTGATAAAATAGAGCAACATTTCACTTTTTGTGGTAAAATCAATTTTAAATGAACTCTGAAGAAATAGAGATAGTTCTCTACATAAGGACTGTAATAAACTGATTATACAGTCTCTATAGTTTTCTTTAATGTCATGTAAGATGGCTGTAACCATACCAAACTTTTTTTAAATCGAGTACCTAGTTCAGAAGGATGCATCTCTATTTTGTGCGACTCAACTCCAACAGAAAGTTTACCGCTGATAATGCCGCTAAAATTCTATTGAATTTCCAACTTTTGTTTATGAATTTACGACATTATTGATTAGGTTTATAGTAATCGATCAATAACCTGTCAATTCTAATGCCTTCATTGTAAGCAAATAAGGCAAGGAGCACCTGATCTTTCGCTGAATTTCCTTCACACTGGAAGTGACTCATGAAATACAGTACACTGAAAATGCACTCATAAAATGATTTTTCTCATAATTATAATTAATTGGAATTTCCTATTATAGTTCCATAAATAGAACAAAGGACTTCTTCCGCTGAAATTATTGACCATTGTACTAAATAGCAGGCGAGATTCATTACATGAAACTGTTCAAAAAGTTTCTCTTCTTCAGTAGTAAATAAAATTTGAAAAAGTTGGAAGGTACGTCATGTGGTAGCAGAAAAGGAAGTGGCCAGTTTTTATGAAGAATAATTTCTTTGCACAATTCTGTAATAATGTACGAGTATATGTCAATTTCTTTTTTTTGTTTGAAATACAAAAATTCTTTTCTAGAACTTTAGTCTACTCTTCTGAAAAATACTACACTATCCTAGAACATTTCAAGTTGAGTGGAGTGAACCCCTTCTGGAGCTTCTTCAAGCTGAACGGTCTTGAGTGCGGTGTACTAAGAAAGGTTGTTATCGTAAAATCATCAAGCCGTCTCTTCATAAAACAACGTTGAGCACGCAATTTACGAAGGTTTAAACATCAAGTATGTCATAAATTGGTCTATTGAGTTTGGGGATAGGATGCTTTCAACACCAACAAGAGTATCAGAATGGAAAGCTCTTTTTCTGGCTTCAGCAATGCGTGTATACGGAGAATTAAACAATAACTTATAAGATGTTTGGAATTGTTTTTTTAAATTTATTCTTTGTTTTGGTATTTATATTTGTTTTTGAAATAATACAAGCATCGATAAAGTATGTATTTTTACTATCGCAAGAAATCAGTAATTTAAAAAAGAAAAAAAACCTGTGACGATCAATGAACTTATGTTCTATTTGATGGGAGATGTCGAGTTAATGATTGAAATGAATTCCTCCAGTTATTGTACAGCAGCATGAAAACCATGATATGATAGTTATAATTCTATAATACACCAATTTCTTTGAATTGTCTCTAGAAAATATGATAATCTCAATAAATAAGGAATTCAAACTCTATAGGTATGATAAATTCAAAATTATAAACGAAACAAATACAGTAGTTTTATGTTGTCCAAGAATTAATGATCTTGGAATTGCAAGACGAAACTATCGACCATAGTAAATGTAAGTGAGTGTAAGTCTAATCATTGTAAGTGGAAAGTAATGTTTTATAGAGAGGAATGATGGATTTTCCTCAGTTTCTTTCTAGGACTTTTACGACGATTGTACGTTTTACTGGGATAGGTGATCTCTCAACAAAGTAACAAATTACATCTGGAGGAACTCACGAAACAGCATTTTGATATTTTTTGGGATGCTCCTTTAGCAAAATACGAGAAGTTTCTCGATTCTAGATGACTTTTGAGTGAACTCCAACTCGAAAAGTTTTTCAATTTCATTTAATCCAATATCAAAGAAAAGTAACAGAACAATTTTTTTCAGTTTCTGTGTTGTAGCTGACGACAAAAAAGTTAGGAGGTTTCGTCTGTCTCTTGTACGTGATGTAACCTACTAGAAGCTAATGTAAAGATTACTTTGATTTTGAAAAAATCGTCTAGTCATAGCCGTAGACATACTAGCTAGTTATGGCATAGCTAAATGATAGCTCTTATTGACAACATCACAACCTCAAGTACAAGTACACCAGGTACAAGTACATCATCTACTGTTGGAGCGCACAAGGGGCAGAAGAAAATGTCACACTTTTTTGCGCCAGCTATATATACAGCTATATACAGTTTATAAAATGATACATTCAATATTCATCCAATGATCAAACAGCAGAATAAAGATCTCAATACGATATAATGTAGATTCATTCGAAACTGGTTCATAAATGTGATTATGAATCGTTTTAGAAATATTTTCAAGTACCTATGCACAATTGTCTGGAAAAACTTAAAATTTTAATCACTACACTATTTTGAGGACTAAAGGTGAGCATAGTTAACACTATCAGTTGAAACACACGCACTCAATTTTATTATCTATTGATATTTATTTTAAATTATGAATTATTTTGAAATAGTAGAGGTGGGAATATCCATTAGGAATATGTCAAGCTCTTATAAACCAATTTCGAATGCAATGAGTTTCATTGTTGAAGAACTTGTATTCCATTAAAGAACTTGAAATTTTCAGCAACGTTGTTAACAAGCCGAATGAAATGTCGAGTGAGAGTGCAGTTGACGTTGATGGGTCACCTGGTTGAGGGTTGGGCTGTACCTATTTTGGAAGAGAAGCGAGTGTTAAGCCGGATTCCATATAGGTCAGGGGTCGCAGCCTATTGATTCGATCCTGAAGGCTTCACGAGGATGCTCCAGTCCTCTGCAGCCAATGACAGCCACTGACAGTTGTCCCAGAAATATACAAAATAAACACGTATTGAAGTTGGTATGAAACCGCTTTTCATGTATTATTGCCATCCGAAGTTTGACAGCTAGTGAGAGCTAACACTGTGTTAATCGAGGATCGATGCTTACCTGCTGAATATGATATAGTCTGTCCAAGCAAAGAAGATATTCTGGCAAGATGGAAAAATGACTCCAGATCGGTCGATATTGATTAAAAACTTGTAAATTTGATTACAAATTCTAGGGAACATTCTAACCTACAATTTAAGACCAAATTTATAAATTTTGAACTGCTGTAAATTTACAATATTGTTTGAATTTACAATATTGACCAAGCTGGAGTAATTTGCCAGAATGTCTTCTCTGCTTGGACAGACTATACAATAGGTCGATATTCCACTTGCCAGAGAATCAAGTCTATTATTTTGAAGCGAACTATTGTTGAATCTACTTCGAATTATTGCTGATAAAAGAATAGTTTTCGAGATTTTTAACAATATATTCAATCACAGACTCAATAAGCTAGTATAATTCACATGATTGGAAGATAAGTCCAGGTTTGATTTTTTATACTTGATGTATTCGGGATTAACTTGAATGGAACATACAATTATCTAAGGAAAATAGGATTATCGCAAAAGTTCTTTCAACCTTCAATCAGCATAGAAAGAGAGTCATGTTTGAACGTTTAAGGGTTCCATTCTTTCTTATCATCACTTATTTCCAATTTTTAGCTTTATATTGATAAATGTTCTGATTTTTATAATTTCTGATAAAAAATTCACAACAGAGGATTTGATACAATTCACATTTTGTAATCTACATTATATGAGTAATCTAATAAGGAAACTTCAATAAAATGTTGGAATAACAGTAGTTATGAGATACTGAAACATTTGCTCGGGAGTATCAATTTGTTCAATGATCGATCGAATTGATGGTGAATTAGTGATAGTACGATGAAACTGATACTGGCATTAATTTCAATTGATGCCACAACTTGCCATTGTAGGATGTGGCTATTGAACTATAATGAACTGCGACCTCCAAGACTGAATTGCGGCGTAAAACCGTACAACAATGCTCGTCAGTGTAATTGAAACAGATTGGTCTAGCTGTCAGAAAGAAAAATTGCTCCACCATACTGTGGAGACCTCTGAGTAACTGAGAAGCCTACCATTCTTGAGAATGACTTTGATATCAGAAAATGGCTGATGGATCTTTCTCAAGTTCCTTTAACTTCTTATTGCTCCGATCTAAGAAGAATGTATTTGTTATTGAAACTTGAATAAATATTTCCTTTATTTTAGGACTACTTTATCACTGTTTTCTATTTCAAATAACAATCATAGTAGATAATCATATTATTTTTATTTATGCAATAAACCTATCTACCTTCATGCATGAATAAAAATAATTAAAAAGAGTACTGTGATTCTTATTCTGAACCTCGCTTCGCTCGCCTTCTCCGCCCCCTGGACCCCCGACAGTATCGGCAGTATAAGTGAGTCAAACAGGCTCGCTTCGCTCGCCTGCAAGACCTCTGTCAGTGTCAGCTGAGACAAACAGGCTCGCTTCGCTCGCCTGCAAATTCTGTCACAGAAGGGATTCGAAATTCATTGAACACAGCATTTCTAGACCTAATCTGGACCTGTTTACCGAATTTCAACATTTTCTGCCAATTGGTTCTCGAAAAATCTAAGAAAAACTCCAAAAATAGTAAAAAGCTAATATTGAGCGCAACCTTAGGAACGTGTATTGGACATAGTTTGAAACTTGATTCAATATCTTCCCAATTAGTTCATCTATAATCTCGCTGAACCATTGAATTTACAGTTAGGATTGGTCGAATCAAGGTGGAAGATATACAACCCGCAATACATATACAATTTTGAAAACCTGGTTACTGGCGTAATCTCGAACGGATTTCAAAAATATTTCAACACAACATTTCTAGACCTTATCTGAACCTGCCTACCAAATATCAACATTTTCTACCGATTGGTTCTCGAAAAAATGAAGAAAACGCAGAAAAACTATAGAAAAACTCAAATATTTGGCGTATCCTAGAAAAGTTTTTAAAACCCGTTCTTAGCGCGCGTCTAAACGTCCAATAGAGCATGCCTGCCAAATTTCAACGCATTCGGTTCAGTGGATTTTTAGTTCTGGTGATGAATGAATGAATGAATCAGTGCCATTTCGCTTTTATATATAGAGATAAAAAACGTAGACTAAATAGTTTATCGGAGGCTTCAAAAAAATGAATGTCCGATTGGTAGAACTAACTCAGCTTAATGGAAACTAAGAAAAAAAGTAAAGAAAATCAGACCTTACTGAAAATGTATTGGCATCTAAATAGATGCCGTTTTAAAGATAGCTTGATTAGGAGATTTCATTCCCTCGAAGTTTTTTTTTTTGGTGATTGTATTCTATGTATCTTGATCGCTCTCTTATCATGAATTATTTGAAATCGATGAACCCATTTTTGTAATAAATGAAAGACGTAGATAATTGGAGTGATGAGAAAAATCTTCATACTACTCACCAAAAAAATAATGTAATCCATTCTATCCGAAGTGATCTTTATGATACCAAGAGTCAACCCTCAACCCATTGGCTTAATCTACACGAGTAGATGTGTGTTTGACCACATAAGAAGAGTGACCCAATTCTGCATCAGATATGGATTATGGGGATTACGTTTTTCTGTATAATTGAATGAAGTGCTCAGCCTAATAAACAGGAAATTCGCATTAGCAGATCGAGGCCAATGAGCTTCTATGAGAATAATCCCCCTTATATGAGGCGGTTTCTAATGAGTTGACCAATAGGTCACAATACTATCGCATTTCTATAAACGTTTTTTCTAGCAAAACAGACTCAAGTATTCCTTAAGTATCTGTGGATAAAAATGATATGAAAGATAATGATCAAGAAAGAAAATAAGAACATCATCTGAAAATGTTGATAGCGATAAGGGAAAAGAGTTGATCGAAACAATGTTTTCTTCCTTTATATTTTCTTTTGAAAATTATATATTTCTTTGTTATGGTCAAATTAGAGATACATTTTTTATTTATTGAACTTTTAAGCTCATCCATTGTTAAACTATTCACTAGTCAAAGGATTTATTCATAACAGATACTCAGTCTTTCCATTTAAAGTAAATGTATTAGGCTTCACACATAATTTATTATCAGGATTGTAGCCTAATTATATTTCAAGTTTAGGAGTTGTGAATTCAAGTTGGTGTGAGAATGTTACTCTTTCCTCTCAATGAGAGGGAATTTGCTAAGGATCGTATAACACTTGATATATTATTTCACTCTATTATAATTTGTTGAAAAATCAATCGGTCATATGCTGAATTTAAAAAAATATATATTGTGACTTGTTGAAGAACATTGATGAAAATGAATACGCAATGACTAATGAATATGACTCAGTAGACCATTATCTATACTTATCTGGTTCAATGATTTAGTGGTGGAGTAAAGCTGAATGCGGATATGCGCTTTTGTCTCAATAAAGTAGAACGTTCCTCTTCAGAAACTGCTCTCTCTTAGGATCTCTTTTCACATGCTATTCAGTGATGATGATTATTTTGATTAGCTACTTCATCTCAACAATAGATGTAGACTTGCAGTGCTATTCTGGTCTGGTAGTCAAAATACATATTTTCATTCTTTTCTGATAGAAATTTTAGTTTTGAACACTAGGAAGCACTAGTTCGACTAGCTACTAGTCATCATTATAATGCTACTACTATGGCATACTTCCTTGGCAATTGACTAAGTCTACTGAAAATCAGAGAAATGCAATCATTCTAATTCTACAGATTCAATACGTGCAATTTTTCTCTATTATTATTATTATTATCACTATTATATATAGAGGTATTATTTTTCTATCCTTTATCAAGGATGAATTCATCAATTTTGAAGAAAAACTCGTACAAACGAAGAGGAAGTTTCTGTCCTCAGTAAGATGATGTATCATTGACATGCAAATTCTGTATCAGAAATATATTTCTTTAGTTTAAAAGTTGGGAACAAACTTTGGTAAACAAACCAAACTTCTTCTCCTCCTTGCTTTTTTTCTATGTTTTTTATCGTACTCGTGGAACTTCTTCTTTGCATATTGAAAAATGACTATTTAAAGTTCACTTTATTGAAGTACGCCATTAAATTCTAAGAAGGCTATACGAATAGTGATGGGTTTCTTATGTTATTGTGCTTTTTGAAAAAAAAAAACTTCACCTAGGTTCCCGTAGGGAGTTCAAGTGGATAGGGCCAAAACTTGGTTGAAATTGATGGATATGATGTGGAAAACAAGAAGAAACTCTAACACTGTATTTGATTCCCCAGTAACTGCTTGAATAAAATTCCACAACTATATTTGAAATATTGAAAAGAGTCTCAATAGCTATAACATTGTATGCATGCGGAAAAGTTGAAAACCCCAAGCTGCAACGCTGTATTGCAGCGTAAATAAAATGCATTATTGCTTCGCATTCACTATCTTAATAAGGAAGTTTGCAAATTGTTTTGGTAAACAAGTTCAACCAGAGGCATGCTAATAAAATTAGTAGAGAGTGGCGAAGTAGACTGGATGCTCAACAATCAACTACATGTTTGTGTTGTTTTCGCAAATAAAACTGTTTCTGAATGGAGCTATGCCAATTTGTCATTCTCTAACACTCGTAAATACCAAAATATAGTATAGAATCAGTACATGATTCTCTCAATAATTTTAGAATAGGGTGGTTTTAAGTAACTGTGTTTCTATACAACTTGGTAATATTCATGATACAGAATATTACTCAATATTCATCCCGAGTACCAAAATACTCATTCACATAAAAATAATTTTAATTTATTCCGAAAAACTTTTTTCTTGAGTAGGCTATTCAGAAGAAATTGTATTTCAAAGACTAAGCTACTCGTCCATTCTTCTACATTTTGCTTCTCGTCAATTTTTGCATCTTCAAGACAATCGAAAACAATCTCAATTATTGGGAGGATTATTGTTTGTAACTGCAGGTCCAGGTGGAGAATTACAGTGGATATCTATAACTGAGAACATTTTGCTATGACTGTATAGGGAAAAAAGATCCCTTTAATTAATAACGTAGATCTGCATGTAATAAAATCTTGTCTAATCAAAATTTACCAATCTGCCTTGATGGAAAGAGAGGGCTGATTCAAAATCATGAGGATGGTGTTATCATATCAATAATAAGGAGTTCAAACTAATCACATTCTAACTAATGCAATGCTACATGCCAAACTACTACTAACATGCCGACCAGCACAGGGCCGCCCACAGGGGGGATTGTGGAAATTTTGAGGGGGAATCGATGAATTAATTTAATTACAGTAATATGGAGTTACTATTTTGAATGGTTTACTTTAACATGTAAACGTTTTCTATGTATTTGTATAATCCAAATAAATAGAATAATGTCTCTGGCAGTTGTATAGAACCAATACATATTGTTATTGTTGATAAATATATAAAAATAGTTAGTAAAGTTATTCTTATTATGGATCAAACTAAAGGCCACCTACAACGATTCTCTTTGTTTACAAATCACTACGGCTGCCACGCAAGATATGCGTTCGCAATAATGTATTTGCTAGAGTTGATGTCATTTCTCAGAATGCACATAAAACTTTCAATAGAATTCAGACCGAACAAACAAAATCAATTTTAATCGGTTCCTGTAATTATAATTCTTTTATAGTATATACATTATTAGTCGACGACTAATATATAGTTGGATTTTTTCAATTTTATATAATACTCATTCAGTTGTTGTTCTGCTGTGAGATTGAGCGGTATTTAGTGTTTGTGGTGATACGTGGTTTATAAATTTATAGTGTTAGTGCAATTTCCTTCACTTTTTTCAACTTATTTTCTTTGCTAGAAAGTGATATGATAGAGCTAGGAACAGTAATGATTTCTAGTAGTCTATGATAGAGTCTATGATAGTCTATGAGATTTCATTTTTTAAATTTCTCACGATAATCATTTTAAGCGATTTATTTGAGCTCTTCTTTGAATTTAGAATACTACACTGTTTCTCATCAGTCTATGATTTGTGATTTGTGAAATTACTAATGAGCATAAGTGCTGAACTGGAGAACTATAATGAATAGACCATCAATTTGTACATGTAAAATTCAATCCTCCCAAGTATTCTACTCAAGTTTTACTACTAGAATGAATAGTGATGGTCTCCTCTAGAATAACTATGTATGTATGTATGTATGTATGTATGTATGTATGTATGTATGTATTTCAATGGCTCAGCAGCCCATGAAGGGCTTAGGT
The DNA here is from genome assembly GCA_017141385.1 of Sogatella furcifera. Classification (NCBI taxonomy): domain Eukaryota; kingdom Metazoa; phylum Arthropoda; class Insecta; order Hemiptera; family Delphacidae; genus Sogatella; species Sogatella furcifera. Next base: position 15,845,168 of record CM029550.1, on the reverse strand, counting down.
CTACCAGCTGGTTGCCAGTTTCATATTCATTCCACTATACAGCAGAGGTGAATAATCATCACCCAGGATCAGAGAGAATAGAATATAGAAACGAAATACGTACAGAACACCTCTGAATAACACCCAGTTGACCATTTAGAGTGTAATCCCACAATCACTATTCCTCCAGAGACGGAAAATGAGTGAATACAAAAGACAAGCCTATCTCCCAAAGGTGGCAGGAGTGCCTATCACTGGCGGCTCGTGCCCACTAAACAGGTGAAGTGCTGTACAGTAAAAGATACGAGCACTTCACCTGTTTCGTGGGCACGAGCCGCCAGTGGTGCCTATCCCCCCCAGCGTCCATGACGCCAATCCCCCCCGAATGAACCAAAGATCCCCCCTCATTTTTGGGTCTTCATTTCAAATAAGTAAGAGTGAAATGTGAGATTATTGAATAACAAGTAAGTTGAATGTTGGGGCTGTACGCTTCACCAACTACTCCAGGGGCAACCCCAGAAATACATTTTGGGGGGGATATGAAATCAGGGTCGAACCCAGGAAACCCCTTTCTCCGAGAGGGGGGGGGTTGTTGCTTGCATGGAATATCTATAATGTATTCGCCTTCTCTCAACAAACATAATCATATCTTTTTGTCGTGTAGAAAAATTCATTCATGATTAAATAAATTATTGTAGATAGCGGAGGGGCCCTAGAAAAACGTTGCAGTTTTGAGTTTTTTTACGAAAGGAATTACGATTTTTCAATAGACGCAGAAAACTAAGAATAGCCTACTACTTGAACATAACCACTTTAAAACTACTCTATTTATGAAAGTTTGATACAGCCCACAAGGCTGATCTGAATATTGTGAGTTCCTTGGGGTCAAAATTTGTCCCTTCATAATTATCAAGGTATGATTCTGTCGTTATTTCGTGTTTTTGTAACATTCTGGTCACAGTTATATAGTTTAGATTCTAGAAGTCCCTATAGGGGCCCCAAATAACGTTTTTCCAAAGAATAGTTTTCTCATTATCTATAGTGTTCAAATACAATATAATTCTGTTCACATTTGAATGATTGAACCCTTGTGCAACACAAAACTAAGAATATCTATTTTTTTTATGTATTCTTAGCTAAGCGGATTGACATACAGTATTGTATTTTGGTTTCATTGGGGGCCCCATGTTTCTCCTTGACGGTTCCTTGTGAATCATCTAATGTCATCCACAACATGCTGATGTTTAATAAGAATAGGAATTATTATTAATTATCATATTGTTTCAAAGGGTTTCTCATCTCTACAGTTTGGATGGATGAATTGAAAAAAGCTCTTGGACTACCGTATTTCTAAATTCTGTATGGATGGCCTGTTTTCTACTAAACTCTTCGGAGGGTCATCTCCAGAGACCTATTTTCGCTTTCTAAATCTGGAAATGAATATTTGTAGGAAGAGTAAAAGCAGATTAGGCTATAACAAAAAGTTACTTATAAGTTACAATATCATATCAAGAATACCTACTTGACTAATTATAAGTTTAATAGACCTAATAGTTCACACAGTTTGATGAAGCTTACATTATTGCACATGAACTTCGCATTCGTTCACTGCAGCCTTCAAATATTATATTCCTTCAATTGTCTTAGGCCAATGTAGAAAATCCTGGGTTTGTAACCCAAATTTTCTCTTTATCGGAGTAATTATTGTATTGTGCCTGATCCATTATTCTGTGAAAGTTATTCATCTATTCCAAGGCAATTAGATTACAATCTAATTGAATTACCCTGAATTACTCTATTCTTCTTGATTAGGCCTATCGTCATATTTGTTGACGATTCATTTAGTGGGAAATTTCTTTGAATTTGAGTGTTTTCGAATGAGAAAAATTAGGGAACTACAGAACATTTCTATCAATATTTTTCATCAAGAAACCATTCAACGCTCGTTTTGACCCGTTGTATGAAATTTTTAGTAGAGGGCCTCAATGGTCCCAGTCCGCCCCTGCCTGTGTTATGTGTATATTTGACCTGCTAGGAATAAACTAGATCTTTACATAAATCTATCCATCTATATTTTTTTCAGTTACACCGGAAAACCGGAAAAACCGGAAAATGAAAGTGCCAGAAAACTCAACCAAAGTCCAGAAAAATAAATTATGTTCCTGTTAATAAGTGATTTAGTCAAGTGCCTGGAAAATATGTGGTCTGAATAATCATTATTGCACTCAATGAAGTGTGGAGTACTGCAGGTTTAGGGTCAAATAACAAGCAAAAATGCGATTTTTCTAAATAATAGTATTGAAAAATTCCGGGAAGGACCCCTAGCCCCTTCTCTTGGCTGGTGGGGGGGGGGGGTAATGCATACCCCCTGGTGTGGGGCCCCCAGTTGATCAATCGCCAGGGGCCAGGTTGCACCAATATTAAATATTAAATATATTCCCATGACACATTTTGTAAGGAAAAATATGCTTGTTGCATTCAACAAGCATTCAACATTCAACATTGAGAACTGAAATACTTGGGTTTGCGATAGTTAATTCTGATTAAATCTATTTCCTTCTCCAGATTTCCCCCGCGAGGGGAAACTTTTTTCAAAAATTAACCTAAAACTACATTTTTAGAAGTTTTAAGTCTTATTAGTGAAAACTTTGGCAACTCCAACAAAGTGTATTCTATCTAGTGTAAGATGAGAACCCAATTTCGGGGGATATATTCCCTCAATTCCCCCTGGGTACGCCCCTGCCAACTACAACTTTAGGAGTCGAAATATTATAGATTCAAGCACGTACCTTGATTTCCCAACTATAACTGTAAGTTATTTTTTACAATTATTATTGAAGAGAATCGGTCTTATTTTATAAATAACTTATTTTATAAATTTTCCGTCTTTCGGAGGAGACGATAAGCCGTCGGTCCCGACTTCATAAAAAAAGTAGTCGTCATCTATCATCCATTTCATCACCCACGCACAAGCCTAAGAGCTCATGTGGGCTTCACCCTCATAAACAAATAAAATTAATTCCCCCCAAAAATTTGTATGACGCCATTGGCGTCACGTCCCCCCCTTGTAGGCACCCCTGAAAGGAGGGTAGAATAACTATTACAATAAACTAAGTTATACATTTTCAAATGGAAAACTAACCATTATCTTAAAATAGAAAAACTTTATTCCAAGTTTGAATCATTTTACTCTATTTAAACTTATAATTCATATAATTTACATGGTATGTTGATACATAGTATTTTCTTCGTTCGAAAATTTACATCTATCATAATAATGTAATAATTGAATTGAGTATCGATTCATATGAATTCCATAATCCAGTGTTCATTTGTTCGAGCTATTACAGTACTATACCGTATATTACTTATAATATACCGTATATTATAAGATTTGTTGGAGATATACTGATTCGTAATAATATTATAGCCCTCTCATTTCAGTCTGAGAAAATGTTCAACTATTTTCAAAACTGGCAGACTGGTACCCTATGTGAATTTTTGTCTCTTCCGAAACGAAATATTTGATCTGTGCAAGAATTTTCTCTGAAGACAGTTAAAACACGTAATTGCATTCAAGTGTTTTGAAAGTAATACTCTATGATTATCATGAAATGAGATCTGTCTTGGAATAACTTACATATTGTATTCTCTATTTTGAAAGTGTTATGCTTCAAGTTGGAAGTTACATTAAATGAAGTATAGTTGCTGAAATCAATTTTTTCTGAAATATTAAATTTTTTTCAATCAATAAAGTTAACGATTCTATTGGTAAAATTTTGATTCTCACGTTTTGTTGGTGGTGATTGGGGGGAGGGGGTAACGTGGGGGTTTTGAGGGATAATAGGACTATTAGTGAATTTTGGGGGGGGATTTTGCGCCATCCGCCTTGGGGGGGATGGGCACCCCTGGACCAGCATACCAAATTATTAATGCAACATTAATCTATAAGTAGATATATCGTTGTTCTTGTTCGTTAGTTGTTCTTTGTTTAAATTAATGTATCCTCCGTGTGGTTTTGTAAACTTGATATCAATTTTCTGCCAGCTTCATGTACTTCTTCAATACTTTCCAATGAAGCGGTATGTTAGGCTCGGAATCCTAAGAAAATCCCTCGTAATATTCTATTGAACAGCTCAACTCTCTTTGCCTCAGAACTCAGAAGTTTCTCGCTCTGAACTTTCTGAGATTATTTTTCTTCTCTTCCGTAACTTTGATTCTGGCTTTATTGAATACCACTTCTTGTTCAATATTCGAAACGCTACTCAGCTCTTCTTTTCTCACCAAACTTCCAAATTTGTTATTATTGTCTAATACTGTAATAACTTATATAAGAATAGACGAACTTCACGAAGAGAACTCAAGAAATGATATATTTTATTTGTCTGGTAAAATTTTAATAGAACAAAAAAAAATAATCAAATTGCAATATTATAGTGTTCCAATGAGCAAATTATTCAACCAAATGGGATCTTCTTCTTCTCATACCGTGCCTAAATGAAATAAAATTTCTATTATTCGTTGATTAAGAATAACTAGATATAGTGTTCTCTCTGCTAATAATAACTCGATTATTCTCAGCATCTGAATAGACTCACTCCAATTGCATCCAAGTGATAGATACGTGTATTAGAGAATTCTGTAACAAAAGAGCGTCTATCCAAAGTGCTTTTGTCTCCACTTACTAATTCAATTATTAAAGGTTGCGTGGTCAGCAGAACTTTACTCATCGTGAGCCTTCACCGGCCACCATATTTCAATCGTACAAAGAGCTTCACGGAAATGAATGGGTTTGTCACAGTTTGATTATGAATGGCATGAATTCCAGTGTAAGTCCGAGTAATACTATACCTTTCGAAAACCTTTTCGGTAGATACAATGTTGTTGCTGTCTTTCAAGTTTCAATTCGCAACCCTTTCCTCAATTAGTTTGCTTGAATGCTGAATACACTGTTTTTATTGATGTATGTCAGTCATTAAATTTTCCGGTTCTCGATTTCAAGAAACCCAGTGTTGGGCGTTCATCCATTCTCATGAATTGAAACACAGTATGTAAGCTAAATGAATTCATAGCTTCAATCAGCCACCCCCCAATAGAATGCTATTCACTCTTTAACAATCTTATAAATAAATCAAATGGCATCAGAAAATCTTGTACTCTTATCATTAGTTCAACACTTTTATGAAAGCAAAATTATGAGTTAAAGTGATGAGCATGTGTATTAGTGAGGAGAAGGGTGATGATGACAGAGGACGACTACTTTTCAGACAGTCCGTACCGACGGCTTATTGCCTCCAACGAGAACAGATAATCAAATTCAATTGAAAAGTTGCTGTATACCAAGAGGGGTTTTTTCGTGGTGTTACCAAACTCATCATTACAGTTTCGTAATAATACTTGTATTGCTTATATTTTTTGAAATCCTTGTTTCGAGAAAAGCTTAATGAGTCGGATGTTTTTCTATCAATTGGCACGTTTGAAAACAAACGTCCCGAGTAAACACGAATCATACTCACGGTTGTCATAACAGTGTAGTCACTTAATCATCACTTAAGCACCACTTAATTTCATCATCAAGCGAGTTAACGTCAAGCTTTTCCCAACGAAACATGTCACATCCTTATTAATGAACTGGCTGCTGTATACGCCCAACAATTTTAAAGTTTGATGAGAACTTTGAATTCGGAGTTTACTTTCCGCTAAAACCCGAATCATTAATATACGGTATTATGTATAACTTTTTTCTTTCTCTGAACATGTATGCCTAAATTATGTGTCTGAAATTTCTGAACAGGTTCCAACAAGTGATCTTATCTATCAATAGTGAACCAATTAGATCATTTAAAATACATGAAGGTTGCGAATTGTCAAGATTGTAATTCAGAGAGAAGCAGCGATATAAATCAATAGGGAGAGAAAATATGAAGATGAATTTGTGAATTACATGAGCCTCACATGAATAGAGTAGCATGAATTATAATTAAAATATGAGCTGAAATATATGATGACTAGAACAGTGGAAATATGATGAAATGGCAGATTCTAAACGTGATTAGGCCTATTAATTAATAAAACTTTATTGAAACTTTAATGAAAATTTCTACATCAAAGAATATTTCGAGAGGGATGTACAAGAAAATTATTAAAAAAAATGGAATATCATTGATTGGAAAACTGATTAGAAGCTTTTAGTTCTACACAGCATTTATTACTATTCTAGCTATCCATATTTTCTGGACCCCTCAACTGCAGCGATGGAAACATGAAAATAAACTTTATTATTCGCATTGATGTACATTCTTCATAGTTGCTGGGTGGTATTGTAGTAAAATGAAAGTTGAATTCGAATACAACACAAATATTAGATGCGCAAGTTGGTCAACTTGCACTTTAATGTTAGAGGTAAAGACGGTTTTAAAATTAACTATTTTTCTTGTTCACCAAGACAAATTTTTCAGTCACTCTTAAATCTTCAATATAGAAGTCTACCGTTTTTGAATTGAATAGTACACAATGTAAGTTTGGCATGAAGAAATTAGCACTTTCAATTAAAATTTTAATGCATTCCATTGTTGTATAGCAAAATTATCATTGTCTACCGGTATTGAAAGACAAATACATAACAATCATGAAAAATTAGCCCGACAAAGTTTATGTTTCTTGAGATTTGAACCTCAGATTTTCAATACAGAACATTCAAATTTTTTCCCCAACCAATCCCATGTGGTCTAGTGGCTAGGATATCTGGCTTTCACCCAGAAGGCCCGGGTTCGATTCCCGGCATGGGAAATATTTTTTGATCGCTACTCGATTATAGAAATTGGGCAAAACTTCATAACAATAATGACAGAGAGATTTTTTGATGATCATTACTGGCACAAAATCACAATAGAGTAATAATTGACTAATAATTATTGTTCTCTTCTTCTCAATTACAGAACCATAAAAATTCGCTCCGGCAGCTGGCGGTCGGAAAGAGTCCATTTCAAATGCAATTCTATGATGCCTCAGATCATATGAATCATAATACTGTAAGCTATTCAGGGTATGAATTCAAAAGGTGCCGTTTTCGAAAACCCCATGAAAAACATAATTTTTGGCATATTATTCGCCATTTTCTCTGCCATTTTTTATTGGATTTTTTCCGTTGATGACTCAAATTGTAGGGCATAATAAAGGTATTATACACACCAATTCTCAAAACGATCAAGTAATTGGTCGATTTGTAGTGATTTTTCAAAATTTTCATCCCCTAATTTCACCCCCTAGAAACTATAGAGGCTATCTTCTATCTTCTATCAACTGCATACAAGGTAAGGTATTCACAACAATCTTGAAAGACAAAATAGAATCATATGCTGAGAGAGTGATTGGTGAATACCAGGCTGGATTCAGAGCAGGAAGGTCAACCACAGATAAACTGTTTGTGAGCCGACAAATGGCAGAGAAGTTCTGGGAATACAACATAGAAGTCTACCACTTATATATAAATTTCAAACAGGCCTATGATAATATAAATAGTGAGGAGCTGTACTCAGTAATGCTCAATCAGGGTATACCCACAAAGCTGGTTAGACTGGTTAAAGCAATCATGAAGGATACAGTCTGCCAAGTGAAGATGAATGGGGAATATTGAATGATGAATGGGAACTCACAGGAATATTCGAGATCATGCAGGGATTGAAACAGGGAGATGGTCTGGCACCAATGCTTTTCAACCTGGCACTGGAAAGAGTGGTAAGAGGGACACAGATTGATACCAATGTCACTCTGATGAACAAAACACAGCAGATCCTTGGTTATGCGGATGATCTGGACCTGGCAGGAAGATCGGTGGCAGCGGTCAAAGGTGCGTTTGAGAAACTGGAAGAGGCAGCTGCAGAAGTTGGTTTGAAAGTCAATAAAGAGAAGACCAAGTTTATGCAACAAAGCAGACGTCAGCAAAATAGATTGAGACAAGACTTTGTAGTGGGTGATTACAGATTTGAGAATGTAAGTGACTTCACCTATCTGGGATTTAATGTGGCAGATGATAATGACGAAATGAAGGAAGTGCAGAAAAGATTAGGTATGGCAAACCGCACTTTCTTCTCTCTGCTGAAAATATTTAAATCCAGAAATGTCCACAGAAAAACCAAGGTCAGATTCTATAAAACCATAGTCCGTACAGTAGTAACCTATGGCAGTGAAGTGTGGGCACTAACATGTAAGGCTGCAAACACTCTTGATCGCTGGGTAAGAAGAATGCTACAGAGAATATATGGAGCGGTATGTGAGGAAGGAGTTTGGCGAATAAGGAACAATGTTGAGTTGGCGCAACTCTATAAGGAGCCACCCCTATCCATGTACATCAGGTTGAAGCGCTTGCAATGGGCAGGTCATGTAGAGCGCATGCCAGACATGAGGATCCCCAAAAAAATGTATGTTGGACAACCAGGTGGAAGGAGGCCAGTGGGAAAACCAAGGCTGAGATGGACGGATGGAGTCTCAAAGGATGCCAGAGATATACTTCATGTGAGAAATTGGAGGGTAGAGGCAAGGGATCGAGATGGTTGGAGAGGCAAGATTGAGGAGGCCAGGGCTCGATTTGGGCTGTAGGGCCATCGAAGAAGAAGAAGAATTTCACCCCCTTCCCTTGGACCAATTTGGCTTTAACGAACTTGACCGAGATATTAACACTAATGATTTTTGTGCAAAATTTGGTCGCTCTCCGACAAGCCCTTCAGGAGTTATCGTGTTAACAAGAACCTGTACATATATATATATATAAATTTGTACGGACATCAAATTCGTGTTCTAGGGGCTCGGACACGTGTAAAAAATATATCACATCATAAATTTTCGATTGTCAGGGCAAGACCAATAGTGCATTTTTTCGAATGAAATGCACTAAAAAAGCTAATGAGTTGCGAAAGAGAAAAGACAATAAATCCAGTCTCTTTTATCTCACAATCCACGATTTCGAGTTTAGTTCTTTGTTGTTCCCAGATGATTACATGTTGTCCTATTTGTGAACTTCAATGAACTATCAAATTTTCGTACTCCAGGGAATACGGAATGAGTTATCCTCATTAAACAAGCTTGATTATCATATCTTTTTGATTGAATCACAACTACTTTTCTTATAGTGTACAATCATCAAAAAATGTTTCATCGATTATCGATCTGATATTTTTTATATAAAAAAAATACAATAAATAAATTGACTATTGGACTATTGTATAGTTTGTGTACAATATTTCTCTATATTCATAGTCCAAAACTTTAAAATAAGAGAAGCTACACTTCTATTGAAATTAATATTGAATTTGCATTTGAATAGACAGATTCATTGTGAATTTGATGGATCCACCTGGATCCTTATGCGAAAGTACAGAAACCCCATAATGAGGCAGCAGATCGAAGCATTTTCGGCGGCTCACTTAATTGAGTGGATAAAGCTGCAGTCGAGAGTTGCAAGAAAAGCACATGAAGATTCAAAAGAAGAAAGAGTCGACAAAGTAGAATAAGAAAAGACTAATCGCTGTGGAAGAGAGAATGATGAGTAGGCGCCAACTTCAGTAGGTTTAGTACAGGGCTGTGAGGGGTCATTGGACTCACGAGTGCACAAGAGCACGTGTTAGCAACCCCATACGCGAGCTCAGTGAAGTTCAGAAAGAACTATTCAACAACAATGTCACTCAGGAATAAAACAATCTAATACTAATTACATGGAGTGACATTTTATTACTCTATTTTTCAACTGGAAACATGTTTTCTTAATCTCAAAATTTGGGAAAAGAAATGAAAAATTCAATTGCATCCAAGTGTCCCAGTTCTCTCTGGAATGTCAACCCAGTTTCCATGCGCATGCGTGAGAGTTCCCGCGCTTTTCAGTCTTGTTTTGGGAGAGTATAAGGTGGGGGAGAGGGATCGGAGATGTAAGTAAACAGAACGCTGATAGATTTTTCACACTGCCAGGGTGTAGACAGGAATTCGATAACTGTGTCTGATGTCAGCAATCGCCAATCAATAAAACTCCCAATCTTCACAATGTAGGAGGAATTGATGAAGCGAGTAATATAGTATGGGAAATTATAGTGTTGATGTAGGTTTGGTTGACCTAATTATTAGAGATGTTATTGAAGGTTATTGTTGATCAAAAGGCTTGATCTTAAGAAATATAAGGAATAGAATTCACAATTTGTAACGATAAAATTAAAATTTCAGCTATTATAGAAGACGCTGATGTAAAGAGTGGTGATGAAGAAAATAAAAAAGATCATTCTACTGAAGACTTTGATCGAATCAGTTCAAAGAAAAATAGATAGTAATTATAATTAACAATAATGAAAACAATACCACATTGGAAAATCGCACTGAAAAGTTAATAAAAACTACTTAATTCAATCAACAAAATATAATTTGATTTTTACCTAATTTTTGTGATGACCGGTCAAAAATACACTGAATATATACGGACTAAAAATACGGACGCAACAGATTATACTATCTGAACATCGTACCTACACGATTATTTCGTTAATCTAACTTTTTCTTTATTCAAAGGTGGTTGACTCCTGTGTGTTGCTATGATGACTGGATTCCATTTTGGCTAGATAACCCTATTTATTATTGAATTTTAATAGGAGAATTTCTCGCTCCTCAAGCTATTCTATCATCTTCAAGTAGCTATGCTTACTTTTCATAAATTATCAAGTTCAACCATATACTTTTTTCAGGGTGGAGAAAGACAGAAAGATAAAACTCGAGATAATCATATAATGAAGATTTCGTAGTGCTAATTTGATTATGAACACCTTCATAACTGTAAATGAGGGATTTATTAATCGTGTTTGCATGAAACAAAAAAAATATTGTCTGACTCACTTAGATGCATCAACCCTTTAAACTTTTTGTTAGTACAGAGTAGTTTATTATTGGAATAATACAAGTCGAATGGTGATCTTATTTATTTTTTTCAAATTGATATAATGCTTTTTATCCAATAATTTCAACCAATAATTCCCTCATCAAATTTATTTATTGCCAGAAGACCAAGTTCTGTGATGAAAAGGCGATTTCATCAGACCTTCTCTTGTATTAAAGGGTAACTGCTTGATACTCAGCATTACAGGAAGTTATAGAAGCTTGATATGACAGGACGAACACTGTGTTCTATTGCTTGGTTAACGCATTCTACAAACAAATTTAGAACTTGGCCGGCTTCGGATATAGCTTGCTTGTGACGCCACAGACATGTGACTAGGGGCACGACTTTGGCTTCAACAACATATCCCACGTCTCAGCTGAGCAGTATAGTACACTCATCCCTCAATAATTTTTCTCACAATAGGTATAGAACTACTGACGGCTGAAACTCCGTATTGGCTGTTGCGAGGGAGTAGAGGGTAGTAAAAAGTCCATACAATGCGGCAAACTTGAAGGAATAGGAAAGATTTTCTTGCATACCGGTACAACAAAATTTTCTTACATAAATTTTCATTCATTAGTGTATTAACACCATCGATTTCTGGACTTATATCCGATTTTTTCGCTCTTATATGAACTCTACTAGATAGAACAGAACTTGTCAAACACATGATGTGAACGAATATATGTATCACGTCTCGTTCCATCCAGAAGAATTGGTTATGACGGGGAAAAATCGAATTTCTAAAAATAGTTGTGTGCGCAGCGAAATTTTCATAGAGAATTTGTCATGGGTCATTCAGGCAATAATTAACTTAACATTGAAAGTTATTGATCCTGAGAAAGTGAGCATAGTGCCATAATGACCCTGGATAGGCCTATTAATATTGTATCATTTGGGTCTAACACTATTAATTAATAATACATCATGTATGTACTTCATGATTATCAAATATATTCTCCGGCCACTCTCGGCCATGTTACACACACACATCAATGCAATGCCAACTCAATCATACAACATATGATACACCTTCCTCCTTTATAAAAATTGAGTACAATATAAGTATTAAGTATGTAAGAACAAATAATTGATAATTCACAATTAATGATAAAATCACACAGTAATTTATAATGTCCAAATATTAATTTTGCTGTAAGGAAAACAAAACTACACACAATTACATAATACAAAATACAGACTACAAGTAAGTTACATAATGATTAACTTACATAAGTGATACAATTAACAAGTTAAACATAGTCTTGTAGATATTTTGGCTTTTTTATTTGTCTACCCACCCTACTCATTGGCCCTGCAACTTCCTCAGTATGGTCAATCTCCCCTGAATTTAAATTCTGAGGCAATTGGTCATTTGACCCTTGCTGCAGATTGCCATTTGAAATTGTACCCATAGCATCATCACTACTGGTTTTGTACACTACTTTGTTTAGTGATTTTCTTAACATGCTCCTATTCCGGCGGTATTCCTTACCAGCCTCATCCCTAACTATATAACTCCTAGGAGCATCAAGCTTATCAACAACTTCACCTGGCACCCATGTAGATTGAGTCCCAAACTTCCTAATTAAAACATTACTCCCTCTCTTAAATGCAGGTAGAGAACATGCTGATTTATTATAATGATGCTCATTTGTGTTGTTCCTACTAACTTTACACAATACTATAGGCTTCAAAAGAAGAGAGCTTGTGGGTAATTTCGATTTGAGCATCCTATTCAGAAAAAGTTGAGCTGGGCTTGCATTTACTCTATTCAATGGAGAGTTTCTATACTCCAGCAAATGCCAGATCTTTGTGACTACTAGCAGAACGTCTCAACAAACTTTTAGAAATAGAAACACCTTTCTCAGCAAGCCCATTACTACGAGCATAATAAGGACTACTTGTAATAGGTCGAAAATTCCAATCAAGTGCAAAGGACTTGAATTCACTACTAGAGAATGGTACATTATCTGAAAGAAAATAATCAGGAACACCAAAACGTGCAAAAATCATTTTCAACTTCTCTATAACACAGTATGCAGACTTATTATTAATTTTCTCAACTTCTATCCAGTTCGAATAAGAATCAATAACTGTGAGATAGCTTTCTCCACCAAAATCAAATAAATCGCATGAAACCCGTTCCCAAGGCCGGGAAGCTGGTGGATGACTCATTAACGGTTCTTTCCCATTCCTAAATCTGAATTTCTCACAAATTTTACAAGATAAAACAACATTTTCTATATCTGTACTCATTTTAGGCCAATATAAAATAGTACGTGCTCTTGCCTTACATTTATTTACACCTAGATGAGCTTCATGAATCAAGTTTAACATACATTGCTTTAGTTTTTCTGGAACTAATACCTTGGAACCCAAAAACAACAATCCATCTTCATAAAATATTTCATCTCTAAGATTAAAATACAATCTTTCCTCTTTATTCAATGAATTTTTTATATCTGGCCACCCTTCTTGAACAAACTCTTTCACCCTACTTAAAACTGGGTCACTGTCAGTAGCTAGCCTAAACTCTTGTTTCTTTTGTTCAGACATATTTAGCTGATTACTCAAACTATGTACCACTACAGACTTGTCTATAATATTTTCATTATCCACAGGAGCAACCTTGGAAAACCTTGATAATATATCTGCTACAACATTGTCTTTACCTGGAAGATACTTAATATTCAAGTTGTAATTGAGAAGTTTTATTTTGAGCTTTTGCAATCGACCTGAAACATTAAACATACTTTTGTCCATTATGCCAATGATAGGTTTATGATCTGTATACACAGTTACAGCATTTCCATAAATATAGTTATGATATTTTGACACCGCAAAACAAATTGCAGCCATTTCTTTGTCTATGACCGGATATCGAGTTTCAGCATCAGTCAATGTTCTAGAACTGAATGCTACAGGATGCTTATTTTGCATTAAACATGCTCCTAGAGCATAATTACTAGCATCCACAAATATATCGACTGGAACAGTAGGATCAAAAATTTTCAAAATTGTAGCTTCCTGAATCTTACTTTTCAACTTTAAGTATGCCTCAGATTGGGAATGGGACCAATTCCACTCACATTTTTCTTCAACAACTGACAAAGGCGCGGTGAGATCTGACATATTTGGAATAAATTTACCCAAAAATTAGCTGCTCCCAACACAGACTGTAACTCCTTTTTGTTTTGAGGAACCTGCAAAGCAAGAATAGCCTCAACCCGTTCAGGGTCTGGTTGAACTCCTTTTTCAGAAAAACTTGACCAAGATATTTAACTGTACTAACCTTAAACTGTAATTTATGTGGGTTGAACCTTACATTATTTTCTTTTGCTCTTTTAATTAATTTATTGAGGGTCATGTCATGCTCTTTTTCGCTATCAGTTGCAATGATGAAATCATCAAAATAAATTCCTAAATTGGGAATGTCTCCAAATACCTTATTATTATAACGCTGAAATATTTCTGGGCTAACACTCAACCCAAATGGTAGTTTCCTGTACATAAACTTTCCAAATGGAGTGATAAATGTAGTAATGAGTCTACTTTCAACATCCAATTCTATGTGATGAAACCCATCTTTCATGTCAAGAACAGAAAAGTACTTTTTACCTCTTAATAATAACTCTAACTCACTTGCTGATGGAATTGGATAGGGATTCATTTTCAAGCATTTGTTCAAATGGCCTGGATCAAGACATATTCGAAGTGACTTGTCTGGCTTCTCTACAATTACAATATTGTTGACCCAATCGGTTGGATGATTAACAGGCTCTATGATTCCCTCACCTACTAACTTATCAAGTGTTGCCTTCAATTTTGGCTTAATAGACTCTGGAACTCTACGAACAGGATTTATCCTAGGAAGACTATTTTCTTTAAGCTCCAACTTCAATTTGTCTGGGAACTTTCCTACACCTTCAAAGACTTCAATATTAGCCTCAATAAGCATATTTTTACTGTTGTAAGTGGATACAACCTGCTTTGGCTCAGCTGGCTTGATACTCCAGACTGTACTACCTTGATTTTCCAACAAATCTAATTTTTTTATTAGGCCCAACTTCACACAAGTGTTCAAACCTAATAAGGGCATATTATCAGTATCAACTACCACAAATTTTATCGTACCATATCTATTTCTTACACAGGCATTTACTGTGACAGAGCCAATAGTGATCAATTCTCTGTTACAATAACTTAAAATTTTGAATGAGTTGGGTTCCAACCTAGCTTTCAAATTAAATTTCTGAAAAATTTTCAAAGGTAACACATTACATTGAGCACCTGAATCAAGCTTACAGACTAATTTATTGTTTTCAAGTTCAATTGTTTCTGTCCACATTGACTGATCCGCATTACCGCCAAGTGTATCAACACGAAACTGTTCATGATTATCTTCATGAACATCTTTATGACAATCATGAATATTCTTTTTAGAACTACTAAGTCGGCAAACAACAGAAAAATGGTTCTTGTTACCACAATTGTTGCATGATTTTCCAAATGCTGGACACTCACAAAATCCGTGTGTTCTGTTACATTTACCACAATGAAATAACTTGCCGAGCCTGTGTTTGGCACTGATTTTTTAGCCTGATTCTTCAAAATTTCCTGCTCATCATCACGAGAACGTCTGGTAGAATTGAATCGTTTATTCAACACGCAAATTTCACTGGAAGTTCCTTGCAATATTTGAATTTGCTGCTTGCTACATTCAGCAGCTCGACACTGAGAGATTGCATCATTTAGTTTTAAATCACAATCACGTAAAAGTCTTTCCTGTAGACCTGAATCATTGACTCCGATTACAATCAAGTCTCTGATTAAAGAATTTTCCTCACGAAATTCGCACTGCTTTGCCAGTCTTTTTAAATCAGTAAGGAAATGCTCAAAGGACTCACCTTGCTGTTGTCGGCGCGAAAAAAACTGGAACCTATTGTAGGTTATATTTTTCGGGGCTCACAAAACCTATCAAATGCTTCAAGTACTTTTACAAAAGATTTGCTGTCTTTTTCCGAAAGTTCGAATGTATTAAAAGCTTCTAAAGCTTCATCACCTACACAATTCAGTAACATTGCAATTTTAACCTCATCATCTTTACTTCCACTGTCTGACGCTGTTAGAAAAATTTTAAACTTTTGTTTGAACAGCCTCCAATTATTTGCTATGTCGTCATTCAAAATAAGATCTTTTGGTGGTTTGAACTCCATTCTGGTACTGTTCCTTGAATTTTCGTGCTCACTATCACTAGATTCACTAGTCATCTCACAAGATGACTTGGCCTACCAAGAACATAGGTTAGGCTGACAACGACGTCTGAGAATCCAACGGTTTTATACACGAAGGATATGAGACACTGTATTATACATTTAACGAAAAAGAGAACCAACTTCTGACACCATGTATCATTTGGGTCTAACACTATTAATTAATAATACATCATGTATGTACTTCATGATTATCAAATATATTCTCCGGCCACTCTCGGCCATGTTACACACACACATCAATGCAATGCCAACTCAATCATACAACATATGATACAAATATAGGTTTATCAACTTGTTTATATGAGAAATTATAAATTATAATAATATTAACTACTACCGGACTAATAAGAATTCATAATTACCCATCTAGTATAATTACCCATAAGTATTACCCATCTAATTATGTTCATTTATTAAATGATTATAATAAATTATCCATAAATTTCTTGGACAGGAAAATTCGATAGCTCCTCACCCAGAATTATTCCTCTTTTTCTAACACACTGGCCAAGATATCAAACATCACAATATGATTTGTCAAGCAACACCAATAAGTTAATAGAACCTGAGATCACCAACAACTTCTTTGACGCAGTGTGTTTTCAAATAATTATTCATCTATTGCTTTTTACTAGGCAAAGTGAGGAATCGTATTGAAACTGTATCAAAGATCAAACTGTTCTATTTTTCAAGTAATCCCGTAAAATTTAGAAAATTTATTTTCCCTTAAAATTTTTAATTATGAACTATCTTGCAATATGCTCAATTCGATTCCTCAATTTTTACGGGAAATAAACATTTCCTAGCTTATTTACAGGGATTTTACTAGCTTTAAAAAATTGGATAAATAATTAGATGATTGATTGCGGCTGTTTTTTTTCAGAAATACCTAGTGCGGACTGAAAGATGTGGTGACATTACAGTGCATGTTCAGGTAAATTTAGAAATATTATATTGAAGGTACAAATACCTAGATGTTTCAATTTATAAATATTTATTCAAAAATGTTTAGTGTCCATTATCAATGATTTTAATTAGACAACAGCTAATAAAATCAGAAAAATTATTTCCGGAAGTGAATATAATTTGTGTATAAAATGAGTAGTAGCCTTTCATTTGTAGGGTTTATCGATTCAGTTGGTGTATTATTACTGAGAGGATTATAATTTCAAGGGCATAAGGGTGAGAATTTGAAAAAATTTAGTATTGAATGACTCTCTATATAAAGCAAGGAATTCTCTACTGGAGAACTTTTTAATAGAGTATCGAGTGAATTGAATGTTGTTTCAGAGTAAGTACATTTTTTAAAGTGCAAACAACAATTCAAGTATTACCTTAAATTTATCCTTGAGATTTATCATTCTTTAAAAAAGGAACCTAGTCTCTTATTCGCAGTTGTAGCGTTGTAAATTAATTTCACAAAATGTTCACTTTTCAATTATTTATTCTCTGTTTTGTCGACTATTTTATAAACCGGGTGATTCAATTTTTGCTGAAATATAACTATTATTTCTATTTTCCAATGAGCTTATCAAATGCCAAAATTAGGAACTTTTATGATTGGGATCACTTCTATTCACAAGAATTAATATAATAATTACTATGGGAATAACATCATCTTTTTGGAGTTGGAACACAATTTCTGAAATGAACTTTCAAGTAGACTTTTGTATTGTCAGTGAGGTTTGTATGTTGTCTCTTGATTGACATTTTTATTTTTATCCAGGGTGACATTTCCCAGCAGGAGAAAAGAGCAGTGTTCCTCACAGTTCATGACTTGGGATGCAATCGTGAGTTGAATATTTTCCTTATTTTCCTAGAAATTGATAACTTGGAATAAAATGGAATAATAGTGGAGTAATGATTCATTCATTGAAACATACATAATTTACAATTTGTAATATACAACCAGGCGCTGTCCAAAGTAGCGTTTTGGATCCATATTTATAATTACAGTATTTAATAATTGCATAGTAATCTAAATAGATCTCTATTTACAATTATTTAATAATTGAGTTGGAATACATATTCAGGCTTTATGCAGTTCAACAAACTGCACTTTTTTGACACGACTAGGTCAGTTGAGGGGAAGTGATTCTTTGTATTTCTTGTGATTAAAATAGCTCTCCTTGGATCAATCCTTGAAATTTTTCGTATACCACATGGTCATACAATACAAGTAAAATAAAAACAAGGAAAAAAGTGACTCATAGCAAGATCTGTAATTAAAGACAGCATATTTTGTCAGAAAGGGTTTCTAAATAATATTCCTTTTATTTAACGGAGTAGGTACCCATGAAACGTCTTTCATTATCTTTAGAAGTAATATTGATAAAGTCTTTATCTTGTAAAGTATTTCTTGAAAGTCTTGATAATGTGTTGAATTTTTTTAGTCGACCTAGATGGAGGAATTTCAGTTTTGTATTTGGTGGTGACTCTGAATTTGATGTAGTGCAGGATTTATCAACTGTATATCAATTTAGAAATCTTTTAAGGCAATTTAAATTCATTTGTCACAATGTAAAGGCAGCAAGAGGGCTTGCTTGTTTAGATAACATTTTTACAAATATCAAGGCAGGTAACTTTAAATGTTATGTCTCTACTTTTCCCTTTTCAGATCATGATTGTGTCTGGGTTGATTTAGATATTTATTGTAATGATAAGGATTATGTCAGTCAAAAGAAAATAATAGTTTCTAGACCACTTACTAATGAAAATCTTGAAGCATTCATTGATACACTAACTAATGTGGACTGGAACAAATTTATCAACGAAACCCACTCTTTGAATGCTGGTCTATTATTTGAAGCCTTTTTCAATAAAATACTTAATTATTTCAATACATTCATGCCAGAAAGAAAACTCGTACTAAACAATCAGACCACATTTAAAACAAATAAATGAAAATCCAATAGCTGGTACACGCCACAACTGTTGCAATTGAAGAGCACTGTACTACTATAATTGAACATATCTAGGAGGAGTGGAACAGAAGAGTCTAGGAGGGCATACTTAGATATTAGGAAAACTTATAAGCAGACGGTCCATGAGGCTAGAAAGGCTTCCAATATTCATAAAATTGAGACTAATGGTAATAAATGTAAGGCAGCCTGGAATATAATAAAATCAATCAAAGAACATACAAAAAAAGACCCCATTCCATTTTCCCCCAATCAGTTGAATAAATAATTTTTAGAATCCGTGCCAGATGTTGAAGACTGGAGTGTTCAGTCCAGTCTTACAGCTAAGAACTTATTGGAACAGAATTTCACTCTCCCTTCATCTGTGAATAAGCCAAATTTTCACTTTCATGAAGTCTCCCCCTTCGAGATTTTTAATGTTGTTTTAGGCCTTAAATCATCAGCAAGTATTGACATTTTTGGTTTCTCTAGTAACCTTTTAAAGAAAATTATTGAACTCATTTTATGCCCACTTACATACTGCATAAATAGATGTCTTAGAGATGGTATTTTCCCACGAGTGCTCAAAGCTTCTAGAGTTGTGCCTGTCTATAAAAAAGGGCCTAAAGATAATAATCCAGGTAGCTATCGTCCTATCTCTCTGGTACCTTGTTTTTCTAAAGTAATTGAGACCATAATACATAGACAATTATATAAATATCTCATTGTACACAATATTATCAGTAATGTTCAGTATGGTTTTGTAAAAGGTAGATCAACAACAGGAGCTATGGATGCCCTTATCAAGGGTATTCTTGGATTTTTTGAAAATAGAGAATTTGCTCAGGCCACCTTATGTGACCTGAGCAGAACTTTCGATTATGTAAACCATTCTTTGTTGCTTCATAAATTGAATTTCTATGGAATTTGTGGAGCTGATCTTAGTTTGATTGAAAACTATCTGATAGGACGTAGGCAAGTGGTATGTGTGGGTAATAGGAGGTCAGATGTGGCTTTAGTGAAATTTGGAGTTCCACAGGGCTCAATTCTGGGCCCATTGCTGTTTGTAATAATGATAAATGATCTACCTTCTGTTATGAAATGTCATTCATTCCTGTACGCTGATGACACCACATTTTTTAATAATTGTTCGGATTTTGATACTCTCAAATCTCCAACTGATACCACACTGCAGCAGCATGGTTTAAAGCTAATGGTTTAACACTCAACGAAAGCAAAACTCAAACCATGCTCTTCTCTCTCAGGAAAGGTCTAGATAATAATGTAAATGATACAGATAATGTGAAATTTTTGGGTATATTCATTGACAGGAAACTGACTTGGGAGTCTCATATCAATTATGTATGTACCAGGCTATCACGAGTTATTTATTTAATCAAGCAACTTAAAGCACATGTTCCGGACAACCATCTCAGGTCATCATATTTTGCCTTTTTCCAGAGTATCGCTACTTATGGCATACTTTTGTGGGGTACTAGTAGTCATATTGAGAGAGTTTTAATATTAAAAGGGTGATTAGAGAACTAACAAGTTCTCATAGACTTGAACACGCCAAGCCCCTTTTTATTAAGCTTAAAATTATGACAATAGTTAATTTCTATATATACACAGTTTTATTACATTTGAAAAGAAGCTCACCTAACTCAAATCTAAGACTTGATAGTCATTCACATAACACTAGAAATCGTTACAGAATTGATATGTCCAACCACCGTCTATCTAAAACCGCCAACAGCTACGACACTTTAGGAATTAAAATGTTCAATAAACTACCCATAGACCTTCTTTTGGAGACAGAGAAAAGATTCAAAATTAGATTATCGGAGTGGCTTTTGTTAAATCCTTTTTATTGTATAAGCGAGTTCCTTGAAAGGGCAGTTATTACTTAGATAGGTACTCATTTGATTCATGTATACATTTATAGGCTACCTCTTATTACAAATGTTTGCTACTTCATTTGTACATGTAGGCCTACTCTATTTTTTGACTTCTATGTTACCTTGTTTTATTTATGACTTGTGTATTATAAACTTGACTTTGTCTATGTTCAAAGAATTGATGGCAATAAAATTATATTTATTTATGATATTAACTAATCAAATACCATTTTATTATCATCACCCAACAGTGAACCATATTTTTTATCCAAGTATTTATAAGGAGTACCCTCCTTTGGGAGATTGGCTGTAGTTAGTAAGACAGTCAGTCGTTTCCAGTCTCTAGAGGAATAGTAATTGTTGCATTACACTCTAACTGACTAACTGCATGTTATTCAGAGGTGTTCTGCGCCGCCAATAGGTTGCGGAGACTGGCTTATTGTTGGGAGGATCAACGTGCTAACCACACGTTACCTCTATCCTGGTTGATGATTATTTGCTTGCTGTATGGTCTGTCCGGCCGGGGGAAGGAGGGGGGGAATTCTAGCAGGGTGAAGGGGGCGGCATCGGCTCGGCCAGTGTTGGTTCGGGGACTGTGAGTTCTGATTGAGAATTTATGGCTTTTGGGCCGGTATTGGCCGGGCTGGGGCCGTTTTCCCGTCGTGCCGGGGTGTCTTCTTGGCTTGGACGGGCTCTATAGTAGAGTGAATTTGAAACTGGCAACCAGCTGGTAGGCCTAGGCCCTTCATGGACTGTTGAGCCAGACATACATACATACATTTATAAGGAGTAACTGGTAGTTTTTGAAGGCTTGTATCATTGTTGATTGTGAGTGCTTTATGATAAATGATAAATTTATTCAGATTTTCATTCTGTAATTTCCAGATTGGGCGTGGGAAGATTTCGTGAACAGACCATGCATGACTGAGATAAAGGATAGGTCCATCTTCATCCACATTGACGTTCCAGGACATGAGGATAACGCTGAAGCATTACAAGAGTAAGATAATCTAGATTAATGATATGAACTATTAGACTACAATGCTATATTATTACCATCTAATGATGAAAATTATAAAAAAATCCTTCCAATCCTTCAACTTTCTACAAAACTGAAAAATTAAACAGAATTATCCTCAAAAGCTTAGGCTGAATAAATTAAGCAGCAAGTGAAAATGATCATAGTTCAGTTGCAATGAATTATCAATTGAAGTAAAATTCAACATTTTTGTTGTGTAAAATCTCACATTATGTAGGCCTTTGTAACTTTTTGAGTGAAGAATAATTTGATAAATATGATTTGTATCTTGTTTAATATTGCTAATTTTAGTCGCAATATTGTCGAGATACCAAATATTGATTAATTCTAATGGCTATTTATAATTTAATATTAAAAGTATCGGTACCTTTGAACCTCTGAATCTTTGAAATTATTAGTATTATGTTGCACGCAATCCAAATTATTGTCAGGGATAAACCATTGTTTTATGTTTCTCTACTTCAAATATGATTTATTTCTAGGTACTTTTATCCAGTGAAAAATATTGGTCAATGCAGTAGCTATAAAATAGTTTCGGGATACCGGATTTTGATAATTTATTACGATATCGATGGTTACACTAACTATCCATATACCGGTATGATGATTTGATGAAAATTTCATTTGAAATTAAGAAATCAAGATATTATTCACTTTATTTATATAGATTACAAAATAATTATGTCGGGTAGTCGGGTTCAATCTTATATTAAATCTTATATTATGCAAATTAAAAATGAGACTGATGATACCATATTCGCTTGAATAAACTTATTGTAGACTATGGAAGCTTTTGAAAATTATTCAAATGTAGGATTCAATAATATGTTAACTTTAACATAATTGGTGCTCTAATTACATAAAAAGGGGAAGTTCGGACATTTATTGAGAATAATAAGTAGGCTAGTTGTGTTCAAGGTCATTCTCCCACTAAAAAATATGTAATAAAATAAATAAACCCTCCCATTTACACTCAATAATGGAAGATTATCTAAGATTCTCAACTACATAAAGTAATGGTTGATAAAACAAGACCGAAAATAAACTACTGTATATCGGAATTAGGAAAAATAAATGAGTAGGCCTATATGAGCCTGTTATATTAATAGCCTATTATAACATAAGCAGCAGGTAACTTAAGTACGGTACCCACTGAATAATAATTATCATAGAGGACATAATTCTGATGGTTGATTGTATATTGCAGATCACAGTTTCCATCTCTGCAGATTCTTGGTGAAGACTTGGTGACCGTCTTGGACTTTATCCACGTGCGCTATGTGATTGGCCTGGGTGAGGGCGCCGGGGCCAATGTGCTCGCCCGCTTCGCGCTCGCTCACCCGTCCAGGTGTCTCGGACTCATCCTCATCAATTGCACTGGCACTGTCACCTCTGTCAAGGAGAACTTCAAAGCCAAGGTGACTATAAAAAAATAAAAATAAATTCGATTGAATATATCAGCAACCATTTAAATCTTTTCACACTAATAATGATTATAGTTTGAAGAATTATTAGATATTGCAGCTCACCAACTGCTAGATAATTATAATAATAATTAATTCAAACCTCGATTCAATCTCTTCTGCAGTTGCATGAGTCCATGAGTCCTTTGTCTATTTATATAGCAATAAATTGAGTTTCAAATTAATAATAATAATAATAATAATAATAATAATAATAATAATAATAATAATAATAATAATAATAATAATAATAATAATAATAATAATAATAATAATAATAATAATAATAATAATAAACCATGTTGAATGTGAATAAATAAATAATAATAATAATAATAATAATACTGGGGAGGTTTGTGGGCAGGTGGCAGGAGCCATAATCAGAATGCCACGTGGATCCAGAGGGAGAAAGACAGGATAGCTGGAACCCCAAATATGCCAAGGATGGTGATTGGAGTAGCTGAAGTGGCAAATGTAGTAGGAAAGACCAGTAACTGGTCCTCACCAGGGCCAGACAAGCTGCACAACTTCTGGCTGAAGAAGCTTCCAGTCTTCCACCAACACATAGCTAGTCATTTCAATTCATTCATTGAAAGCCCACACAGAGTTCCATCATTCCTTTCCAAGGGTGTAACATACCTGCTTCCCAAAAGTAAAGAGACCCAAGACCCTACCCAGTACAGACCAATCACTTGTCTATGCACATTGTATAAGGTTCTGACTGCATGCATAGCAAGTCAGATACAGATGCATTTGAGTCAGGGAGGTATGATGGCTGAAGAGCAAAAAGGGTGCATGAAAGGAGGATTGGGCTGCAAGGAGATTCTCACCATTGATAATATAAATAAATAAATTATTGATTGATGAAGAGCAATGATGCTCTTGATGATGCATTGATGCAGTGGCAATGGGCCAAGCTGTGGAGAAAAAAAGGAATATTCATATGGCTTATATTGATTACCAAAAAGCCTATGACAGTGTCGCACATTCCTGGTTGATTGAGGTGCTGCATATTTATAAAGTTGAACATGCAGTCATACAGCTGCTCAAACATCTCATGACATCATGGGGAACAGTACTGAAGATGAGAAATAATGATGGACAGATCCAGACCAATACCATCCCAATCTGTCAAGGTATATTTGAGGGTGACAATTTGAGTCCTTTATGGTCCTGCAAGGCTTTGAACCCTCTTTCAGAATTGTTAAACTCAACACAGTATGGGTTCAAGTTGAAAGGTGCAGCAAGACAGGTTTACCCACTGTCCCATATGATCTACATGGATGATATAAAAATCTATGCAGGCACAGAAAATCAGTTGATGGAAATGATGCAAGTTGTGAGAACTTTTTCTGCAGATATTTGCATGACATTTTGTCTGGAGAAGTGCAAAACACTAAGTATAGTGAAAGGGCAGATCAGGGCTCAGGCAATGGATGAAGATCCAGAGAATGTATTTGAAGCAATGGGACCAGATGAAGTATATAAGTACTTGGGATTCTGTCAGGCTAGGAAAATAGAGCAGAAAAAGATAAAACAGAAAATGAAAGAGGAATACCTGGGCAGAGTGAAGAGGCTCTTGAAGTTGCAACTTGATGGCAACAGCATGTTCAAGGCCATCAACACGTATGCAGTGCCAGTGCTGACATACACTGATCTGGACGACCTTGTGAGATCAACAAGAGTCCTCCTCACCAAATTCAGAGCACACCACCTAAGATCCAGTTTGGATAGACTATACTGCCTAGGAGCAAGGGTGGACGTGGGCTCACTGATTTGAAGAGATCATGTAAGAAGCAGATAGAGAGCATGAAACAGTATTTCTTTGAAAAAGAGAATGATTTATTCAGGGCAGTAAGAGCAGCTGACAAAAGATATACCCCACTTAGCCTATCAGTGCAACGAGCTGAGCCTCTTGAATCAGATAATCAGTATGAGAGTGAAATCTTGCTGCAGTGGAGATCAAAGGAGCTGCATGGAAGGCATGCATTTGCACTGAGACAGCCTGGTGTTGATGAGGAGGCTTCAAACAAGTGGCTCAGGCACAGAGACCTGTTTGTTGAGACTGAAGGCTTCATGGTGGCTATTCAGTACCAAGTTATAGCCACAATGAACTATCAAAAGCATATAATGAAGCAGCCAGTTATTGATGACACATGCAGGCGTTGTGGATTGCTACCAGAAACAATCCAGCACATAATGTCAGCTTGCCAGACAATGGCAGCAACAGATTATTTGAGGCGCCACAATTCTGCTGCTGGAGTTTTGCACCTAGATCTTGCTCTAAAGTATGGGCTTTTAAACCAAAGGGTACCATACTACATATATAAGCCCATCCCAGTGCTGGAGAATGAAGCATACAAAATTTACTGGGATCGCTCAGTGTTGACTGACAGGACGGTTGCACACAACAGAGCAGATATAATCCTAATGAATAAGACCACCAAGGAGACTACTCTCATTGATGTTGGTATACCATGCTGCCACAACTTGGAACAATATTACAACGAGAAAGTAACCAAGTATATTCCCTTGGCTGCTGAAATAAAGAATATCTGGAAGCAGGAGAAAGTGTCAACTGTTCCTGTCATTATATCCACAGTAGGAGTAATGACAAAAAAGTATCTGCTAATCTTTGTCAGCTTGGTGTCTCGGAGAGTGCAAAATATGCAATTCAAAAAGCGGTTGTACTCAGCACAGTTTCTATGGTTAGGGCATTTCTAAATATAATCAAAGACAATGTATTATTAATGTATTATAATAATACATTGTCTTTGATATAACAGTTTGATAATGTGCAACAAAGTCTTGCCAATGGCCAACTTTGTCTGCAATACATATACTCACTTTAAAAGTGATGAACAGGTAAAGAAATAATAATAATAATAATAATAATAATAATAATAATAATAATAATAATAATAATAATAATAATAATAATAATAATAATAATAATAATAATAATAATAATAATAATAATAATAATAATAATAATAATAATAATAATAATAAGCACCTGAAACAATTGATCATGTTATTGGTGGGTGCTCTTCCCTTGTAGGAGTGGAGTATACAAAACGCCATAATGATGTGGCAAGGATAATTCACCAAAAAATTGCCCTACAATTTGGTTTTCTTGAGGAGGAGTGCCCCTATTACGAATACCAGCCAGCGCTTGTGCATGACAATGAAAGGGCAAAGTTGTATTGGGACAGGGCAATACGAACAGACCACACCATCACCGCAAATCGTCCTGATATAATGGTCATGGATAAACAGGAGAGAATTGCCTTCCTGGTCGATGTGGCGATCCCCCTCAACCATAATATGAGGACAATGCATGCCCAGAAGATTAACAAGTACGCAGCCCTGGCTGAAGAAATGAGGGAGCTCTATCATCTGCAGAGTGTGAGAGTGGTACCGGTGGTGATTTCGAATACAGGAGTGGTTCCAAAATTCTTGAAAACATGTTTAAAAGAGCTTGGTCTTGAGTATCTCATTGCAAAAATTCAAAAAGCTGTGATTTTAGACACTTGCCATATTGTTAGAAAATTTCTCTCACAGCAATAGCATGTAATATAATTTGAGTAGTTTGAGTAACTTATACCTGGCATTTGCCTGTATCATTGTAACCATGTTGAATGTGAATAAATAAATAATAATAATAATAATAATAATAATAATAATAATAATAATAATAATAATAATAATAATAATAATAATAATAATAATAATAATAATAATAATAATAATAATAATAATAATAATAATAATATCTGTACAGATATGCCACATGTGACTGATTTAACTTTATGCTGAAGATAATTATTCAACTGTACAACGAAAAACTTATCAAAATTATCCCAGAGTAAGAAACCTCACAAAAACACTTGAATTGAAAATTGAGAACTTGTGCCACAATTTATTATCAACATGCTTTTTGAATGCAAATTCAATCAACATGCAAAATTCTTTGAATACTCCGATTATTTTTTATAATATATATTTTTTTAATTTAGTTCGTGAACTGGAAAGGAAAAGAAGGATCTGTCAGCCAATCAGCAGAAGATTATTTGGTGTTTCACAAATTTGGACATGTAAGTACCAAAATTGATATAAGTTAAGTAAACAGTCAATTTAGCCTCTCATTTAAAAATTTATTACGTAGGCTATTAATATTTTTTCCTTGATGTCAATTTGAAAGGGTAGCTTTGGAATGATATTTCTTTTGAAGCAGTATATAATGGCAGTATCACTAAACTTCTTCAATAAAGAGTGTAAAGAAGAAAATTATAAAAATATCACCACTATATTATAGTTATACTATACAAGGCAAAAGTCTTTTGATTTACAGAAGGACGAGTAAGGTACTATCATGATTACCATAATATATATAATGAGAATTGTACACAATAATGATGAGAATAATACATTGTTATAAATTATTCACTGTCCATCATGAGATTGAATAATGATGTCTTTATGCAGAAAAAAGAAGTTCTAATATTTCTTCCGCCACTTTCAATGATTAAGTTAAATGTCTAAATTGTCTCATCAATAACATAATTAAATGCTATTCTATAGAATTATAGAACTATAGAACCTATAGAACTGCATTACTCATCTTTTTCTATTATTCAGAATATATAATAATAACTGTAATAATGGATGATTCCGCTGAATAAACTTATCTTGGTTGATGAATTTCATTCGATCCATGATTTGAACGTTTTTTTAAATGCTGAGCCTCTGTCACACCAAGTAGGCTATAATTAATGTAGGTTGAACGCTTCATCCTTGTTAGCGGAAAATTTGACAGAAAAGAGGAAGTCAGGCTATGGCATACATATAGGCAGTAACTTTTAGCATCATTAGGTGCTATTAAAGAAGCTACTGTCCATGTCACACTTGCTACTTCTCATGTGCTATTTCGGTAGCAGCTAATAAAGTATAGCTTGGTTTGACAAAGGCTATTGTCAGTTGATAGGAATCTTACAATTAATTCATTTGAAACTACAAAGTCTGTATGAATCCACTAATTCTACGTACACTCTGTATATTGAACTATCTATGTCAATTACATTCTATTCAATATGCATGTATCTTGATCCTGATCCCATTCATCTATCTGTCAACTTATTAAGAGCACCATCACCATATTATTAATTATATGGCTCACTCACAGTCTGTCAGTTTAGAAAAATTGGAGCATGAGTACGGTATTGAGTAACCTACTTCAATATTCAATATTAGTATTTTACCATAAATTCACTGGTATTCCTATCGAAATTCCATTTTCCAAAGTGAGCATATTGGTCTACTAAAATACTTCGTCACAACATTTTATCCACAGTCATATAATAAATTGTATTTTATCACGTTTATGATACAAAATGGTACTGATATTTTTTATGAATAACTCCTGATCAAACGTCATAAAACATTTTAGTCATTTTCGAAAGTGAAATTGGATAATAATATTATAAAGAATCATTCAAGTTAATAATGATAACTATGTTAAGATGTTTCGTGGAAATGTGTACCTAGTATCTCCACATTGAAAGAATTAAAATATAAATGAACAGCAAGAATGTCACTAAGCAGTAGGCCTAAATCTATAATCAAAATGCTTAAGTTCTTGATCAAATAAAGTAATTATAAATAATGGTGAATATTGATATTCTTAGCTAAACCTATACAATTATTTCTTTTCTGCTCTCTCTATGGAACATTGTAAGATGCTATCGGAGGTAAATTTTGTTAATATAATATATATATTTCTTATAAAATGGGTAGTCTGCTTAATATAAATAGGCCTACCATACGGTAGTCCATCGTGCGAATTAAAATATGACCAGATAGACTCAAATTGTATTAATATGCTCTTCATATAAGATCTGGTTCAATTATTTGTTTTATATAGAGCTGTTGATATAGATTATTGATGTGAATAATAGCAGCAAGGATTTTTTTGAGAAGTTGAATCGGTAATATGAAATATGAATAGAATAAGTTATATTGTAGCATAATCCAAAGAATATAAAATGCTATCAAAATGCTTAATAGATCATTTCCAGAGGATATTTTTCTCTTTAGGCTTGAGCTCTCATTTCTGATCATACCTCTAACATATTCAACTATTTCTATTACTGTACCTACATCCTATTTTATGCTATGTGTGTGTCTCACTATTATCTCTTATAAACTCACAAAAATGCATTTTTACCAAACCTTTCCAACTACTTTGATCGATTTTTCCTGTCTCTTTTCAACCATTCCAGTAGAATTTCATATTATTTTTCATATGAGTAGTGTAGTGTATAAGTTTAGTATCATAGAATACAACATAAATTATGTGTCTTTGTACCCTTAATATATTTTTAAAGAGAATACTTTTGCTCTGCTTGATATTTTTTGGGGAGAACAATCGGAACATTACAGCAATTTTTGGTGATAAGTCTGCAAATGTTTGTGATATTTTGTGATACTTGAAAATTATAATAATATTATTATTCTAAGAAAGATTCTCGCATATTTAAAAGCATTGAGTGTAATACAGGCCTGAATTAGTCGGTGATAAAATTTCTATGCATCACTTATGAAATGGGATGAAAATACGAAATCATATTTTAATCACTTTTCATGTAAAAGAAGTATTACAATCTAAAATACACCGTCCTGAATATATAAATATTGAAATACAACTTATAATTCGTTGAAAGCCTATCAACATATTGCTTGTTTGAAAATTTCAGAAGTTTACCGTACTTGTGATAAAGAATAAATGACTGATTGTTTTAAACAAGTGTCATATTGAGCACGTAACAAAAACTGGATAAATATTTATTGTTGGGATTTTTGGGATATACAAATAAACGTGGTTTGTCTGAGTTAAAATTTGACGTGAAATATATCTAAGTCGGGTGTGATATAGTCTTTCATATTTATAAATATACGGTAGCCTGACTTAGTTTTTGGTCCGTTTTTTTTATTCAAGGAAAGTTCCGCTTTAGGGGTTGAGGGGTGAGTTTTCTACTGATTGATCTACTGTAATAGGAATTAAATTGATAATGTATTATTTTTCTAGCAACTGATGAGCGAGAGCAATCCAGATAAAGAGAAGGTTATGGATGAATTTCTACACCGGCTCAGGGATTCAATCAATACAAAAAATGTGAAACTTTTTGTTAACGCATTTTTGAAGTGAGTGCAAATTTTCATAATTATTATAGGCAGTATTTATGCATATTTATTATAGACAGTATATAAGAATGAAAAATATGAATTTTATTCGTGTTGATAATAAGAAACAATCATGAAACGTCTCTATCATACATCTACAGGGTGTTTCTAAAATAGTAGATGAAAATGAGAACCTTGGAGAAACAGGTTAATTTGATTCCTCACACCAAATAGTGAAAAAAGTTTCATTTGACATAGCCTAGACCAAGTTAACTATGACAAAAGATGATAAATTTGTCCATCAAGATCTAGCTATAATTTTTTAGGAGCATCATTGAAATACCAAAATGGCAATTTCCTTGTGAAAAACGCTATAAGATATTCAAAACTAGTTGGAAAGTTGTCGCAACTTTGAAGGTTACTATTGGAATAATGTGAAAAATCTATTTAAAATCTCAATTTTTCAACTCTGAATTAATTAAAATAGGATAATACTGTTGATCGGTATCAATCTTAATTATTTAAAATTCTATAAAATAGTTTTTTTAATGTGTGTATGTTTTTGAAACTCGCGTAATGGACTCACAAATGAGGATTTACAAAGGAAGTGACAAAATAGAATATGAACATCCTTGTCCAAAAACAAAGATTGCTATATTTTGTCACTTCCGAGTTTGTGATTTAGATAAAAACGTTAGTATGGTACTGAACATTTTTTTCTTCACAATTCAAGTTATATTATTTGAGATAGTGTTCAACAATGAGGTAGGGTATCTATTCACCAGTATTTTACCTTTGGAATTGGAAAAGTGAGTTTTTTAGGGTTTTTTAATCACAGTTTTGTTTTAACAATAATTATTGCCGGTCAGCCTACATACTTACTTCTTATTGACTTTATTCGATTTTAGAAGAATCTTTACAAATAATTAATTATTTCAGTAACCACATGACATTCCCCAAAAATATAAAATTGAGAATAATCGAAGAAAAATGTTTCGTCATCATTATCACCTCAGTAACAAACCATTTTAGGATGATTTGGTATTGTAACATTATTATATCAAGTTATATGATATACTCTTATATTCGAGATTTTTTGTTGATATTGTAGAACTTCTTGATTTAAAGAAATTGATATTTATTGTCAATTCCACTGATTGCGGACAATTTCAATGAATTAATTGGTGGAAACATCTCATTGTAACCGTATGTTTTTCATTTGCTTTCTCAGATATAATTATTTGTCACTTTCCTGGTAGGCTGATCTTCAACTGACGAAACATTGTTTGCCTTAGAATTAATGATAAAAATATTTTGAAAATAATCTACTCATAGGAATCAAAAGGTGTCATAGCAGGTGCACAGCTCACAAGAAGTAATTATAAATAAATAAATTAATAATTAATAAATTATACAACTTCATATAAATGGATTTGAGTTTTAAATTTGACTATATTTTTCATGAAGAGACTCCAACTCTCGAACATTAAGCTGTAGCCTGTATAGTAGAGAATAAATTGAATTTGATTTGAAAAATATGTTGATTGATAGGGAAGATTGAACATTGAAGGAATAAGAAGACTGTAGAATGATATAATTACGGTACGCGATGCTATTGGTGATTTGAGATATTATATTCTTGAGATTTTTTTCACTGTGCAACGTAGCACTTATTGTTTGATCTATTTTCTTTCTTGTTCGAAATTGGAAAAATGATTGATGCATATTAAATAAAAAATTTCCCCACAGCAATTTTATTATGTATTTTATAACAATAAAACTAATTTCTAACCGGAGACGTGAGTAGCCTCACCTGAATGTTTAGAATTTTTAGACCGTTTATATTTTTACATTGATTAGTATGCCTAGCCTACATGTTTCATTTTGTTTCATTACGGTACCTACACAACTAGTGTAGTATGTCCAAGCAATGAAGATTCTGGCAAGATAGGAAATTGTCTCCACCTTGGTCAATATTGGTTCAAAATGATAAGTTACATGAATTTGATCTCAATCTATAGATCAAAATGTTTCCTACATTTTTAGACAAATTTTTGATCCAATATTGACCGAGCTGGAGTTATTTTTAAGTGATGCTACAATGTCTTATGTGCTATACTTAATATTTGAATTTATCCCTACTTGGCAATGTGTAGAATACGGTATATTATCATCTCATGATCTGAGTAAATTTCTATTCAAATTAATTTTTTAGTGATAAAACTTTTTCGAATAAAATAGAAGTTTATAAAAAATTCCTCCTATGCCAAGTATTGAGTTGAAGTAGGTACATATCATATTTATTTTTTCAGAATATATGTGTAAGATACGGTAGCCTATAATGTTTTATATTTTTGCATACTAATTTTCAGCCGTTCTGACTTGCCACTGAAGCAATACAAGTCCGACATTCTACTCATCACTGGAGTCCTTGGATCGTATGCTAATGTCGTTGAGAAACTGTACAAGGACTTGGACAAGAATAAAGCCACTTTACTAAAAATTGAGAGATCAGGAGATGTCCTGTCTGAAGCAGTGAGTTCAATTATTTCAGATTTTATAATTGTCATTATATAGCCTATACAGCCTTTCACTATAGTTTATTACAGAGTAAAATCAATATAATTCTTCTTTTAGATGTAATATTATGTGCTTGATTGAAGTTTATAATCACATCAAATCATATAAGTTACCTATATTTATTTATGAGAATGTAACTTATCAATGCATGGTAAATAGCTTTCAAAGCATTTAGACCGCATACATTGGTCATTCACCTTTGATATGTCATTCCCAAGCGGCAGCTAGAGCCACGCGGCTGTAAATTCGTTGCTCGAGCTGCGCGGCTCTAGATGCACTGCTCTATTCACATAACTTTATTATATATGTTTACTTTGTTATTACACATTAGAATGACTTAAAAAATAGGAATTCCACTATTTATTGATTTATTATAAATTACCTAGTAGCCCTAATAACAAAGTGAATAACATTCATAATATAGCTATATGTGAATAGAGTTGTGATGGCTATAGAGCAGCGCAGCTTGAGCTGCCGCTTGGGAATGATAGAGCATAGACCTGCTGGGGAGCATACGGTAACTTATATGGAGAGTTTTGAAAAGCATAATCATATAAAATCTGATTACTCATTGGGGTATGATATGTTCTTCTACCATAATTCATCTTATGATAGATTCTATACGATTCTATAAATTATATAAACTCTATTCTTCTATCGTCAATGGCTCAATAGCCCATGAAGGGCCTTGTCCTGCCAGCTGGTTGCCAGTTTCATATTCACTCCACTATACAGCAGAGGTCAATAACCATCAACCAGGATAAAGGTAACGTGTGATTAGCACGTTGATCCTCTCAACCATAAGCTAGCTTCCGTAACCAAATGATGACTTAGAACACCTCTGAATAACACACAATTAATATTAACCCTATTAGAAGTAGGTTTTAATTGATACTGGCTTTGATCTATTATTTTGATACAACACGTATTTCTTTCTTTTGGGCTAAATGTGATTAATTGTAATAATTCTCCTAGGCGACCTAGGCCTATCTTTGCTGACACTATTTGTGTGTTTTTGTCAATAACCGATTTGATAGATTGAAGTTGTAGGCTACAGAATATTTCAAATATATATTTTGAAAATAATCAATGATCTCTTTATTTTCAGCCAGCTAAGGTAGCTCAAAGCATACTGTTATTCTGCAAAGGCCAAGGACTGTTGACGTCAATCACACTGCCAGGCATTGAGCGACAGAGGACATTCTCAGGAAGTTCAAATGAAGGCGATAAGCCGAGGCGCTTCTCAAGGGGCATGAGCATGGAGGAGTACGACAAGCCCAACATCAGGCGCCTCTCTATCACTGTTGGAGAAAACTCTTCTAAATGAATGACATAATGCCTGTAATAATGATCTATAAAACATTTTCCGCATTACTTAATGAAATACAATAATGATGGAAACTTGATAGCAATGACAGTTTTTTGATTGAGAAGAGCTCTGTATCATATTTTGCAATTTTCTTACTAAACAAATAGCTTCTCATATTATGTAAGATTATCATATAATAAGCTGCTTTCATTTGATATATAGTACATCATTATCTTGGGGATATCACCATAGATTAACATGTTTATAGTCCCAGAACATAATCTTCACAATTTATTGTTACACCCTGAAAAATATGAATACAAGATTATTATTGTGAATAATACAATTCTACTATATTAATTTAACATCACAGTTTGACTAGTAGTTTGTTATGCGTTATTATGTCTTTCACAATTGAAATAGTGACTGATAAAAGACATGCGGTGTGTAATTATTCTTTAGTGTATAGGAGTAGGATGATGCACTAGAATCTCTTCAGAGAATTAATGTTTAGGTCTCTTCTTAGGTATTAATTAGGTCTCTTCAGAGAACTAATCCACATGGATTAGTAGCCTACTAAACCCAAACATAAAAAAAACTTCATTTACAGTTATATGAGTATGAGTCAGTCATTAAGGGATATGTATTACCATTACAGCACATATTATTTTATACTCTCACAATAAATCTTAGTTAGTAAGCTCACTTTGTTCTTTGTTATAGCTCAAAGTGAGAAACTTGATGACTGTTATATAGGACAGATAATTATATTTTGTGAGAACTTAAATTTGTTTTATCTATTCAACATGATGTTTATAACAGCCTATTTCTAAATTAGTGTTAGCATATACATAGATTTGTGAATTAAGCAGTTAGATCAAATAAAAAATGCAGGCACCTATAGAAATGATGGATTAGGTAGTATAAATTTATCTTGAAAAACATAAATTTTAATAGAACTGCCGATCGATGATGATAATAGTAGCGAGCATACACAGTAACTCAATTTATAAAAAAATTCAAGCACATACTGCCATACAGTAGGCAGTACATACATACTGCCTACAAAGTACAGCACATACATTACATATACAATAGGCCTTCTATACAGCAGAGACTGAAACATACAAAACATTCTTCAGGTACATAAGCTTTCCTTCTACTATTTTTTTAGGTATTTTTCAAGTACCTAGCTGTGAATATCAAATCTCAAGTACCATTGAAATTGAATGATTAATATTATTGAACTTGGATCAAATGGAATTTATTACAATTTATAAAATAATTAATTTGATTGCCCAATATATATTTTTCAAATGAATCAAACAACTACTCTTCTTATGAAAATTATAATATCAACAATCAAGTACCTACATGTTCTAAAACAATAATTCTTCTTAGACCCAACTCAACAGAATAATTATGCAGAAACACCATTCAATTGTTACTTTTAGCGTGTTTGAACATAAAAAAATATTGAACATTCCATAATTCTTTTATGAATATCGTTTATCAAAGTAAAATAATAAGTTTCAAAACTATTGCAAATCTGTTATTATTACAGTATAAGGAGCAATGTTTTTAAATTTTCACGATCGAAGAAGGTCTGCAATTCAATTTAAATCAATATTTGGTAAAATATTTCTCGAAACATTATTATTTTTTAGTGCCTTTACAGGGACCAACCTTCCATGACCACATCAGGTTTTTACAAGAACTATGTAAGCTTTCAAGGATACATCCATAAAAATATTCAAGAATAGTATACGTGTTATTGGCTATAGTGAAGCACTGCGGTCTCAAATGGGTTCAATATTAAGGAAAATACTGGAAAACATTAAATTCTTGGATACAAAAATTGATAAACAGTAATTACTTCAGTTGAGATAGTCAATACCTTGATATATTCTTCTCTGAAATGAATGAATTTTTATTAATAAGGTAATATTTTTTCAACAATAGACTTATAAGGACTTACGTTTCTTATCATAGAGCTACCACTACATTTTTTTGGAAGTAAATTGTAGGAACTACAATTTGTATTTCTGAAAAGCATAGATAAGCTATTAAGTTCCAAACTTATTAATATAATGAGAACAAGATTTTTATTCGAATGAATATAAGTATGATTTATTTAAATTTCAATAATAGATGAGGATCAAATTTTCGCATCTATTTCATAGTAAGTTGAAATAATCAAGGTTATTATAATGGAAAAATTCATAATTTCAATGGATATGAATCACATTAAATGATAATCTGATTTTGACTGGAGTTTAGTAAAATCATATTTAATATGAAACTTGAATTTAAATTATTGTTTTCAATACTACTTGGTATTTAAAATAATCTTATAACTCCCAATTCATGAAATGAAGCCTATAGTGATTCAACTGGTACAATGAGAACTGAACACTGAAGTTGAGATGAGTTTAATAATTTGATTCTGTACCGTGATTGTTTTTGTTTAAAAACTGAATGATAAACTTGTGTTAATTGTTACTATATACTGGTTATAATATCATATTTGCTGTTCCCAAGCAAAGCACAATAATATCTTAAAAATGTGAGTTCGGATAAATCTGAAAGTATATGCTCCTCTACATGAGATTTCTTCATATATCTAAAAAAACTTACAATGGAATTCTCGTGTGATTCTTGTGCATAATTCTTATACATTTATTTCTCTCGAATCAAGAGGAAATGTCTTGCGTTCAGAAATCTCTCTGCTTTGGCGTAACAAATTATGTAGTGTGATGCATGAATTTAATTTCTCTGAATTGATGTTATCAACTTGTTAACTCGGTGTTGTCTAGAAAAGTAGGGTAGATTAGTTTTTATATATTGTACAAATTAATTTAATATTATAGATATACCCAGAAAACCCATATTGAATGTATGAGTCAAATAAAACTATATTATGAATATAAAAGTTCCTATAATTCTTTTCAATGTTTTATAATAGTTTTTCAATGAGGATTTGTATTGTAGCCTACAACATATTGGAGAGGTTGAAGTTTTTCTTCTCTAATAGGTATTTATTTCCAATAGGAAGTAATTTTCATATACCTATTTATATATTTCCCAATTTTTCATACATATTTTGGTAATCTCTAATGTACGGTATGTATAGCCTCAAAGGCTATGGTATGGCCTAATGTACGGTATGCCTCAAAGTAATATACCAAGGATAGAGCGACAGAGACAGCAGCTATTTTCTATAAACTTACTAAGAAAATTACTTTCAATGAACTACTCCCACGTTCATCACGGAGAAAATTTGACTGATGAGTGATCACTGTTAGCAGCTCAATATTCAGCATAATAATAACACCATTATCTTTAAGATCATCCTTACTCACTGATGACTAAAATGTAGTACATTATATTAGCAGTATATTTGGTTTCAATTGTTATTGTGAGCCATGCATGAAATATAAAGCTGCTCAAGCCCATAAGATTTTTTTAATATAGGTTCAAAGAAAAAATGAATTACAGTAATAGAATTCTCAATACTTTTTAATAATAATCATGTTTCTAAAATCAGTGATTGAAAAATAAATAAAACTCAAACACCCTTTTTTTGAAAACTTTAAAAATTATAAAACACACATACATGTTTTCGGGATCTAAGCCCATTTTCAATGTGATCCACATTGAAAATGGGCTTAGATCCCGAAAAACATGTATGTGTGTTTTATAATTTTTAAAGTTTTCAAAAAAAGGGTGTTTGAGTTTTATTTATTTTTCAATTATTTTAAACAGCCCTGTTTTAAAGTTCTTTATTCTAAAATCAGTTTTCATTTTGAAAGTGCTCCAGTAAGTATTACTTTCAAATAGGCTATCAACAAAACTCATCCGGAGTTGTTAATCGTTGAAGTTCTGTTAAACTTCTATGAATCAACCAGCACCTTCGAGCACTAGACAAACTAATAATTATTAACTATTGTTGTTCTAAGTACGGTAAAGTACTTTTGAAATTCATTAACTTTGTAGTTTGTAGTGGAACTTAGAAGTACCGAACCATACTCCAAAATAATACGGTACTTGATTCAACTCCTACGAGTCTATTAAGAGTAGGTACCTACTTGAAGGATCCAAAGGGTAGTAATTTATATGTAAAGGAATTTCAAGATACGAAATACTTCAGGAATTTCTGCTAAAGTTGAAGTACTGCTTTTCCCGCACAATGTGGACTACTTACAGTCAACTACTGTAGGTTGAAGATTGCCAATCAAAGTTTGATCAGAAATTACATTAGTCAAGTATTATACCTAACAGGATATGGTATGTTCTACACATACAGGATGTGGAGCAGGGGCGAGGCGTGACTTTTTAGCTCGGTCATCTCTAGGAAAAATTTAGTTTTGCACCCCCATCTATCTCACGCCCCTCTCATACCCAAAAGATAATAATGTTACATTTTAGACAATTATTTATCAGGCTTTATTATAACTAGTCCGATTACTAAAGATAATACACGATGAAGAACAAGAATACTGTTGGAAATTAATAAATAATTGGATAAATTAAATACGGTGTTATTCAAATCAATATGCTAATTGAAATAGAAATTAAGAATTGAAATAGAACTCCGAGAAACCAAATATAATTTGATGATTACCTAGCCGAATGATATTGATTTATTTATTTAATGACAAATCACTCCTTATCTTAGTTAACCATAGTTATTTATCATATCATTCATTGTACAAGAGGCCAAATAATAGTACAATACAATAAACATCATATGATTTAAGTTTGCAAAACTGTACGGAGCGCAGAGTGCAGAGAATTTGTTGTCAGAGACGGTGGAATCGCAGAAAATAGCGATGTTTTCGTCCGTATACTCCGTCCATCATTTGCGGGAGGGAGTGGGAGAGTGGATGCAGAAGAGTGGTGGCAAGGAACGCGAAACAGCAGTACTGGAATCGCTCACTGTTGAGCATATTGAACGAATGGAACTGATGATGGAGTAGTTCACTCTATTTGAACTTGGCGCGCTTGGAAAACTCTGATTTCTTCACTTCTTTGTATTTATTTTTAATATTTTCAACTTGATAATTCCTACGCATTATATATCAATTTCTGTCTAGTCATCGGCGAATCCAAAGATGACCGGACGCCTCGCCTCTGATGTGGAGCATTCTGCTGCTTATTGAAAAACATCATTAACTCCATGATTTTTAATGTTATTGTTGGTTGATTAAGAAGTGATTATTCGATTGAAATTATCTGAATATGGCGAAAGCTCGAATATCCATAATGTGGAGATTAGACTATTAGAAGATTATTGATTTTGATAGATTGACAAAGATAGGCTATAGAATATATTTTACTATCTTCTGCATGACTGCATAGGCCAACAAACAAAGATTTCAAAGATTGCTCATTCAAGTACCTAATAATAGTTTATCCTTCGTCTTCACAGTATTTACAGTAACATTCAACAGTCTTTTTAAAGTCTTTACAATAAAATTTTGACTTTTTTTAATCAGTTTCAAATAATATAGCCTAGGCCTGTTATAAAATAGTGAGTTTCTCTGGGTAGCTCTTCCATTTCATTCATTCATCGTGTATATTGAGAAAGCATATAAGTTATTGGCAAAAATAATTCAATATTTTTGTTAAATTACACTTGAAAAACTTGCCAGTTCCACTTTATTTTTCCAATTGATTTACAGGACCATGGCTTCATAATAACTAATAACAGATCATCGGCTGCTCTGATTAATTATGACAGGTTTCACATCACTTCACAAATTTTACATAAGTTTCGGTCTCAAGAGCAGTCACTTAGTGACATCTGTTAGCGAAACCAGGAACTCTATCGGGAGTTTCGTGTGCAGTGACTATAGCCTGATGTAGTCCAAGAAAAGAAGACCCTCTGGCAAGATGAGAAAATGACTCCAGCATTTCGGTCAATATTGGTTCAAAAAATATTAATTTGATCTCAAATTGTAGAGCAGAATGTTTCCTAAGATCGAGAGCAAATAAATGATTTTTGAACCAATATTGACCGAGTTGGGGTCATTTTCTTATCTTCCCAGAGGGTGTTCTTTGCTTGGACAGACTACAAATTACCTTATGATCAAGGCTATACACACAACTTTTCATACTGGGAATATAATACTGTTCAATTCAAAATACCTCTCCTAACCCCGTTATTTTATATTTTGTATCAGAGAGAAGCATAGAAGAGGAGTTATAGGCTCCAGTTATATACTTCCAATGCCGGACTGGCTAAGATTTGGGCCGTCGGCTATACTCGCTCAAGGGCCCCCCTAAAGAGGGATTGTGGTGGGGGGGGGAGTTTTTTAAAAACTATTTTCGATATTGAGCGGAGGGGGGGGGAGAGGGAGTTGTTGCAATTTTTCTCAAATACGTTGAAATTTTTCTAATTAAACAGTTCATATACCATTATTTTATTAATTCATTTTTGTGTAATATTTGCGTGGACTTTTGCTAAA
The DNA here is from genome assembly GCA_017141385.1 of Sogatella furcifera. Classification (NCBI taxonomy): domain Eukaryota; kingdom Metazoa; phylum Arthropoda; class Insecta; order Hemiptera; family Delphacidae; genus Sogatella; species Sogatella furcifera. Next base: position 15,804,157 of record CM029550.1, on the reverse strand, counting down.
GAGAAAAATACCACAAACCACAATAGGCTACCAGCAGCACAGGCCTAATTGCACTCACTTGTACTATTGTTATGATTGTGCTATCTATTCATTTTGTCAACTATTACAGAATGTAGGTACCTAGTTCTATAACAGAGGTGATCTACCTCTTCTCATTTAGGACGTCAAATATTCGGAGAGTATTGATATTGATAATGGCATGAAAAGTATTTTACAGTAGAATATTCTATGCTTTCTGAGCTGAATTGCTGACCAAATGCGTACCCAGGCTTTCTGGGTATCTTTTATATTTCTATACTTCTAAAAAACCAGATATGATTTCTTAGAGGAGGGAGTAAAAAAAGTTATGAATTTGAGAGTGAAGTTAACCTGAGAAATGTCATTCTAAAAAACAGTTTTTTGGTCTTTGAATTAAAATACTGTATATTGATGAAAATAATAAAATTGGCTTTATTTGGATAGTAGTAGTAGTATTTCCTCAAACAGAGGAACTTCTCCCCTTTATAAGATGTGAAATGTACCGTACAACATTATATTATGTAAGTTGTGAAATGCATTTAATTGTAGAAACAAGTGAAATTTTCTTGATCGGTTGCCTTGATCACTTTTATAGGACTTTGGGGGCCTCATCCCCGCGGGAAATTTTAGTAAAATTAGGCCATTGAAAACAGCATTCAGAGTAGTTTAAGATCCTGCATTCTATTTAAATCACAAATGAGAGAATTTCTTTCTCACCACTTTTATTGAAACTAATTCCTATTTATTCCTTCAAACATCCACTTACACGAATATTTATAAATAAATTATTTCATCAACTAAGCGTATGCTAAGCTGTGAATATATATTAATAATACTTATTTTAATAGATATCTAGCATCATGGATATCTTACATTAGTTATTAGGGAAGTTTGATACACTATTCATACGGCACTCAAAAGGTGTTCTTCATGAACAAAGATCACCTTGAGGACTCTAAATAAGCATTTCTCCCGTTAGGGGGAACTTTTTTTAAGAACAATGTAGGCGTACTCTAGAACTACATTTTTTACAGCCTTTAGCCTTAAAAGAAATTCGAATTGAAATTTCCATGATCAATCATTCTACCAATGCACTAGTTTAGTACAACATTTCTATCAGTAACTTACCTATTTATTCATTTTTTACGGTGATAGGCTATAATGAAATCACTTTATTGAAAATTGAAAAACAAGCTACGCCCCTACTAGTTATCTCTCGAATTTTGGAAGAAGTTGATGTAGTCCAGATGTGATTATTGTATAACCTTTCAGTCCTTTCTTGAATACATAATTCATGGTCCAGGAATGATATTGAAAACTGAATTCAGAGTTTTGAGAGTGATGAAGAGACAAATGGAATCGTTGAAAAAGCAATAAAAACTTGAAGAGTATAGAATTCGTTTGAAAAAACAACAAGCCATGTAATCACTATAAAGCCACATAGAAAACTATCAGTATAATTATAGTCTACACACTTCAAATGCTTTATAGTTATTTAATAACTAAAGTTATAGTTATATAGTCACTTTGATATTCACAGCCCTATCGGCAAATTTTTGTGGGCCCAGTGAGTATGTCGAAGATTAGAATGCAGGGCCCCCAGGGTCCAAGAGAAATATATTTGAAGAATTTTTGGCCTTAGTTTTTGGGCACAAATCTCGAGCTCGAGCACCTCACAGTGAAGAAGGGTCTCAGAATTCAAGAGGCCCCTTCAAGCTGACTTGGGATGAGGGGCCCTCTAATCTAATCAGGGGCTCTTATGTCTAATCAGTGGCCATGAAAGTCTGGAAAAATTTGTAGTGTTTTCATAGTAGGCTATCGATTAGAAAATGATTAACTTTTTATTAAATTGTTTATATTCCAATAAAAGATTATTCATTTCTTTGGAGCCGATTAATTTTTTTTTTTTTGCTGAGTGAATCTGGGCCCCTCCGGGCCCCCAGGGCCCAGGGCCGTCGACGATCGCCGACTAGCCGACCTGGCCAGTCCGGCACTGGCTACTTCTATACTTCTTTTCTCCAAATTGTGCTGCAGACACTGTGTACAAGCATTGACTATGGATATAAGTTGACTTATTATCCATAGTCAATGGTACCTACAAGTTTTTGCCACCAAGTTTTTCTGAAGACTCAACACCAACAACGTTTGTGAATTGTTAGAATCTATTCTGAACAATAATTAATAAAGAAACATTAAAGAAAATTTAACTTTTAACTGATTGATTAATGTGAAATTCGGATCATTTTTCATAAAGATATGTGAAATTGTTCATGAACACTCATAAATCTGATTTTTACTACAAACCTGACATGTAAGACTTTAATCCACTTTAATCCATGACTTATATCCATAGTCGATGGTACACGTTTTTGTCACCAAGTTTTTCTGAAGACTCAGCACCAACAACCCTTGTGAATTGTTAGAATCTATTTTGAACAATAATTAATAAAGAAACATTTAAAAAATTGAACTTTTAACTGATTGATTAATATTCGGATCATTTTCCATAAAGATGTGTGAAATTGTTCATGAACACTTATAAATCTGATTATTATTACAAACCTGACACGTAAGACTTAAATCCACTCTAATTCTACTAATTCCACTTATTGAAATTCTATGTCAATTAACATAATGCTGGCGGCTATTACTGTCATTAATCCTCGACATTTGAATGCATAAGTAGGCAAATGTTTGCAATTGACATATTATGTAGGCCTATATGAATGAGTACATAATGAATGAAACCTTTGCGATCTCTCACTAACTTTAGTAGATTATTGAAACCTTTTCATAAGTAAGCCCTTTCAATACAGTAGCCCTCTCCTCTCCTCTCAACACTTATCTGGTTGAATGAAGCTATCCGAGTTTCCATTTTCTCTCACTCATCAACAAATCACCTCTCACCACTTTGCAACTAAAGCACCGAGAAATGTCAGAACATGTATACTAGCCTACCGTACCTATTCTTTCCATTAATGGAGATTATTAATTCATCATTTGTTTGTTTATTGTTAACGGAAAAATAGGTTTAACCACATTGCGAACAATTCTCCATTAAAAATAGTTACTGAACAGGCAATAGAATTTAATAAGCTTGTTCATTCATGTTCGATTGGTTTTTCATAAACGTTAGCTGCAAATTTCAAAAGTGTTGATTTTATAGCAGATTTTACGGTTCAACGTGAAATATATATAATATATGTTACAATTCAGTGATACCGGTAACAATATACAGTATATTTTTTGTAGGTGATATTCATATTGAAAATTGGAAATCAATTATTGCCTTGAAATTGACTCTAAAGATTACGAAACGTTTGTGTTGAAAAAAATACTGAAAAGGGTGCTGTGATTTCCAATTTTTATCATACATTGTACATACATAAAAAGTAGCCTTAAAAAAACAGAGTGAACATTAATTTTCAGGTATGGATACGTGTATGAGTAGAATGGTAGTTGAAATTGATAGAATACAGTCGGAACTCACTGTATTATATTATTATCACTCATTCCATGAACATAATGAAACTTATATGCTTGCTTTGTTCTTCTTGCTATAAGAGCCATTCTCGTCTTTCTACAGTCTCTACAACTTACATCTTTGTATTATCAGAAAAATTTGAACAAAAATATTTCATTTGTCATAAATATCATCATAGTTGATTGATAGTTCGAGTATTTGATAAGTTAATTACATACATCGCTGAATGTCCCCTCATCTCAACAAAACTGCCATTGTGTTAATATGGTCTTATAACATGATTCAATTTTTTCCGAGTTCTGCTCTCCTCTAGTGATACCCAGAAAATAAGATGTGTAATTCAGGAAATTTAACAGTCTGGTTAGCTGAAAGAGGAAATTGCAAGAGAAAAAATCGTTGATTGTTGAAAAAGTGGCATGTTACGAGAATATTTGTGACAAACTTGCACCATCTGCCAACTTTAAAAACTTTCGAAGCTAAGAATAAGTGGATAGAACATCAATCTTGTTCGCACGTGACAGTACTACCGGTATCATTTCTACACAAATATTGGTCTATTAGTATTACGAAAGGGGAATAACATTCTATTTTAAACCTTTGAATACGAGATTTTTTTCTCAAAGTTGATTTAAATCATAATTTGAGTTAGTTGGTGGCTACTCGAAGTTAATGTCATAATTGATTACCGTATTGCGCTCACGGAGAACTAGAGCTAATCCTAGAGTCATTCAGTCATCCACTGTTGTGGCGGTTCTATTTGATAGGAGTTTCGAGAAAAAAATGGACAATATAATGTACTTATTGCATATTCACTGTACGAGTATTTCTATTTAGGTTATAGCTAGATTAGAACAAAAATTGTCCAGTGAGACATGTCAAACATGAATAGAAATTCTTTAATAATATTTTTGTATTACTCCTTACAAATTGGTAACATCACTGAGTGCGTGGGGTGGGGACGAGGGTGTACTCTGATGGTCCAGTATCCATTGGACTATTTTCATGTATTCGACCCTGATCGAGGTTAAAGTATGCATTCCCCTCCATTTACATTGTGCATCCGTTGCTAAATGATAGGTGATGGATGAGAGGATTGTTCAAACATGGATAAATCTTTTGATTTTTTTGTTAATTATCATGTAGGGTCCTTGAATATTCTATTGTACTTGCTCATTATCGAATTAAGAACATATACATGAGATAAGTCACAACCAAAATCACGCAATTAATGATTGGCAAGCATCCAGAATATTCTTAAAGGATTAAACATTTTTGGATTGTCATTACCTTTCCTCAATAATCTTATTGTATACAGTACTGTATGTTTTTTCGCAAGGTATCTTTCATTCAAAGATCACTACTTGAATCAATTTTCAACTATTCTCTCAATTCAGATATCAACGTAGTGACAGCTCACATGTATTGGAATGTAACTTACAATAAGTCATCATCAAAATAGCTATTTGCAAACATCGGGAATATTCTCAAGATTGAACAATGCTGAATAACCTTAATGTTATTCCACGATTTAATCTTTTCTTAATTAAACTTTTAGTCAACAATTATTATAGGGTGATGATAGAAAGCTCATCAGCTTCTACCAGTATTACTTGAGACGGAATATTTTCAGTTGAACAATCTTATTGTGTGCCGAAAGTCGAGGATTAAGAAACATTTGCAGAGAGAATTATTGATAGACGCCAGATTTCATTACGCTGTTGAGTATTAGCAGCAGAGAGAATGAAGGAGGCAGACGAAGTCCATGAATAATGAACTAGCAACAATGGTCCGCAATCTCCAAGGTCAGCCAGCAGCCCGTTCTGCAATTCTTTCTAATTTCGCCCGGAGCTATGCGAATTACAGTGTGGAAATCTTGCAACACGCTTTTCTCTTCACCTTTTCCTTTCCACTGAATCCTTCATCATCATCATCATCCCGCCATCCCTCTTGTCTTATCTTGACAATGAATTGATCCATCTCTTGCAGATCGCAGTTGAACTTGTTGATTAGCTGAATCACCGTCTCAAAGATACAGCCGGTAATGCATCATTTTGATCCTTTCAATTCCCACCCTCATGCTCCATTCAATGTGATTATCTCCACCTCCACACCCGTTCACGGTACCAGTGCAAGATTGATTACTTTAAACTGATATTACTGCTCCTTTCCATACTTGAAACCGATCCAAACGTAATACAGCTCAAATTAATTTGTAATATACTCTTAATTTGATCATAGCCTATTTTTTCTTATTAATGTTCGATATTCCGAGTAACTGTCAAGCTTATGACGTTCAATAAAAGTATCCAGTATGCAAAAAATAATAATTCACTGGACCTTGCTCGTTTTATCACAAGAAACCCAAATCACCCAATAAAAAAAACAACAATGACTAAATAAGAACATTATTTTCAAACCCGTTTAAAAATAGGTTCAAGAAAATCTCAACAATGCATCTTTAAAACGTTAAAAGGATTCAATGAAGCTTTGTCATCATGAGTTCAGCATTGATTTTGATCGCAATGAAATCGTCAGTTATAAAACACTTTCAATAACTCCATTTGTTTTTGTGAAAAATGTAGCACTTGAACCTTATACATATTTTCACCACTAACACTTTTCTATTGAAATGAGTGAAAATGACTAATTACGTGTATATCATAACTATTATGTGATGGTGGTGCGCTGTCGTATTCTACATTATAGTGCGCGCAATCTAAGTTGACTGTTTTTCTCTTCACCCGGGAAATAGCTGCGTTGCCAGATTGTGTAAAATTGAAACATCTTCAAATTCGCGATTAAACCCCATATCTAGACGTAGAATTTTATCCTTGATATGCCAGTAGTATTAAAAGAGTTCCTGAGTAGAAGGATTCAAAGGAAATTTGATTTTTTTGAAAAAATAAAAAATCACGAAAATATTACTTTCTTTTGTATATCACTTCTCTCACAATCATGGGTTATGGTAAAAATAGAGCTTTAAAAAATGACAAGGAGAATTCGAGCTTTCTAATTGCTTTTGAATTTTCTATATCCGACCAATAAGTTTCAATTAATGAATATGTTTATCAATGTCGAGTCTACTCGAACAGAAAACATGAAATTTTCGATGATCTAGAAACCTTTTTGTTTCAGAAGATGAGTGGGTGGTGAAAGCGAGAAAGTTGTTCAAAAACAATTGAAATTATTTCTCCAAATGTCGAAAATAGTCGGAAGGTTGGCCTCTCAAGAGTTTCAAGTAAGGAGAGCGGTATATGCATGAATCATTGTATGTTAAAGATTGGAGTTATATTATCGAAGCTAATCGACTTGGATATTCGAGCTGCGAACAGCTGGTTTATTATGAAAATAGTCAGTTTTACAACACGGCGTGATTTTTCCGAAGCTACGCTGTCACTTTTAACATTCAGTTGAATGTGTTTGCGTTAGGAGAAGTTTCAATTTCACGCAAAATGACAACGTAGCTTTTTTCTCGGGTGGAGGGGGGTGGGTCGGGTGGAACGGAAGCTCTGCGGGTAAATCCGAAAGAGCTCTACTATCAATTTTGAAAAATCTAAATTTCAAAATCAGAGCTTCATCAATTTTCTCAAAAATTCTACCGCTACTTTTTCCTAAATAGGATGTTTGACGTAGATTATCTATATCTATAAAAGCGAAATGGCACTGACTGATTCATTCATTCATTCATTCATCACCAGAACTAAAAATCCACTGAACCGAATGCGTTCAAATTTGGAAGGCATGTTCAGTTAGACGTTTAGACGCGCGCTAAGAACGGATTTTAGGAACTTTTCAAGGATACGCCAAATATTTAAGTTTTTCTATAGTTTTTCGGCGTTTTCTCAATTTTTTTCGAAAACCAATCGGTAGAAAATGTTGATATTTGGTAGGTAGGTTCAGATAAGGTCTAGAAATGTTGTGTTAAGATATTTCTGAATTTCGTTCGAGATTACGCCAGTAATTAGGTTTTTCAAAATGTTTTGCGGATTGCATATCTTCCGCCTTCATACGACCAATCCTTACTGTAAATTCAATGGTTCAGCGAGATTATAGATAAACTAATTTGGAAGATATTGAATCAAGTTTCAAACTATGTCCGATATAGTTCCCAAGGTTACGCTCAATATCAGCGTTTTACTATTTTTCGGAATTTTCAGAGTTTTTCTTCGATTTTTCAAGAATAAATTGTTAGAAAATGTTGAAATTAGGTAAACAGGTCTAGATTAGGTGTAGAAATGCAGTGCTCAATAAATTTCAAATCCCTACTGAATAGAATTTGCAGGCGAGCGAAGCGAGCCTGTTTGTCTTAGCTAATCAGCTTACACTGACAGAAAATTGGTAGAAAATGTCGAAATTTGGTGAACAGGTCCAGATTAGGTCTAGAAATGCTGTGTTCAACAAGTTTTGAATCCCTTCTGAATGGAATTTGCAGGCGAGCGAAGCGAGCCTGTCTGACTCACTGACACTACTCATACTGTCGGGGGCCCAGGGGGCGGAGAAGGCGAGCGAAGCGAGCCTGCCGGCTAGTTTATTGATAATTCTTCATGGAAAGTAAGTATGTTTTCGGCTGAAAACATTTATCATCGCGTTGAAAGACACAGGTCAATTATTGAAGGTTTGTGGTCATATTTTTCCAACTCTTTTCCAATTTCAGATTTCTAATCTTAAGTATAAGATTGGATTATTCACTTTATGCGAGTAGAATAGATAATTCATTATCTTAATTTATAGCGATAACGTGAATAAAATTAATAACATGATTGGATTGAATGAAAAAAATATCTATATTTAGAGTTAAAACTTGTTGAATTACTAAGGTATAGGATCCAATATTCTGACTGTGATGTATCTACTTTTAATGGAAGAGTTTAGACATAGATGTCTATTCTTGGAGAATGGAATTTCCGTTCTTGGGATAAATTTTATGGGGAGAATGAACAATATTCAATGTTCTCGTGAGCTCATTACTGAACATAAATGGAAAATTTGTAGAAGATTTCAAATTACCAACTGACAGACAAACGTTGCAGGTTTTGAAATGAGTCGCTTCCCTATGACTGTGTTCTACCGCTGTCAAATCGATAGCCTGCCAGTGTTTTCTTTCAGACCCGTTGTTTTCGGCGTTACCGTCTCTCAGGATGGAAAATAGCGACGTTACTCGCCAATGTTGATTAAACTTTAACCAACGCCTCTGGGACAGATGGTCCCAACTTCTTCTCGTTCCACCCCGATACACGAGTAACAGCTGCTGAAAACAGCTTTAATGGCCCTATATTTCTCCCCATCTTATATAAACCACTCTCGGATTCATTTGAAACTATTTTATACAGTTTTAATGTCGGTTGAAGCTCACATTCATGTCTCACAAATCCTCATTCAAGGACAACTCTACAAAATGTAAATTACGTGACTTTATAGCTGTTTGGAAATCTCTAGGATATGAGAAAAACTTTCTGCGCGCTTTTTTTCAAGAACCCGTGAAATTTTGTCCATTTGCAGTATTTGTTTGCAAAAGTGGTCATCGAGTTTTTCCAAATCCTACTTCAATGTCCATTTCGCAGGAAAGACTCCTAAGTTACTATTAAGTAGTTATATTAAGCTTGTATTGAAGTCGCTTTCCCGAAAAAAGTCTTTAGGGATGTTTTCAGAGTGGAAAGGTAATGGAATATTTCAAAATCATGAATCTGAAAAAGTATTTTTTGTACATGAAAGGGGTGAATATCATCATTTCAAATTGATGAAATAAGAAGAAAATAACTTCTTAATGAACTATTTATCTCTGTTATAACTCTATAATCCTCTAAAAATTAAACTTAATGATTTATGAAAATAATTTTAATCAATGACGCGTCAATATGATTTTGAGTTGATGAGGACTATCCTTCGAGTATTGTGTACTATTATTTGGCTAGTGAATTGGCTGGTGAGTCAAGAAGTTTCAATTCCTCTCAAAATGAATGTATTCTAATCCCTTGTCTAGAGACAACTACTGTGAACTACCTTGTAAGTTTCTCAATCTTTGTGAGGTCGAGCACGGCACTCGTCCCTTGACATTAATAGGGAACTTTCAGAGCAAGTGTTATGATCACATGGAAATAGAAGTTTGTAGTCTACATACTCAACTTTATAGCCAATAGTATGTCCTCAAATAGAAATATTGATGCACTTCTTCCTGTCGGGTATACTTGAATAAAATACGCAAGAAATTATGCCTGATGAAATTTAATAATTTCAATATAAATTTAAATTTAATTCGATGGGGCCTTTTAAATCCTATCATAGAGGAATAATTTACAATCCATTCTAGAGTAGTATTGATCCTACCAAACAACAATCTACAATAAAATATTATAGGAAACATGAAATCTTATCGAAACCAGTTAAACTTTATCATTAAAACCTGGAACAATAGAATTCATATTTTATAAAGAAGATTTAAACAGTTAAGGACTTTCCAATTGAAAAATCTGAAAATAGCTTCAGGAATTTTTAATAGATTCATCATTTATCCTCCTGCCCCAGGTTTGGATTTCGAAAGCGTTTCTGCCTGAATTTAATCAGCAACAAATTGTGGCGTAGAATAGGTTAAGCCTCTTAAGTAATACTATTAATATTTGAAAGCTGCTTTCCAAACTTTTCGTCGGCTGATGGGGATTCCCCTCAATATGAATGAATAACGAATAACTACAGAAAGATCTGGGCAACGTGGTCTTCCTCATAGTTATTTAAGCCTTAATTCATCAAAAACTTCAGGCTTCAAGCCTTTACGCTAAAACAACTTTAAAGTTTGCCGCGAGTAAATCCACCTGGATATTCGTAAAGGTGGAAGCCCATTCATGCTACATTAGCTTTTCAAACTGTCTTCCAAGTCCTAGATGAAAGTATCTCCATAAGAAAAGCGCAGTGTTGTAAATCAGTAGAAAGTGAGATGGTTTTCGGTGAGAAACCACTCTGTGCAACTTTTCCGAGCTCGAGTCCCGAAACTGCCCTCGTAATGTTTCTTCCTGTCCAACAAATAAAACTAGACGAGACTTCTCTTAGCATTTAGTAACCGCAACATACATAGGGATAATCGTAGTCGCAACATGCTACTCTAGTAAACTACTCAAACTATTCCATCCCATTATCTTTTCATAAAATTGAATAGCTAAATAATCAAGTAAACATATAGAACAAGACTTCCGCTCTTATGAGTGAGAAGGGATGAAATAAAAATGTAAGCGGCTATTGAACGAAGACAGTAATGTACGATCTTTTTATAAATAATTCTTCTAGAAGATATATTCACGAAACGCTGACTTCAAGGTTAAATAGTAACAAATACTGTAATAATTATAAGCAGGAAAAGAGGAAACCTTGTTTATAGAATAATTTTGTTGTAATCATTCATTCTATTCATTTTCTCAAGAAACGAACTACTGAAATACAGGTCAACGAAACCAAAATATACAATTCTATTCTATTATTTAATTGAAATAACCTAACAGTTCAATAAAATATCATATTAATATAAATTTTTAGTTCATAAAAATAATAATAATTAGCTGGAATTAATTTTTTCTGAGGGTGATGCTGACATGGGATTCCAGGCCTGTGCGTGAGTGATGAAAGGTATTATGATAAGAGATGACGAATACATTTTAGGTAGTCGGGACCGACGGCTCATCTTTTCCTTTGAGAGACGGTGTGGCCGTATTTATGTAATTGTGCTATGGCTAAAAACTGTCCCTGTCTGAGGATCGAACCTTTGAACCTTTGCTTAACAGACCGGCGTTCTATCACGTCCTCCAACGAGGCTCAATAAAAGCCACCCAAGGCTCAATTAATATTAACATTTATTCATTTATCTAATGAAAATGATACATACTTTAGTATTCCCATCACAATTTTAATAAAAATATAGTCCAAATTTCCAGTTTAAGTCCAATTTATGTTTTTGTAAAAAAAAATGTTTTTTTTTTTAAATAAAAACAGAATAATCTATTTCTTATTCAACCATTTTTGTACAATAAAAATAACAATAAGATAAGAAAAAACTACTTGAAAAATGCTTGACATACAAAAATCAATTAAAATGTAAATATGACTTCTCCAATGTTCACATTAGATCAATATCTCTAGCTCCTCATGAATTCAAGTCATATTGATTTATCGCCCCTACGCTGTAAAGGCAGAAGGGGGTTGAGAAAAAAGATATCGAATTATATTAATTAAATTAGGCATATTTTAGGGCCGGTTCCTCCAAGTTGGACTCAACCAAATTTTGGATTAACGTTTGATCGGTGTGTCCTTGCTTACTGATATCAAGAAAGTGAAATTCGAATAGATCATATTTTTGTGCTACTTTTGTGTCTTTTTGTACCACGAAGGAAATTTTTTGTACCATTCCACTAACTGATATAATATAAATTCTTCTTGGTCGGTAGCCGATCTGACATGGAAAATTTTGGGGTTAGCACCGTTACACATTTTACCGGCATACAAATTCTATATTTGAATAAAAAGAGTTGAAGTGTAATGGTATAATCAGATTATTCAATTATAATAATTCGAAATGAATAATCAATTTGATAATCGTGCGATAAGTGCATGGATACTTATTTTATTTGAAAAAATAATCTCTGGATCTCGCATGTTGACCCATCTCTATAGTGCTAAGGTTGGTTATCCTACACTTACAGAATCACAAGTCAACCAGCTGCTATTATTTTAATTTTTTGAGAGTTCAATTTCCATCATTCAGCTGATGGATTATCTTGAAATTTACACTCCCAATCCTGACCGATTAAACCAATTCTGCCAAATTTCATTGAAATTCCCATTGAAAATTTGAAAACCCCGCCATGGGAATTCTCCATTACCTACTCCAGCAGCATAAACCTGTACCTCGACCTGTCCAAATTTGAATGAAAACTATGCCGTAACATTGTATTAATTCCATGACATTTTGTACCCCCAGAAAATTTTTTTGTATTCCTCTTATTTTTGGATTCTAGCAATTAGAAAGTCGGGGGACACGAGCCAAATTCAATCAAATTTGAACCAAAATGAGATGGTACAAAATTTTATTTGAGTGGTACAAAGAAGTACAAGAATTTAACAGGGTGTATTTGAATGTTGCATAATTTTATAAAATATGCAGGGAAAGAGTGACAACTTGTTTTCTTACCGCAGAATTACTATTATCTCTGTTAGGGTGGTGCTTTTCCTTCTTGGTACAAAAAGGCACAACAAAAGTACAAGAATATGATCCATTCGAATTTAACTTTCTTGATAGCAGTAAGCAAGGTCACACGCTTAAACGTTAATCCAAAATTTGGTTTAATCAAACTTGGAGAAACCGGCCCCACACATTCATATTCATATTTGAAAATGATTTTGGTCCAGATTCAGTTTGAGTTGACGAATAAAAATATAAAAAATACATTTCTATCGAATTATATTTAATATAATGCCGGCCGGGTTGGCCGAGTGGTCTGGGGCGTTACAACCTTCAGTCCGCTAGCGCTACCCGGTCGTGGGTTCGAATCCCACCAGAGGCATGGTCGTTTATGCAGCTCATAAATCACCCTCGCACACTCCATTACCCACGCACAAGTAAATTGGAATACTTATGTGGGCATCATCCGCAGCAAAAAAAATATATTATTCAAATACAAGATCAGGCTGTGACAATTTGAAGAGAACAGTAGATTTTATCCACTACGAAGAATTGTTCACTTAATGCAAATTTGTCATATGTCGACAAATGCAACAGTTGTAGAAGTAGTAACTATAATTTGATAATCACTTTGTTTTCATCTGACGAGATTTCTCTTTTGGTCGTTGTGAGCAGTGGCAATTTCCGCTGAGAGAAGAAGGCTGTTACATTGAGGAGAAGTGCATACTGTTGGTAGGCTGTTCATCGTGATAAGCTGTCTTGTTCATTACCGTGAGTGATAACGAACTTCCGCAGATACTTGAGGAATAGGGAGGCACTTGAGGAATGATTCCAAGAAGCATCAGGCCTAGTTCAATTCCTTCCAAAATATTAGTGCTCATTTCAAGATCAATGATGTGAAGAACCACGGCCCTCGCGTGGGCTGTGTGGAGTGTGCGACCGCACAGGGCGCCGTGGCCAAGGAGAGAATTAAAAAAAAGGAATAAATAAAAAATTCAATTGGGCTGTTTGAATATTTTTTCCTCTAATTGAAAGAAAAGTTTCCCACCAACAACTTGAATTCACAAGTAATTATTTTCTTTGCATTAACTTATTCATCATTATGAATTGATCAATTGAAAAAATCAATGTAAGCTGAGAAACACGATTCTCAATGCCCGGCTCTGGATTTGCTGCTAGAGCTACCCAGATTTTTCACACTTTTCAAGTGAATTTCAATAATAATATTGATTCAGTATACATGAGCCCTAATAACAGAGTAGACATCTATAATAAAGTTATGTGAATAGAGTTGTGATGACTAGATCTGGGCAGCTCTAGCAGCAAATTCAGGGCCGCGCGACTCTAGCTGCCGCTTATGAATCGTATCTCATACTACTCAATGTAAGCTGAGGAACGCCCCTCTTAAATTTAATTGTATTGGTGGCTGACAACTCCCTCCAACTCTGTCGACCATCACAAGCCAGTACAAGTTCACGCCCACAACGCCCTCTCATTGGCTGATGCAATTACGTCATCATGGCCTAGCATAGGCGGAGCTTGAAGGCGTGTCTAATAGAAGTCGAAGCGAATCACCCTATAGCTACTGCCATCTGCTGGTTGAATTCGGAACTAACTTACTTCTCAAGAAAGTTGGGGAGGGCAGTGGAAATGGCTACAATCTTCAATTTGCTTGTTATCAAGTTTATAATTTTTTGTTAGGACGAGTATATTTTCAGTGAAACTCAAGAATGATGATTACCAATATTTCTTTTGTGAAGAATTTATAATTTTCTCTCTTAGGCACCATTAGAGTATGAAGAAAATGAAGGATAGGCACAATATTTCTTTGCGAAGAAGGAGACGTGAGAAAAAAGTGATGCGAAAGAAGTGTCTGAAGTGATGAGAGTGGTGAAGAAGGAGTGGGAGAGACAACTCCTTGCATGTAGGAATAATGATCCCAGGGTAATCGGATAGCTGTATTCTATAAAAAGGCTCATTCCTTTATATCCGTACATGCAGGACTTGAGAGACAAATGTTTCCATAAATATTTACAAGTTATTATCATGTAATCGATCAAACCAAAAAATATTTTCCATTGATTCATGTCACCCCAAGCTGATTCATATTTTGTAATCTCTTATCCATAGTTGTATAGTCCCAAAAAATGTCTTATAGATTCTATGTACATATTTTGACATAATGACGTCAAAACTTCCATGAATATTCATGAAATATTTTTGTACAATCTATGGAGCAAGAAAATATAGCCTATTTTATTCTGCCAGGTACGTCCATACTCAATTATTGTAACTGATAGATGAAATGAAATGAATCAAATACCCTTCTTTGAAATTCAAAAGTATTATTTATTTAAAGTCTTATTCAAAAGTAAGATTTATTCACATTGAAAATGGGCTAAAGCTTGAAAAATGTCTGTGTAAAAAATATACTTTTAAAGTTTTAAAAGGGTCTTTGATTTATTTCATCTTATCTATCAATTATTCTAAATAGCCCTATATGTGAAAAGTTTAATTTTCAATTATAGTAATTTGTTATCATCGATCCAACGTTATAGTTTTCATAAAACTCATGCAAGAGCTTTGATATTCGTAGTGATTATTCATCTCCAAGATAAGCTACTTTTCAAGAGATCAATGAAATTAAAAATATTAATGTTTAGAAATGTTTTTTTAAAATATTGTGTATCTCGTAAGTTGGATGATTTGATTCATAATACGTTATTCGTAGTCCTTGCGAAAGCCCCTATAAATACATGCAAGACTAGAAGTGAAGCAGTGATCTGATTATTCAGCAATCTCAACAACTGTTGCCGAGAGCCGATGTGTTTGTTTGCAGCACTACATTAATTCAAACGGCTCAACTGTTTTTGCAGGAGATGTTGACACTGGGTGATAAGAATGGTGATTCAAGATGTTAGGGGGGTGGATGGGGGTTGAGGGATGAATGATGCGTAAGAAGCAAGATAAATAGTGTAGGTGGAGGGTGAAGGGAGGTAGGAAGGATCTCGGGTCGAAGCTTGATGATGACCGGTCAGGCATAAACAGAGCAGGGTGACAGGCGGTATATAGATATAATGTGTGTTGTGTGAATGCATACGTTGTGAGGTGTGTGGGTTTGCGTGCGAGTCGGAGTATGTATATATAAAAAATGGAATTATCGATGTATCGGGCATCTGGGGTCTCCATGGTAACGCGCAGACGCGGGAGTCTGTGATCAATAGCTCTGTAGGAGGCTCAGTCACCGAATAGCACGGGCTTGTGGTCCACTGTCAGCTCCCAGACGAGAGACTCGCCAACCTGCCTGCATCAACCATCCGGCAGCTGTGACACCTGACAGCTCAGCTGCACCGACTGCGCAGCCCTCACTCGCACCCAGCTGCAGCTGCAGAGACAACTCACCTCCTCTACACCCTTCCCGCCCTCACAGCGCAGCCCTTCTACAACAGGTAGCATCTCTCACTCTCTCACTATTATCACCTACTAATAACACTGTCTTGTATATAAACTCAGATTTTGAAAAATTTAGCTTCGATTTGTATACCATTACAGCATTAAAGTATATTATTTAAAAAATATCCTTTGAGATAAATCCCACCTTCAATTAGAGCCCCCGGAAGGTTCTGTAAATCACCACCAGTCGTGTTCGCTACAATGCTAAGTTCGGTGGGGTTAGTCTCGGTGTATATCAATCAAGACTCATCATTTAATTCTTAGTATTTACATAGAGGTGGATATTTCGATGTACGATTCCATTGGAATACCAGTGATGATTAAAGAATTTTATGATAATGGAATAGGCTGAATAAAACGATTAAAATAAACGCTGGATCATTCTCTCTTAAGTAGGTCTGGGTGTAGACTGTATAGTGTATAATGTGAATTGAGAGTTTTTGTCTGTAGTAAGCTACATAAATGAAAGATGGATATTCTTGTGATGGTTTAAATTGTATGATGATAACATATAACATTCTCAAATAAAAAATAATGAGGATTTTCATGAATCTTGTGATTGAACAATAGACATCGAGATTTGAAATAGCTTTTATTTAAATGAAATTGAATTTTAAAAAAACCATGATTTGAATCGATGAATTCGCGGGTATGTAAAACAAAATTAAATATGAATAGATAGAAACGTAATGATTGAAAGTGTAAACAACAATCAGATATAGCTGACGTTTGGGGGTTTCGTATGTTTCTTGTACATGATGTAATCTACTAATAGCTGATGTAAATAAGCATCTTCTGTCTCTCTTGATTGAAACAAAAATCATCCAGGCATAACTTGATGACAACTTTCATTGACAACATCAGTTCTTGGAGTGCACACGGAGCAGACGAACCCGTCTTTCTGGAAAGCCAAAAACGTTTTGGTGTTAGCTTAAATAGATGTTGAATAGTTGATGATAGCTCATAGAATGATCACTGTTACAAATCTTCATATCATTCTACCAGACAATTACTGTATGTTATACACCTTCAAGACTAGTTTCAATTATAAATAATTATATTGTAGATATGACTCAGCTGTTACACTAACCATTTTCAATTGAAGAAATGACTATAATGAATGGTTTACTTTGTTTCTGTCTTTTACTATTTTTCAAACTCCAATGTTGTGAACTTGAAAAATTGAACAAGGGAAGCCTCTTGCACTAAAGCTCATACTTTTCTATAATTTTGGAAAACAGATAAAGCTGTAGTATTAGATTGATAATAATCCTCTCATTTATGCTCTTATCCTTACAATTTCTTTCAATTTTTTGTCACTCGATGTTTTCCAATCATTCCACTTTCAAAATGTATTCCAATTCATGAACTTCAATTCGGTAGCTCAGTTTGGTACAAACTAAAGTTCACGAGCTTATGTTGAAGTTTAAATAATAATGTTGAATCCTGGAACAATCTGGAGAAGAATTGAGGCAAAAACCTCGTATTTATGGTTGAGTAGTTTCTATAATCAAATATAATTATTTTATTGACTGATAGAATGAGTAGCAATCACTTTATATTTACTCTGTATTTATATCAATAAATAGTGTTATATACCATGGACTATGATATCATGAACGACGATGGGAATCGATGTTTGCTTATCTTGATGCATGCAAATATTACCACGTTGATTATTATCTCAATATACAAATTTACAGCAGCCGCACTGTTGTGGGAGCAAACACCTAAACTACGTTGTTTAACGATACAATATCGAAGTTATGAATCTAAATTAGGATAAATACCAAGTGTGCGTCAGACACAAGTGGATTCATCCAAGTCTTTTGGATAATATTCATTAAAGAGTTTCAGCTAACAAACCCCCACCGCTCAACACTCTTGAAGATTGCGGCAAAGCTGAAGCAACAGCTCGAGAATATTCAGATTCAGATAAGAGATAGAGCATGAACGTTTTCCCTAATAAAGTTACATCCTTCTTCCCACTCGATACCTGTGTTGTCCTTACTCGTTCATTATCTCAAACATCAACGTCATTATCATCATAACAATTCTCTCGCCTCCCCTTCTGAAACTAAGCGTAAATATTGTGATGGCCTCTTACTGCCGTTCGTCTCTTATCTTTCCCAAGAATGACCGGTTATAAAATTATGCTCAGACTTTGCTGTATCATGGCAACAATCAGTCATGATGAACTACATAATTTAGTCACTATGTAGTCTTCAGTTTCTTATTCGTCAAGTGCATAGAATATTTTCCACTTAATGCTCAATAATCTTCAGTCAAGCATTTTCATTTTATGTCAATCGAATAAATAAGCCATAAATAATAACAATACAGTATTTAGATGATATCCATAATTTGGTTGAAGATTATAATACATTTTAGTAGCATGGCCTATTATCAAAGCAGAAGTATACTTATAATCAATACAAGAAAAAGTTTTGAATAGAATTCCAAAGAGATAACGTTTCATTGTTAATTCAGAGACCACAGATGATGTCGCTTCACAATATTTATCTTCTCTCAGGTAGAATTATTTTTTCACTCGGGTGAAATAACGAGCTTGTGGAGTCTACCTCTGCAGTCATAATATCGTGGAAAAATGTTGAAAATATTTTCCACGGTGAAGTAGTACTCGGTAAAACTTTATCAGTAATGAGTTTTTGAGTTTTGCTGAATGAGCTCCACTACCAGGCTGGTATAAAATAGTTGCCTAGTTATCTGTTCATGATCAATATAAAGAGAGGAGGTAGAAAGTTTTAATTGCAAGATTCAATGTAGTACAAGAGTTCCGAACCATTCAGATTCTTCTGAATAATGGTCTATATACGGTAGGCTTGATAGGTACATGATTGTGATCTAAGTTTTTATTCAAATATTGCATCAGGATCATCATTGTTTTGGGTAATGAGTGCTCCAATTACAGAAGCTGCTACTTCAAAATCCATTACAAGAAATATTACAGAATACAGAATTCAGCTTGAGCTACTAGGGCATATTACATTCAATTGTTGAAAATATTTTACAAATTCTAAATTAATATTTTCATCTTGTATCAAGTTCCTCCAAATAAGCTCTTGATTTAGGAAAAGCCTTCGCACTTTGAATTGTGATAGATTGATGCCCTGTTTTTCCAAGCACACTCAAATTTGAGGGACCCTAAGTATAAATTTAACAGTTGACATTCTCTATACTTAGCATAGAAAATGTCAGCTTTTCTATCATAATTTGAGGGTCCCTCAAATTTGAGTGAGCTTGGAAAAACCTGTCATAAATGTTATTATTCAATTCAATAAACGATAAACTGTGATATGGTGATATACAATATTTTCTACAAATAAGTCTAAGAATTGTCAGAATAGATTAGAGTAGAAATCAATCAATTTTGAATGATTATGATTATATTGTTTCCTGATTGTACTGGTTGTTACTATTATTCAAAGGTTCAAATATAAAATAATTGAGAATTATTCAATTTATATGTTATGGAAAGATTGAGAAACTCTTGAAGTTTCTTCTTAATAGGTTTAACATCTTGAATAATCTCATTGTGCTTGAATTTTCACTGGAGCAGATAAACATTATTCATTTGTCAAACACACCGATATGTTCATAATTCCGATATTGTATAAACTATGACAATATTTCTGAACTCAACTTTTGATACTTCTACGGCTATCCGAATTTTGATTTATTGATGAATTACTCCAATGGAATACATACCAGTAAAAGGTGAAATACGAAAAAGAAAATATTGATGGAAGTCATGAATCATGTTGAACGAGCAGATCGAGAGTGGAATGAAAATTGATGCAACGTGCATGTGATGGTATGAAGGGAAGATACCGTGTCGAAGGATATTACAGGCGTTTTAGGGGCAATAGATTCGATTTCCTGTTTTGTATATTGCTGATTTACGGAGCTTTTACGGTGAAAGCCAACTTTCAGCCTCTAATGGAATCGTAACTGCCCAAGATGCAGCCAAATTGCGGCAATTTATTGTTTGTTACTTACTGAATACAATCACATTTTTCCCTCCACGTATTGCGTTCTCTAGAAAAGTTTCTACTCACTCACTCTTCCTCGTGTAGCCTACCATGATAAATGTCGCTACTATACCGTAACGCTACTTACCAGCTCACTTATATAGAAATTCCCTTATTCTATAAATTTAGTATATTTGTTTACTATAAATTTGTTTTTGAAAATCAATAATCATAAGAACTTTACATGAAAGGAGAACTCCTTCAATACTCTAAAACTTCAACTCTTTATAATAAAATATATTTATTAATATGACACGTTACCACCTTATTTTTAACAAATATTTTGATCTGTTGTTTTTTTTTGGTAGTATTGAAATCAATGTATAATCACTGGGATAGAGCTCAACCCGCTAAATTTTACAGGTACTTTAACCATACAACCTGTGATTTTTTATTTTTATTTTCATGCATTATAAGAATCAAGAACAACAATATTATATAAAAATAATCAGGTGAGGAGCATTCACGAAATGTAGGTCTATATTGTAGGTCTGAAAGGGATTCATAATCTAATCAATATACTATATTTATCACATTTTTCTCATCTAGAGGTTTTTTTGTTGGGGATTATAATCTTTTATGACCGAAATCAATCATATTTTTGTAGTCAAACTCCAACCAGCAATAGTACAGTGTAATTAGACTCGAACCTCAAAATCCAAAGAGGAAGGACGATTCCTATGCCAACTTATTCTATACAACCCCTTTATTGTTTGGTAAAAAGTTACACCCTTAATATGAGCGTCGGGTTTTTGGGGGACGGGGGGGTGAAAGGTGCAAAATTTCAGTTTTTCGTGAATTCTGGCCGAACCAAGCGTCGGACAAAAAAAAATTCATATGTTTTTTTTAGAAAACAAAATTTGGAAGAGATTGAGACCAATATCAACTCTATATCATCAACCGTTTCCGAGTTAGAGTTTTCTGAAAACTCCATATTTTTCACAGAAATTATTTCGTTACTTTAAAAGTTTTTAACATTGAATTGAAAACACTTGCATCCGTATTTCAAAATCCCTCTCGGCGAAATTTATTTCTCTTCAATTTGAGACCAAATTCACACTCCTATGTTCAGTGGTTCATGTGCTACAGCAATTTTAAAAACCCTTACATACCCAAAATCCCCTAAAATTACATTTTATCATACAAAAAAAAATACTAAAAATATTCGGTTTGGCTCATACTTATTGATTTTGTTTCTTGAGACCCTAGACTGTCATAAAAATTGTTGACACGACGAAGACTATCATAGGATTCGTGGGGGTTGGTCAAAAGCATCCCTTTATTTTTGATTGGTAAGTCGGATTCTATCGTTCAATAGCTCATCATTTTCTGCAGATCACGGCGGTATAAATTCATATATTATAATCCAAATTCGGCAAAAAACTCCAAAATTCAAATTTAAATGACACCCTTGAATAATCCCTGCACATTAAAAATACACATAATACATGCACATAATACCTGCACATTGAAAATTTCATTTTTTCACATATCAATGCTCCCAATCGGGAAGTTGATATGTCGGGAAATGTTGGA
The DNA here is from genome assembly GCA_017141385.1 of Sogatella furcifera. Classification (NCBI taxonomy): domain Eukaryota; kingdom Metazoa; phylum Arthropoda; class Insecta; order Hemiptera; family Delphacidae; genus Sogatella; species Sogatella furcifera. The sequence continues at coordinate 15,782,454 of CM029550.1, read as the reverse complement.
AAAGTCGGGAAACGGAAAAATCTGAAACTATCAAGAAATGTAGAGAAAATCTTCCTCTTTCGGATGGTTATTATAAGAATGTCGAGACCTTCGACATAAGTAGGTACACAACCGGTTTTTATCACACTTTTTCTGATAAATTCGCTCATTTTTTCAATTCTATTGAAATTTCTCTAACAATGTGCATTGAACAAGAATTTTTAATATACCATCTTTTAGAGGATAAATCACTTTAAATTTTTTGACAAAGGACATAACTCTAGCGCCAATAGTTACCAAGTTACAATAGAATAAATAATGTGTAATTTTTTAACAATTGAAAGCGCTGATTTTCCAACAATGTTATCATGAGGAATTCATTGTAGAATCATGATGAATCTTATATGATATTGAAGATCACATTTGTTTCTACAATTTGAGACCAAATTCATATTTTTTGAACAATTATTCAATGAGCTACGTATATTTTTGAAGCCAATCGTCCTCTTCTTTAGCTCAACGAAGCGTTTCAATGTGTGTGGAACGCCTCTCAGAGTGAGCTCTGAGCTCGACAGTTGGTTTGGAAAATGGATCTAGCCAATTTTGTAATTGTTCAAAAAATGTGAATTTGGTCTCAAATTGTAGAGAAAAATGTACTCTTTGATACATTTATTTATGATTCACTATAATATATTCTAGAAATATTCGGGAACGCGACAACTCAAGACTCCGCCAACCCAAGACTCCATCAAGGCAAGACTCCGGCAATCTCAGCCACCGATAACCTAAGACACTTCCAAACCTGGACACGTGAATGAGTCACCAGTAGGTAGGAACGTCACTCGACAACCTAAGACCGTTTAAGCCCTCACACCCGAACCTGACAAACTGAGACTCTTCTACTTCTTGAACAGACTGTACTCTTCCATTCCAGTACGGTAGTTCAACTGGGAGACAATGGTCTTTGTACTCGACTCTCACACAATTTGTAATCTATAGGCTACACATTCTATTGAAATAAAATTCCTTTATAAACAATATTTTCTTCTTCTTCTTCTTCTTCTTCTTCTTCTTCTTCTTCTTCTTCTTCTTCTTCTTCTTCTTCTTCTTCTTCTTCTTCTTCTTCTTCTTCTTCTTCTTCTTCTTCTTCTTCTTCTTCTTCTTCTTCTTCTTCTTCTTCTTCTTCTTCTTCTTCTTCTTCTTCTTCTTCTTCTTCTTCTTCTTCTTCTTCTTCTTCTTCTTCTTCTTCTTCTTCTTCTTCTTCTTCTTCTTCATTTGCTTTCATCCCATTCAAATGGAGTCGGCATTCCTCATTCATAAACCAAATTCGTATATAAACGATAAGTCGGTGAGAATATCATATTTCCTTGAACATCCTACGAACCAAAATAACCATTCATTAAATCACAAGCTACTGAAGACTATAGAAAATTCTAATTAATTTGTTTCTTCAAGTCTGACCGCTGTAGAAAATATCATTCTACTTGACCGTGCAACAAAATTGTCAGTTTCCTTTGTTGTTTAATTGATTTGGTTTCTCTAATATCAGCCGTCAAATGGATCTTACAAGCAGGTGAAGTGCTGTACAGTAAAAGATACGGGCACGTCACCCGTATCGTGGGCACGAGCTGCCAGTGAATTTTCCAATTAAATTACCAATTTTTGTAGGCTTAAAATTCCACATCAAAGAGCAAAGCGCTATTGAAAGTGCTATCAAGAGTTATCAGATTCCATGGAAGTACTTTTTCTATCTGACATTTAGCAAAATATATCATTCTTGAATGGGGAAAATGTTATAAAGATACCTATACTACATAAGTATCAAAACTGTTCAACTTGATAAACGATAGACATGAAAAACGATTACTTTTCATGCTCCAACTCCCAGACGCTATATACATTGCTATCGGCGAATTACAATTAAAAAAAAAAATCCCTTGTATGACTTACTCGACTAGTTTTCTCGGTTTCTCGCTATTAACGCAATTGACAGCAACTCAGGAGTCTTCATAAATTGGGAATTCCAAAATTCCATTGCTCATAAGAGGAACCACCTGAAAACTGTCATTTGCGACAACTACATAATAGGTACCTCTTATCCGAGATCCAAAAATAGATTGTCAATGATAGGTGGGGAACCCTTTTCTATAATTCTTAACTCAACATGTTGTGTGGAATTCTTTAATTAATACAATCAGTGCTCCAAGTGAACTTTGATACCTGTTGTGCTTGAAAGCGTAGAAAGATAGATAGTTGATAGATAATTCAATCATCCCCATCTCAGGTTTGAATTTCGCGCCACCAAACGCGAAATTTATTCCAGTTTTTAAGCTGCCTCTCTCATTGAAATAGGCTAACGATTCCTCATTAGATATGATTCATTCAAAGCCCATTATGTTCATCGTGGGCCTGCTTCAACCAGTACAGTATTGTTGGTGATTAATTTCAATAATAGGCTATAACTAGTGATGTTCAGTATTGTGATGTATTTACTATTTTTCAAATATTGCTTCAAAGAACTCTCTATCACTTTTCAGATTACTTGCCTGTTCTTTTTCTTCCCCCACTTCTTCACTTACTTCCATTTCTTTTATTTCACCTGCCTATTACGTGGAGAACCATAGTTAACAGGTCCAGCCATTTAAATTTCTGAATATACTGTATTATTTGTATTTTAGAATAAGGAGATATTTGAGGATAGCCAATTGAGTCAAACCCATAACACTGAATTTAGAGGTTTAGTTTGTCCGTTACATAGACTACTTGACTATGTCTATGTCAAGTATTTTTAGTCTATTAATACTATGACTATAAGTCTAGTCGAGAGGATTTTTTGATGGAGTTGTGCCCTTACAAGAAGACAGACTTCCTTGAGAGATAATGTTGCGCGAATCTCAAATTATTAGTAAAAACATTGACGTGTCATATGCTGCATGAGCATATGTTGTTCACTAGATGCAACTTATATGTGACGAATAAATATAAATGGAGAATAAAATTAAAATCACAATAATAATGAAAAGAAATCAATAGATAGGAAATTTCAGACAGGTTAAAATATTGATTTTCGGAATTGAACACATCCAATCATCTTCAACAATAGTCAATTGGTGAGATTTCAGGGAGTAAATAGGACTTAGTTATTAGAAATAAAGCCTGTATGTTGATATAAATTTTACTGTATTAGAATAAGGACGAGTTGGACTACACTGTTATAGTTGGTTTTACAGAATGAGCCTGGCAGAAATAGGAGGAATATTAAATGAATTTATGAGCATTTCCATTTCTTTTCGTCTTTTTCTTTTCTTTTGAAGGTTGAAATAAAAAAACGTACTTGTACGTGGACGTGAAGTTCTATGTACATTCTTTTCAAATTATTTTAAAGCCTCTTGATAATTCCTGAACTGTTATTGAGTATTGCATCACTGAGTATTCCCAGTACGAATACGTGCTCGGAAAACCACGCATGTGTGGAGATGTGTGTTCGTTAGTTGGGAAATAGCAAGCAAAACTGTTCGCTAAACACCAAATGTTCGATATTTCCCAAATACCGCATGTATGGAGGCGCCTTAAGACAAACCCCCTGTCAGTGTAATCTGAGAAAAACGCTCACCTGCGAATTCTTTCGGTTAATCGTTTTTAATTAGTTGTTCTATTACCTCAGCTTAACCTGGGTGTAAGCTTTGAACGTGCTGTATTTAGTTCAGTAGTTTTCGTCAAATAAGCAAATTTGCATATTCCAAACATTGGAAAACCTTATTACAGGCATAGCCTCGGAAGAGTTTTGAAATTTGGACCTGTTTACCAGATTTCAACATTTCCTGCCAATTAGTTCTATGGAAAAAGTGCACTTCTGCACTAAAGGCTCAAGCGATAATTAAAAAGGATGAATTATCAGAGTTGCTACGGAAAAACGGATCATTCAAATACAAGGTCGAAATGCAACGATATCAATATTAGTTGAAAATGTAACAAGCATATTTATAATCATGTTCCTGCTGAATTTATCGTACAGGATATTCGATCAAAACTAATCATCTTTATGAGTGAATCTATTTGTATTTTAAGAAGAAGGATCAAAATGACAGATAATTAGAAAGATGGAAGAGGAGAAATATAGAAATTATTTTGGAATAGCGGATGAAAGTACAGTAGAACGCCGATTATCCTAACTATAATTGGAACCAGGATCAATTAGGATAATCAGGAATTCGTATAATTGGACGTTGAATTGTATTAAAGAAAAACAATGTGATAAACTCGGAATAAATTATTACATTTGAAACGTACAGTGCCGATTCGGATAATTGGCAATTCGGTTAATCAGCGTTCTACTGTACTGTATACGAAACTTTCAAGAATTCAGCAAGAGTAGTGTGAACTAAAATAGGAAGAAGAAGAAAAAAGAAGAAGAAGAGGAAAAAGGAGTGGAAGAAGAAAAAAAGAAGAAGATGATGATGAAGAAGAAGAAGAAGAAAAAAAGGAAAAAGCAATGGGAAGAGCTGAGGAGGAAAAAATAATAAAGTGTATTAAGTGTAAAGTGTAGAGAATAATATTATTATTGATGATGAGTAAGGAAGAGTGAGCAGAATGGAGGAAGAGAATGAATAGAGAAAGAATGAATAAGTGGTATTGAAAATGAAGATGTAGGTGGAAGAGAGAAGAAGAATGTAGGTGGAAGGTCTCAAAGGATATTCTACAACATTATGAAATATAAGACAGATGAAAGTATTGTTCAATACGAACAATAGTTCATTCATGCCGGACACAAGCAACCATAATAGAATATTTCCTAGCAGGTAGAAGGTACAGTCTGCACCAAAATTCTAACTGGTTGTATTTGCGAAAGTGCGACAGCGACAAGCTAAAACGGTTTGCTGAGTAACGGTCTTGGCTTCAGCACGAGTCGACGAACTAAGACTGATTCGTATCTATAAAGAACCGACGAGGTCAGACAGCGTCAAACCAAACCTGAGAATCAGGCGATCTTTTGAGAATCAGGCTTGGTTTGATGGTGTCTGACCTCGTCGGTGTCTCACTTAGGCGCCCCAAATATTCATATTAGATTCACTAGAAATATTTTTTCTTGAATAAAATTTTGATAGAAACATTGCTGTGGAATATGCTATTGAAATATTTACTCATTTTTAATACTTTATTCATCTGTAACTTCGTAGCTAATGAAGGTAGAGTGATGTTCTTGGTCTTAAAATATAGAGAATTTTGCCCTCCATAATGATTATAGAATTATAAGCCAATCCGAATATTCTTAGTATTTTTTTTTTTTTTTGTATGATAAAATGTAATTTTAGGGGATTTTGGGTGTGTAAGGGTTTTTTTAAATTGCTGTAGCACATGAACCACTAAACATAGGAGTGTGAATTTCGTCTCAAATTGAAGAGAAATGAATTTCGCTGAGAGGGATTTTGAAATACGGATGCAAGTGTTCTCAATTCAATGTTACAAATTTTTAAAGTAACGGAATAATTCCTGTGAAAAAAATATGGAGTTTTCAGAAAATTCTAACTCGGAAACGGTTGATGATACAGAATTAGTATTGGTCTCAATCTCTTCCAAATTTTGTTTTCTAAAAAAAACATGCATGAATTTTTTTTTGTCCGACGCTTGGTTCGGCCAGAATTTACCAAAAACTGAAATTTTGCACCTTTCACCCTCCCGTCCCCCAAAAACCCGACGCTCATAAGGGTGTAACTTTTTACCAAACAAATAAAGGGGTTGTATAGAAGTTGGCATAGGAATCGTCCTTTCTCTTTGGATGTTGAGGTTTGGTCTTTTTTTGAACTAATTGCCCCGTACTACAAGCTATGTGAAATTTATCTATCTAGCTACAAAAGGTTTTTTATCAATGTTGGTGAATGTTTCTAGAGTACTGCATCTTGAGTTTCACAGCCTTGTCTGAAGACTATTTTTTCTCGCCCTCTCTCCACTGTTTTGTATTCTCTCTAACGAGGCAATAATTGTGAAATTGAAAATTCAAATACATTCAAATTGTAAATTGAACATCTCAATTATTGGGTTCCCAGATGATTCTTCTATAATAAAGTAATTCAATAATAATGAATAATACAGAATGATTAAAAATGATGGACCTATTTTCGAAACATTGTATATTTATTAAAGTTGAAATGTAAAATGAACAGGAAATTTCAAACTTTCCGGCGCGGTGGAGCTGGCTCCGATAGAGTTCCTGCAACAAAAGATACATTTCATATCACTATTTCGCAAAGACCTTAAAGATGCATAAATTTTTAAGATTTTTGCAAACATGTGGTCATATTGGGGAGGTTATTCAATGTTCACGTCTCTCCTCTACCAACAACTTTGGTTGATTGAACACTTAGGCAATTAGAAAACATTGAAATTTCCTCTTTCCATTGATGAAGATTGTTCATCCCATATTTTCACTTCAATGAATAAAACCTTCTGAAAATATATACATGGATTTCTAGTCAATACCGTACCCGAAAGATTGATGGAAAATTTGGATTTTTGAGTAATATACGGTTGAAATATTCTCATTCTTCTAATTTTGAGAGATAATTCTACAAGAATATAAAAAGTGATGATTAATAGAAAGAATGATGAATGCAGTACTGCAATGAATGAGGAATTTTGAAGCTATACAGTCACGCGTCAATATACGTTACTTTTTAGAGAGCACCCACTTCATGAATCAAACATCGATTAAGAATCTGGTGAATCAGTCTTTTAGAACAACAAAACATATTCATTTTTATGGTTCTCGGCTTTCAAGAGTCAGGCTGTAAAACATAGTTTTATAGCATACTTTTATTGCTGAATAGCTTGCTCAGCACTAAGCCTACCAAAACAGCTCAAGGTACACTTTACTTGCTATCTCATAACCCCTTATTATTCTCGAGGAAGCAGCGAAGCAGCATCCATTATCAAGGATATTCCTGAAAATATTCATGTCATAACCAGTGTATGAAAAAACAAAAAGACAATGAAATCAACATGTACTTCAACTTATTTCTTAGAAACTGAACATTCCACTCACAGGAACTTGAACAACTGGTATCAGTTTTAGGTAAACTACAAGACACAAGAAAAAATTCTACTCCTAATCTTCTTCAACCTCTGAATGATTCAAGAATTACAAATTATTTTCAAATCAATTATAATTGTAATTTTTTATTCACAAGTTAAAGTGTACTTCCAAAGACAATAGTTGGTAACAATGTACGAGTTATTTGAAAAAATTCATTGAGCTGACTGTTCAGTAACATCAATGAGATCTACAGCTCAACTTCAGCTACTACTAGCTCAACACTCTAATTACCTTCAAGATAGAAAATTTCATTCTGTTATCAGGTGCTTATTGTATTCTAAGAATGTTCTCTCACTTCAATTTCTTTGAATTTTCATGATAATCATTCGGGTTGTAGGTCAACCCCCTCTCTGCCACAATATGAACCGCCATTATGAGAGAAGCGCCCCCAAAGTCACCCCCCTCTCCAGGCGACTTGACGTCTGCTTCCATATCGAGCCTGCTTCTTCTGATTTTCGTTCATCAATCTCCGTGCTATTGACAGGTTGAAAGCATTTGGTCGTCTGCAGAGTGCACCGCTTCTCTATTATATTCCCACTTTTCATAACATGCTATAGTAAGTAATTTGACATAGCGTTACTTTTGTGTAACAGAATGTTACTTCTGCTAATGGCAAAATAAACACTGTTCAAGAGCCAGGCTGCATTCGTAAGAATCAACTTTCTGTTTGGACAGAATGAACTGAGATGGAAAACTCATTTATCAACTCTGACAAATTTCAGACTTTTTACTTACGAAATATGGAAAGACCGCACTTCTTCGACTTGAGAACCAAACGATTCGTTTGCAGAACTAGATGGAGAAGGGTTTAAAAATTATTTATCATAAGGTTGAGTGGTAGAAAGGACTTCCTAGTCCTAACTCTGCCTAATATCCTAAGAAATATTTTCATTTTATTTCAATGATTCTGCTATATAAATTCAAATTATAAATGGTGGATAATTTTAAAAATTAAACCAAATTTCGACTCGAACTGATATTTTTCCGTCCATCAGCCTTTAATCGGTCAAGGAGTTGATTGATTTCACACGTTATATTTTGGAAGGAATTTGACTTTCAAGTAACATTGCATTTATCGAAAATAATGTGATGATTCAATGTTGTTGCTCTCCTCTTACTTAATTCATTCAACTCATGTACTCATACTCAAGTTAGCGGGTGAAAATAGACCGATGCTCCTATTTCTGAGTAGGAAATTGGATTCAGTTAGATCCCGAATTTATTGGAGGGGCTTGAACTAATAAAGTTAAATAAGATATTGCAAGGAACTGTACTGAATATTTAAATTTGCATGAAGAGTATTTTTCCTTGCCCTCTCTCCACTGCTGTTTTTCTCGAACCCGATTTCAAACTCATTATCTCCGACGGGAATTTCTAACCAATAATCCTCAAATATCCCAGTCTGAGAATTCCTTAGTCGATATTGTCTTCAAGAGAGCTTGAGAATTTTGTCAAAGATCATGAGAAATATCTGCTTAGTGAGAACTCATCTTGATTTGAATAGATAGTGTCAGTCTATTTATCATAAGATTCGTTACTAAGGTGATATTCACGTTACTAAGTGTGTCACGATCTTCATGCCATAGGCCTACATGAATTTCATTCATATTGAAGAAGAATTGGGTTGAAAACCTGTATTTGTATGCATTCCATAATTCTTTTTTTATTGAACGTTCATAGGAAACGAGCTCAGAACACGATTTTATGTAGTCTATAATTTATTACATAATATGACGTATGGCGGAGTTTGAGCATAGTGTATAAAAACAAAATGGACAATTTATTCCAGTTTAATTGTGCCCTCGATCATCATAGAAACTAACTTCTCAACCATCAATTATTAATTATTATTGCCTATCATATAGAGTTTATATTGGTACCAACATCATAAACGTCCTGGTCTGAAAAAATGAAATTAAAAATAAAATCAGATCATAATAAAGTCTAAAATTAAACTGATGTATCCAGAAAGGCTCTATAAAGATCTCTGTTCTATAGTATGAAGAGAATTCATTACAGAAGAAGTTTTCAAAAGTTCAGCAATGTGAAGATAATATTATAATTATTAGGAGAGCGCTCTAAACATCCCAGTTCTAGAAATAACGAGAAGTGTGAAGGAGACTCTTAATAATAATTATAAAGGAGACTCTATAATATCAACTTGAAAGAAACTCTGAATACCGAGATGTTGGATATAAATATCGAGAAATCTAGATTGGAGATGAACTCCACCCGTGCGGAAGCACAATCACTTTCCGTGATCAATTATCAACTACTACAAAGGGTTTATTCAGAAAATAAATGCTGACGTACTACACGGCGTATTGAGTATTCATACTCTTTATTAAGATTATTTCAAGCCTGAAGAGAATATTCATGTGTCGCACGCTACTATCTATGGAATATGGTCGATCGATTGACGTAAACCATCTTTCACATTAAATTTATGAACCAGTGAATTCCACTTAATGTGAAAATAGACAATAAGACTCTTTACTTTGTTCACCATCTCAATCAATATCTTTTTTGAGATGTGTTCAGCTTGATTTTATGCATGAATAGATTTTATTGAACTACAGACCACTATACTCGCTTACTCATATAAATAGAGAGAAGTTTATTTTAGAATCAAAGTATATCATAAAGACAATGAAATCATCTTTACTGAGCTCGATTATTAGTTGGAATTAATTGAGACTTTTCTGGAAAATTTCATCTTTCAGCTTTTTATCATTGTTTATTACTCAACAATATTGTATAAAGATAATCAGGTTTTGGACTAAGCAGTATGAGTTGGTAGAGGAACAGTTTAGGACATGAGCCTCTTGCACTTGACCAAATTTATTTTTAAATAAATGATGATTGATTGGGTAGATCTTTCGTCAAAATTAATGAATCAAGGTGGCTGCAGTTCAAAGGGCCGTGCTCAAGGGTGCCTCATCCCGAGGCGAGCGTCAAGTGGATACCTGTGCTGTTTGCTTCGCCACGCACAATTCTATAGCCGTGGATACTCGGCTTAACAATTTGGTTCGCGTGCTCGCAACGAGCACGCGTGGTTACAAACAGTGCAAGACCAAGCATGCCTCACCCTGAGGCAGAAGTCGTGCCACGATACGAGGCATTCGCAGGCATGCCTCGCTATGTGGATAGTCGACTTTAAGCACTTCATGTGTCAAGTTAGAAGTATTCAAGAGCAAGAAAATGAAAAGAATATTCTGAACAATCAATTCGACCCGAAACCTCCCTGTGGATCCAATATCCAATATTAAAGAGAATAAAAGAGTTGGACAAATTTAATCATATTATTCTTGTATGCTCTGATCCTCTTATACTTTTATTAAATACATGAAAGGTATTTTTCAAATGTGAGGAAAGAGCAGAGTGTAAATTGGAACAAAAATGTTTATTAACACTTTCCACTTGCTTACGAAGTAATTGCACCTTGACTAGTTGCAGCTGGCTAGCATGCATCACGCACATTCTCCAATTACTGTAGCACGATTGTAATCAATCATGGTGTGATTGTTATACCATCATATTATGTAAGTTTCAAATAGAAGCATAACCTATCGTTATTGTTCTGCGTAGGTAGTGGAGGAGGGGGAGGGGGTCGAGTGATATGGCCGCTAAATGAAAATTCCGTCTTCCAAAGTTTGCATGATTGGTGTAGGGAAAACTTTTCTAGAACTCGTTGTTTGATGGGAAAATGGCATGTGAGCGACAAAAAAAGTTTGAGAAGAAAACTAGTATTAAAGCTATAGTACGCAAACTAAGTAATATAGTTCGATATTACTGCATTTGCAAGACTGTGGCACGCTATTTAGGCGAGAGCTTAGAGTGGGAGCAGAGTGATTCAAAGAGATGGAGATAGAAAAATAGTGGGTGGTTAAGAGAGAAAGGGATAAAGTGGCTTGGTTGAGAGAGTGAGTGATTGAGAGAGATTTTGAGTTGGAATAGTCAGCACACGCAAGGTGTTGGGGGAATATTGTCTTCACTGGGTCCGTTTCTATATGATTACTACAACAAAAGCTGCAGGAGTGAAGGCTCTATGAATACACAGTCTACTGATCGATTTTTGCTCTGTCATAGAGGATAGAGGCCCAATCGTCAATCTTCCTCAAGATGAGGATAATCGTCGAGGCCCAATCGTCAATATTAAACACTCTCACAATAAGCAAAACTCATGATCCCTCATCTAATCTTGAATTAAATGTGTCAAACAAAAGAAGGCGTCTCTTGCGATCTTTATGCAAAACTGTTATACATCAGAACTGATAGATATAGCCGATGCCAAAGAGTTAGGCGATTTCGTCTCCTCCCTTTGCGCTCCAACAGCTGATGTTGTCATCTAGCTATGCCTGAATGATGTTTTTTTTTTAAAAAGTAGGCAATAGATACTTTACATCAGCTATTAATAGGCTACATCACGTACAAGAGTCAGAGAAAACCACCTAACTTCCCCGCGTCAGCTATATGCATAAAAGCTTATAAATCGTAATATTGGAATCAAACAGAGGGTTCCCCGAATAGAATCCTAACTGAATTATCAATGCCACTATCCATAAAATTCTCCAAGTATAACATTTAAAAATATCATTGAAAAGTTATCTATTCTATTCTTTAAAATAGTATTTATTGAGTTGGATGATATTTCTAAACGTAACGCTTATTCCTAGTGAATCTATTGTTTCATCAAATAAGTGGTGAATGTAATGTACGGTATCCCACAAATGTAATAAATCATCAAATTAACATTGATATTTTAAGTGAAATGATTATGAAAAGATTGTTTTACTTGGATAATCAAATTCCAAATACAAAAATCGGAATAGAATAATATTTTCATCAGAAGAGAAAATAATAGTACAATAAGTGTATGATTGTTTCCTTATCAACCCTATAAATACCAAATCATGAAATCAATTATTGATAATTCCTTAGACATTGCAGGCTTTATTGAAATTCGATGTTGTTGAAACTTTCACTATTATAGTAGAGTTTAATTTCTGTTTGTTGCCCTCCATCTTGGAGTTATTCACAAGTTATTCTCTCATTTTTGCTCACAATTATATTAAAAAATTACCTAATTTTTCTTATACCAGAATTTAATCCATGAATCGAATTGCTCTCATACTTTATAAATTGCTAGGAGTTGACTGTGACAATTTCAATATCAAATCAATAGTATAGAACGACTTTTGCAGCTTTAAGACATGAATGTTGTTCTAAGGGATATGGAGGCATGAGGGGTAAACGTATGAATAAATACGTGACTCGTATACCATTCTTGCAGACTTCCGAATCGATTCTATTCAAGAATAGCAAATGTGATCGACGTGCTCTATTTTTAAATTTTGAATGGTTTGCAACTCTTTCGTCGCTGTGTCGGAATAGATTTTCAGATTCAAGCCTTGGAATTCATTCAAATCAAGTCAAATCTAATTCAACAGGAGACAATCACATTCTTTGAAGTATACTACCTTATTTTACTCTAAACATAATTATGAAGTCGATTTTCAGATCATCAGTGATCACTAATAACAGGATTGCCAATAAGACAACACTAATATCATTATAACATCGAGTTGGGATAACATCAAAATTAATAGACATATCAATGGTTTCATTACTTTAGAACTCTACATGGCTATGGTATGAAGTGAGAAAGCTTCAACTTGAAGAGATGAAAATAAACTTCACTTTAAAAAGTCGATTATCTCAATAAGAATGAAACCTGATGACTTCTCAAGTGATTGATTATTCATCGTCGGAAATATTGTGATTATTAGCCCAACAGTTTAGTGTATTATTAGCCCATTAGGCTACTACAATAAATATACCATATTAATAAATAAGTTATTGATTTCCAATAGAAGGGAAATCACTCTCCAAATACTGCAATTATAATTATTACAATACTCCTGGATCATCACTCGGAGTGGAAAAACTTTGGTAGAAAAAGAAATTTCGGCTTCAATAAAAAATTTCAATAAATATTTGAATAAAAACTATATTGGAAATACTATAAGGTCCTGTTCTCCTTTTCACCATTTATGTTTGTCATTAAATAGGTAAATGAATACATAGTACTTCCACCTATCATTGAAATCTCATACTTATGTTCAAGAATTTCGGAGAGAAATTTACCATACCATTTTGAAAAGAAGAGCCAAACTTCATGACAAGCTGCTCTCCAAACTGTTGATGACGAATATGGTGGCTGAAAAGTGAATATGGAATATTAATGTAGTTGGGTAATGTGTAATGGCCTTTTCCTTGCTACCTGCCATGTAGAGATGATAGGCAGCACACTGTCAGAGTTGGTTAGAGCAGTCAGGCAGAATAAGTTGTTAATCGCAAACTTTCCTGTATGCGTTGCTAATCCATTAATTAACGCGTTACTTACTTGTAACGGACAAAGGAGGGTTAAGCGTGAGCCGGTGAGTTGGGTCCTAAGATAGTGTGACAGCTGTCCAAACTCTGTGAAGGTCGTGCTCCAGCCCCATTCTTCAAGTAATCTACGTCGATGATAATTGTGTATGTAGCTCTCTTCCAGTAATGAGGGGAAGTATTCATGATCTTTTATCACACTGCTCTTAATAATCTTCCCGACATAGCAAATGCTACTACGATTCATTTTCGAAATTTGAACTATTGAAACATGATTGGAAATTCATGTGTTTCGAAACATAAAGGACTTTTGTTTTAATGATTAGTAACAATTTAATAGTATTGAGAACAAATGCTATCAAAATTTAAAAGTATTGTGACGCCGTCTCTTCTCAGCTTGTGTAAACTATAACCTATATTTTAAAAATCAGCTATATATAACAGACTATTATACTGTAACGAATGTTGCTGTATCCAAAGTTTAAAGTCGAAAAGCATTGAAAACCTAATATTATGCAAAACCGCGGGATAAGTAGGCTGTATGGAAGCTAGAGAGACCCCTTGTTGCAGGCCTAAGTTGGATGTGTTTTCACTGCTTGTTGGAATAATTGAAAATTCTGAAGTTAGTCACCAGATGAAGTTGGTAGCTCGTTGTGCTGGGCTCTTGAGCAGTGCAACGATCTTTTAATTCTTTTAAAAGCTCAGGCTGCCATCATGCGCTTGTCTTACGCCAAAATGAACCTACATAGAACTCAATTATAAATGGAACGCAATGACTTCTCGTGTTGCGTAAAAAACTGGAATTAATAAAAACGAAGAAAAAAAGACAAAAACCATCGACCTTAGCTCATTCATTATGGAAAGCGATGGGGTTTGTAGGTGGCCTGTGCTTGTTGTGGTGGCACCCCTGTTTTAATTTCAGTCCTGTTCAATCTCCCGTCGCGTTTCAAGAGCACTCTAGTTGTTCTCTCTTTCCTCTTCGCCGTCTTTTTGTATATTTTCTCCCTCAATTCTATCCACCAGAGTCACCTTTCTCACCAGAAAGGTGTCATTCTATCATTAGAAAGAAATTGTAAAGGAATGTCAAATAATTATTGTTCACTTGCATTTTCAAACATACCCTCAGAAATGACTGTAACATTTTCCAAAAATTGACAAAAAAATACGTTGTGGATTGTGAATCCCATTGTCTTAGTTTGTAGAATAACTATAGATTGACAATCAAATACGGTATAAATTCTTTAACGTGCGCTTAGTAATTTGTAAATCGTTCCATGAAAGTGGGAAACAATAATGCATTAAAATTTTTCATTTCCTTCAAATTTTTTTTTTAACGAACTGTACAATGAATAGTGTCACGTTTCATGAATATATCGCTTTATAATCAAGAGTTTCTAGAATATCAATGTGATCACTATGCAAATAATATCACATCACAACTTTCCACTTCATTCGTGGTAAGTATGTTTGCGATCAGAGAGGACACGTTCTACGATTATTGAGATTCTTTGGAACGGCACTGCTATAATCCTATAGGATTAGTTGACATTGAATATTCATGTCAAGCGGTAGAATACATTTGAATACGCTTTGAACTTGAACGAAGCTGGTGTTGTAGTAGTGCAACTATACAAATATCAAAGTATCAAAATTGGAAAAACTTTCACTGGAGTTCGAGAATATTTCATGAATCACGAGGTACTCAGAACCAGTAGATGACAGTCTTCTTAGTTCGATCTTGGTGAGGGCGTTACCTTCGTTTGAGAACGTCTGAAGTAATTTGCATAAATTAGCATCGGTCAAGACGGTCCAAGGAACTTGATTCGATTTGCTGATTGGGCTTTATTTGACTTCGCACTTCTGACTTCGACTGACCCCACCCACTACCCCTGTGGACCAATCACAACTCACCGTCAGTTCTCTCATTGGAGACGAAACCCTCGGAACCCTTGCTGAGTGTACCGAGCCCTTCATTCAAAGTCCAAACGTCTTCAGATTGTTGCCAAACGAATTCAGATACGATAACATCTCCTGTATCGAGTCGAGACTTGAATAGTGGCCGTTACCTCTCAACACAGGACTGTACAGAAACCTCCCTCACCCACCGATTCAAATGTAAATTTCCACCCCCGGATTGCTTCACTACTCCTAACGAGTTGATAGATTGCAATTCAAATTGATCAGAACAGTTTGAACGTTGTAGAAACTGATGGAGCCACCTTAATTATAATAAGGCTCTAATTGCTCTGATTGTATATCGTAGGGAAAAGCCAATTTTCATTTTTTTCAGTTTCAATTTCAATAATTCATAAGAAAACACAAAAAGTCAAAAATAATGACAGAAAAATTAAAAAACAAAGTACAATAAATAACAATAGACATATTGAACAAAAAACTCAGGCTTTTTGAGTGAGTTGGATAGAAGGCAGAGGAGGAAAAATACCTTACCATGTATGGCTCCTCATATACCTAACTAGCCGGCAGGCTCGCTTTGCTCGCCTTCTCCGCCTAGCCAGGGGGCTCCCCCCCTTGGGCCCCCGGCAGTATCGGCAGTATAAGTGAGTAAAAAAGGCTCGCTTCGCTCGCCTGCAAGACCTCTGTCAGTGTCAGCTGAGACAAACAGGCTCGCTTCGCTCGCCTGCAAATTCCGTTCAGAAGGGATTCGAAATTCATGGAACACAGCATTTCAAGACCTAATCTGGACCTGTTTACCAAATTTCACATTATCTGCCAATTGGTTCTCGAAAAATCTACGAAAAACTGCAAAAATAGTAATAAGCTAATATTGAGCGCAACCTTTGGAAGTATATTGGACATAGTTTGAAACTTGATTCAATATCTTCCCAATTAGTTCATCTATAATCTCGCTGAACCATTGAATTTACACTAAGGATTGGCCGAATCAAGGCGGAAGATATGCAACACGCAATACATATACAATTTTGAAAACCTGGTTACTGGAGTAATCTTGAACGGATTTCAAAAATATTTCAACACAACATTTCTAGACCTTATCTGAACCTGCCTACCAAATATCAACATTTTCTACCGATTGGTTCTCGAAATAATGAAGAAAATGCAGAAAAACTATAGAAAAACTCAAATATTTGGCGTATCCTTGAAAAGTTTTCAAACCCCGTTCTTAGCGCGCGTCAAAACGTCCAATAGAACATACCTGCCAAATTTGAACGCATTCGGTTCAGTGGATTTTTAGTTCTGGTGATGAATGAATGAATCAGTGCCATTTCGCTTTTATATGTAGAGATAGGTAGCAGGTAGGCAATGTGATGGCTGATGAAAACCTTGAACTATAGTGAACCTTTAGAAAACCTTGATATTATAGTGATTTCCTATCAGCGTACCAGTGTCAACCTTAGGTACACATATTCAAGAAACTCATTCATCTATTGCAAATAAAGTCACTTAATCATCGAATGGTTATTGGCAGTGGTATACCACGGTATACAACCATGCATAAATGCCCCTGTTGAGCCGGATGAGCATGGCTTATCACATGACATGGCATAGGACTTCATGGCTAGGATCAATTATGAACGAGCAGCTTATGTCTCCTGGATGAAGATTGGAGACTAAGGCTGAGGCCGCACTGCCGGTGGGTAGAGCTTGGAGGGTGGAGGGTAGTTGGTAAATCTATAGAACATACACACCGTCCACAGTAATACATCGTATGAATGGTATGACGTCATTCTGTTTTTTGAGGTTATGTTGTCCATATTTAAGAATTTCAAGATGGCGGATGAACACATAACATTCATACGATGTATTACTGTGGATGGTGTGTATGTTCTATAGATTTACCAACTACACTCCACCCTCCAGGCTTTACCCACCGGCAGTGCGGCCTCAGCCTAAAGGTACGATTCCCAGCACGAGTCGCGGCTTTAGCTGCGCTGCTCTCGTAATCAAATTTCTATTCAAAAAGCTATATTATAAATGTTCACTGAGTTATTACGGCTACTTATGTATAATAAATCGATAAATATAGGAATTCACTTGAAAATGACTTAAAAAAGTGATGGCTTGAACTGGGTAGCTCCAGCCGCGCGACTATCAAAAGGTGCATTTATTCATGGTTGTATACGATGATTCATGTATTCGATGATCAAGTGAATTTATTTTCAATTGCTTTTAAAATTGATAAATTGTTGTTCAAAACTTCAAGTTTTACTCACAACACATGAATTTGGTTTCAATGGTTAGAATAGGTTTTTACTGTTGATTCCTTTGATACTTAGTATATTGCCTATAGTAAGTAATCCTTATCTTCTAAAAAGTATCAATCATATGAGAGTAGAATTGCAATAATTATACTGAATATTGTTATTATTGAATATTGTATATTCTTGAATTTATTCTAAATAAGGAATTTACCAAACCAAAATATGGGTATCGGCAATGGAAGTGACCTCTGGACGTACGGTATGCTGAGAGTATTTCGTGATGTTTCGTAGGGATAGGTTTTCTTTATAATTGAAATGTAACGAAAACCTACAACTTCCCAGCAATTTCCATTTTTTCTCATCTTTCTGAGAAAGACTTGACAAAAATCTTACTTTGTACTCTACGAGCAAGTTGAATTAGTGAAATTCGCTAAGCAAGTTTAGGGAGTGTTGCCAATTTGAACCTAATTTTAAAGAATGCAATTTCAGAGTTGGTTTTCAAAATTAAGTTTCCAATGCCAGGTGAATCGAGATTGACACTTTGATGTACTTTCTGATGGAACAAAAATATTAAAAATAACAACCTATTCTTTTTATATTGCAATTTGAATAATGATGAACTTTACAAGCTAGAGAGTTAAATACCAATAGAAGGAGAATATTTTCTATGTGACAACAGATTTTGTCGAGAAAAAAATCGAATATTTGATCATGAATCTAGCGGCTCAACTATATCAAAGTCATTCATTAATCAGGTATAAAATAATAAATCGAAACCAATTTTACAATGGTTTCGATTTATTATGTTATCTTCATCTTTTTCTTCGAAGTTGGAGTTGAAAGTCAGTCGAAATTTGGACGATCATCAGTTCATAAGTTGAATGTGGAAAGCGACAGTCTGCCGGTTTTTACGTCGTCAGCCCAAGTCATGAGTTTAGTCGATTTCCCCAATTCGACCATTTCCAGGGAACATGAGGCTCGACAAAGTATGCCATCACACCAATCTCCTTACTTTCGTCAAACGGCTTCAACGACCAGATATTCCACCAAATTACACATTGGAGAGGGGCTGGGAGCGGTGGCGAACACACTGCAGTTCCAGTCGGAAATTGAATTAAACATCAAAAAGAGGACGACTTGTGTAGTGACGCGTATGTGTGCGTGTGTGAGTGTGCATTGTAACATTGGAGCGAGGTGCTAGAAGGGGGAGGGGGACGGAAAGCAGTCCCCGCTAAAAAAGGCGACACCATGACTTTGGATGGATTTTAGATTGGGGGGGTTGTGTGGTGAGTGGGGAGGGGGAGGCGAACAAGAGCGAATTTGCGGTTTACAAAAGGCAGGCTTTTTCTCCTGAAAACTCGGCCTTCACCGCTTACTCCCCTTCCCCAACGGGAATGTAATTTATTCTCTCTGCAGAATCTTTATTCACAGAAAGATGAAGGATGGCAACACGATAGGATTTGCTAAAATAAACTCCTATCTGGGTCGCTAAATAACATTGTCGTACATAACAGCGTCAGCACTCTTGCAAAATTAGGAAGTGTATTCAAGGTGGGACATACCTTACTCCAATAAATTGTCAGCGTGAAGTGCAGGTCACAGGCAATTCCATTGATTAGAGAGGAGCCAATTGATTGGAGTTTCAAACAAACAATAGACTTCAGTCCATCCCAAGCTGCCAACACACTCATGTGAAGTTAAAAGCACACTAATTTGATTGAACTATAGCTACCTTTATCAAAGACCTTTATCATAGCTATAGATGGATCCCGAATAGCCCAAAACTGTTCAATTTTGGATAAGGTGTGGTAATTGATAATCACTTTGAATATATATTCTTATGATAAGACTGTGATGTATTTCAGATAGAATTGTAAAGGATTTATCATGTATTCGTTAAATGGAATAGTGTTTACATTCAACTAGAATCAGAAAGTAGAAATTTTGTTGGAAAAAAATTATTCCTGCAACAAAAGAAATTGAGAATGAAACTTTGAAACTTTCTTATCAGCCTTCCCAATAAGCAGAAGATTGTTATGAAATCAGATCAAAATAAATACATAGGAAGGGAAAGTAGGCTACTTTAGTATGGGTCGATTACATTGAAGCAAGGCTATTTTATCAGCAGGGAGAATAATAATTACTCAATTATTTTCAATTTTTCTTCTTAAAAGATGTTCTTCTAAACCCTTCAAAACATCAGAATAATGCACATATTTACTAGAGAAACACAAAATAATGACAAACCAGAGTGACCTCAGTACTGTTTAAGGAAAAACATTGAAGGAGCAGTATATGCAAACCGGATTACAAGTATAGTGTGTCCAAGCAAAGAAGACCCTTTGGCAAGATGCAAAAATGACTCCAGCTCGGTCAATATTGGTTCGAAAATTATTGTTTTGGTCTCAAATCATAGATAAGAATGTTTCCTTCAATTAAGATCAAATCAATAATTTTTGAATCAATATTGACCGAGGTGAAGTTATTTTCTCATCTTGCCAGAGGGTCTTCTTTGCTTGGACAGACTATACTCAACGGGAAACCTATTATTATTATTATTATGATCCAGTTACATCACAATCACTGTTCCTTTTCTGTTACATTATCATGTTTCAAAATAAATTCCTGTTCATTGTGCTTTTTGCACCCGACTTCCCTTTCTCGCTTATAATCTGTCCCCATTAACCACCTCAGATTTCACGCCTTCACATTCAGTTCAAAAGATAAATCTGCTGTATTGATGCTGAATCCAACTACTGTCAGTGACAGTTCTATTCTGTAATAATATCGCGGTCAGCAGCTACTTGTATTGCTCATTTCTCCCGCATCAAGATCTGAAGAGAAGATAAGAGTTGAACAGACGAGCACAGCCGATGTTGGATAGATACGCCTTCATGTTCCTAAAAGGGTTTGATTTATCTGAAGTCTTCACGCAGTCACAAGACTCAGAAATGGCTATATTCTGTATCGTCCAGCGCTTTCGTCTCATCTCTATTTCACTTTCACTTTCATCCTCTGTACTCCCACTTTATTTCTCCTCTATACCTTATACTTTCTTTTTCTATACTCGATCTCCTTTATACCTTTCATCGTTTATATTCTCATCCTTCATTTCTCCCACTTTCTTCTGTATTCGTCTTGTATTCCTACTTTCACCAAGATCTAGTGGAAAAAGCCCATAATGCCAGCACAGCCGTTTCATGAAAAAAGATGTTTTGTATCAGGTCTATTTCGAAAATAAATCAGAACATTAGAAAAAAACAGCTATATTCATTGTACAGAAGAGATGTCAATTGATAGAAAGGATAGAAAGTTACGAATTCTGATAACACTGTAGTAATATTATATTGTGGATAGAACTTTGACCAGATTACTATTATATATATCCTACTAAATATAAATAAAAAATTCAACGTCTTTCTTACTCATGGCTTTCTGAATATTGAAATTTTTAACATACTTGGATTGCTCATATATTGATAGGAATCAATTTATTAATTTTATCTAAAACGCCATTCTCTCAAATAGATAAGGCTTTTAAAGCATATTTTTTTACAATTTTCCTGGTTCCTTCAAGTTTGGATTCAATCTGATGTTATTCAACCATACATTGATCGTGGAGAGGAATCATGGATCTCATCTATCTATTACTATCTTTTTGCATTCCATTGTATATTTGGTTACTGATCAGTTTCTCCATCATTTTATCGACAAGAAATTTATGGCAAATGGAACGTTGGGATTTGGTTTCTGAGCTGGGCTGTGAATAGCTGCTGAGTAGTGAAAGCTTTTTGTCATCATGTGACTGGTTGGCATGTTCGTGCCAAACCAAATCAGTGTTCGATTGTTGGTGTTGTAGTTTTTATGATGCGGCGCTACTCTGTGTTTTACCTCCGATTTTTCTTCTGATCGATTGAACGCGTCGCGACGATCGCTGCTGCAATCGTTCGGCCAGTCGCGACTGCCAGCCCAATTTATAAACGTGAAAAATGAATTACGATCAGCATTCACTAACTGTTTCGGGTCACGCACCGCATACGCTAGTCGAATAACAAAGTGTTGATAAAAATTATGGCCGTCCCAACTCGGATTCAAAATCGAACGAGCTGAATACTGAGTGGACTTGCTGCCTTTTTTTCTGCTGATGTGTGCGAAAATCCTTATCAACCGCCAACTGTCAACAAAAATTTCATCAGTAAGTTAACGAAGAAGCTGTACAACCCTGTGTAGATCCTTTTCATAATCCTTTTGAAAAAATACAATATTATACACGGGGAATTGAGTGAACCCTAGGAGACAGACTAGTGCACATCTTGTGATTTTTATAGAAGAAAGTAGGCTATTTTTTATTTATGAATCAATTGTAAGTTCAATGTACATGGAAAATAAGAATTATGGGTGAAAATAATAGTACAATATGGTACGTGTGTTGGCATCCAATACATTAGGACAATTTGATTCTATGAGAAAAAATATTTAAATTTTAATGATTTTCCCAAACTAAATTGATAATAATTAGAACATAGCAATAGTATTTTCAATAGTATATTCTCCAAAATCATCATTAAATTAATAATAAATGCTATTAATTTTTTTGTCTAAAACAAAAAATGGTTTGGATAGGTCATAGGGCTGATAAACTTTATCACGTTCAAGTTTACGAATTTTCGTCTTTAGATCCAACACTGCTATTACCTTCAAAGGCCATAAAATCAGTTCTTTTATGTAACAAAAAAACTATGTAGGAGTGAATTAATATAACATTTATATTATTGCAACAACAAGAAATACAACACAACTTCTCAAAAGGAGACTGTCAATTAGTGTTGGTCAATATCTGCATTGAAACAAAATATGTGCCTATTTCCTAGTTTGAGTACAAATACGAATAATTGAACTTTGAAATTCACAACTCTAACTGAATCTGACCTTTCCAGAACTAATAACTATACTAACCACCAATCTAGTTAGCAAACTGTTCACATTAATCCTGAACCCTTCATGCTCCAGAGAGCATCTTAGTTACAGTGGAAAAATAGCATGTCACAAACTGACGCTGCTAATTAGCAGGGCAGCAATAGCCTATTGTGATTCATTTCCGTTCGAAAATTGATATGAAACTTAAGCCGCGTATCGACAGTCCGAGGCATGTGCCACGAATGCCTCGCAGTACAGTCTGGTGACACAAAAAAAGTATAAACTCATGGCTGAGGCATATGTGTGAATATAATCTGCAATAATCAAAAATAATAATTATTATAGTATAGTATATAGTATGTAATTATAATTATAATAAGAATAATTATATTAAAAAATCTGCATTTTTTGTAACCAAATTGACTAGCGAACAAATTGACTAGCACCATCAAGCGGGTGACAAAGCAACTAAGCTCTGACAATTGATAATTTGGACTTTGGAGGTTAGTTTGTGCTCAATTAGTAGATAAAAATTCAAGGCAATGCTTATTATTGCCTGTTAGAACCTTCTGCACCCAAATAGAATTCTTAATCACAAAAATGCATAGGAATGGGGTACAATTTTGAGGTTAGTTTGTAGAATTGTTCGTTGTGCGTTGCGAGGCAACAGGCACTGCTCGCTGCGAATTGTTTGCAGCGTCTGCCTCGCTGCTAGCAAACCCGGTATCGACAGTCCGAGGCATGTGTTGCACATGCCTCGGACTGTCGATACGCGGTAGATAGTACTCTTAACTAGTAGTAGTACTCTTTTTTTGTGTCAACAGACTGTACAGCGAGGCATTCGTAGCACATGCCTCGGACTGTCGATACGTGGCTTAACTTCTTCGATTTAGATTACATTGGATAGTTGTCAACAAGTAAAACAGTGATCAAATAATGTTTTGCAAGAGCGATAAAGAAGTATTACGCGCAAATTACATACAATATTTTTTCTACAACTGCACGAACCTGTTAATCTACAGTTTTTTCAGTCCTCAAATACTGCGAACTATTAAATTACACTTGCGTAATTACCGGTACAGTCACAATCAGACATTGTCGACTTTTGTTAGGTTATGTTATGACTCCACCTGACCTACTTTTGGCGAGCCATGATCAGCTGATTAGCGAGCGTAAAGTAACTCTACTGCTCATGCGCAGTTGCTTAGCGAGCATAAGGTAATTCTACTGCGCATGCGCAGATGGTTAGCGAGCGTAATGAAGATTCTACTCAGAAATGGGTTTCTTTACGAGGAGAATTCAGCTTGTAAAATCTTGTTTTACGCGCAGTTGTAGAAAAAATCATTTTCCTACAGATACCCGTAAAATTGCAATTTTTGCACTGAAAATCGTGTTTAAAACGGTCCATTCTTGAACTAGTGATAATTAGCGTGCCTAAAAATTTTTACGCACTCCAGATTTTTAACCTAACAACACGAAATAGTAAGTACATCAAATGGATGTTCCGTATTTGTAATTCAAAATTGAGATGGCAGCACTGGCTGTCGACCAAACGGGAGTCGATCAGCTGGTAGCGGCAAGTTGGAATTTCGATCAAAAGGTAGTAGCCCGGCCACTGGCCAGACCTTCCGTCAGACATATCACTGAATTTTTTAGGTTAGTTTATTGTATACATCAATACCATAAGTAATTTACCGTGATATAAGGTCAATTTATCCTCAGAGCTTTTATAATAATTATGAGAGTAGGGATTTATCTTATCATACCGTTAATTATTGTGAGTTATAAAACCTGAGCTTGAATTGTTTGAATACAGTAAGATGATTCATGATTGTCGTTTATTGATCTTGAATTTGTTTCTTACAGTAGTTGACTCAATTTAAGCTATCAGAATTCAGAATTCAGTGGTCTAATACATTATTATGATTTTTTCAATGTGAAAGTAACATACAGCTTTGAAGAAGACTCTGGCACCATAGTTACTGGAATTTTGAAAATACCATAGGCTAAAATTAAACATTTACATGATCTGATTACTTTAACTACCACATATGTGAGTTAATATATAATGAAAAGTGTTTGAAGGCATGATATAGAATTCATAGTAAATGCGACATTCTAATTTAATACTATCATTAAATTACAGCTTCAGTTCAATTCAGTCTCATTGTTGGCTGGTTCAGCTTTGAACCTTGCACTTAATTCATAAAGTAGGATTCTGTTATGCAATGCAGGTGACAGCCGACAACTAAATAATTTTGCATAAAAGCATGATAAAGTCCTGAGAATCATAAGCAATAAAATTGTAACCTTGCATAATTTTAACATAGAAGCAGTTGGATGTTATGCTATAGATAGCCTAATCACTCAAAAGCCTAATGACTCAAAGCATCAATCAAAAGCCTACCTGCTAGAACTGATGAGATATTTTGTCTCAAGTGATTTGAAGCAGCAAAATTTTTCCAGAAAGAATAATATACAGTACTTTACGTCATGAAAGTACATTATTCATAGCACTATTAAGTTATATAAGTTAGGCTATCATTTCAATGAAAATAAAACCATGAGTTTGATTAATTGTGGAGGTAAAGATTCTAAATCCCTTCCAGTCACATTAAATAATGTTTAAAAAGTCTAATTTGCTCTGAATTCTAGTAAATATGATTATTTATAGCCATAAAAGTATGAAAGGGCGTTTTACACTTATCAGTTACCTGGAATATTTCAAGGTCTTGAAAAGTAGTTTATACTGATTGTAGCTCATAACTTACTGGTAAATATTACAGTGAGTACAATAATTTATTATTCTATAGTCACTGTGATACATAGAATAGATGAAATGTTTGAATTATATTACTTCATATTACTCAAATAAAAGTAATTATTTGATAATAGATGACATTGGACATTGTAGGCTTCTGAAATTGAAAGTTCCAACTTAAGATTTCCGCCATCTTGGATTTGTAAAAATTGTGAGATGATGTTTATTTACATGATTCTTATATTGATTTCAAAGGCAAAATAAATTGAGGAGATTGCAATAAAAAATACTTGAAATTACACTAAAAAACACGTTTGAAACTTTTTCCTACTTTTCACATAGGCCCAATGGTATCTGTAGGAGAAATTTAATGTGTAACTCGAGCATAAAGTGTTATTGCTGCACTCGAGAAACGTTTCTCACTCGCCTTTGGCTTGTGAAAAAAACTGTTTCACTCGTGCAGCAATCCTTCACTTTACGCACTAGTAAATAATACAAATAACTATTTCACTTTGACTTATTACCGATATGAAGTCATATAAACTACACATGACAGTTCGTGAATGAATCATCATATTTATTTTCGAAATTGGCTTTTTAACAATATACATGGATTTTTGTCACACTGAAAATTCCAATAAAGAGTATCATGGGAGAAAATTATATTACAAAATCATTGTTCAATTATAATAAATAAAAAGCAATAAAGCATTCATCGTTCCAGACATTTTTTTTCATGCAATAGAATGGGTTATTTATATATAATATGTATAGTATATGTATAAATATTGTAGAAATATTTATCATGTAAGAAGTAAAATTTTCTACTTCAATAACTGTGCACTCCGATTGGAAAAAACAGAAGCATTCCAATTTCAGCAAGCTTGATGGAACGTTTGAGGATGCCTTGTTTGATTTTTGTCGGAATGGCAAATAATGGAAGTAGGTCACTGGGTATGTATGTGAAGCATTCAACTCCAGCTATGAACTATTCAGTATTTTCATTTAATTTGTCGAGGAACACAGCATCTATGATGTCGAGTAGCCATGTGTAATCACACTTGCTGACAGAGTGGGTGTGGGCTTCATGTGAAAAGTGGAATATAGCAGTTCTCAGCCTTGCACATTACATTTGAGTCTACAGTGGTAACTGACTTGAAGAGCTCCCATCTGAGTAGTAGAGGATATGTTCTGGTGTAAGGGCAATAAAAAAGGAAACTGTAAACATTCGCCTGCACCGCACTGCACCAGAGAAGCTTATTCCTGCTCTCAGCTTACTGCGCAAATAATTTGCAACGTTTGAATGACTGGAATCCCCTCTCCTCAAACCCCTCCAACCAACAACTCATCGATAAACCTTTTGGCCCCCACTGGCAATTATTTATTTATTCGCTAACCCGATCAAAAATTCAACGCTCGAAAATGTGATGCGATGCAAATACATTCAGCAGGTGTACTAAATGAAGCTTCGCTCGCCATCACTCCATCTGCAACGACGTGTCACATTAAATTTCAAGTTTATTCCCATTTTGAAGACTTCTGAATAATCAAACAGTAATTTCAAGTTGAGAATTATATCAGATGGCGTGTACCTACAACAGTGCAAATGATGGAGTGCTCAAAATTCTTTGCTACCTTATACCTTAAACCTTAGTGCTCAAAAATGGTGGTGTTGGTGACTTGCAGAAATGAGATATGGATAACATTCATATCGCATCTTCAAAGAAATTCACAAATTTTAAAAATTATGGCCTAGTAGCTCACTTTGCACCATGATTATCTATTGAAAATCGACAGATGGTTTCGTTGAGAAGCTGAATAATTCCATTCAAGTTATCTATATCCTTCGTCATTATAACAGTCTGATGAATTTGAGAGGAGTTTATGGAAAAAAGAAGTGAACTAAAAAAACACTAGAATGACTATTGAAAACATAAATACCATTCCCTCCTTGTTGTTGAAGATATCATAATAAATATATTCATATAATCAGTTGTGGAAAAGATTATTGAGATGAAACCAATAAA
Source organism: Sogatella furcifera (assembly GCA_017141385.1). Classification (NCBI taxonomy): domain Eukaryota; kingdom Metazoa; phylum Arthropoda; class Insecta; order Hemiptera; family Delphacidae; genus Sogatella; species Sogatella furcifera. The sequence continues at coordinate 15,755,109 of CM029550.1, read as the reverse complement.
ATAACTAGGTAGACCTACAGAATTTTCGCAAATTACTTGACTAATAAACTAGAAAAAGGAACAATGATTGTCTCAACTAAAGATGGTGGCAGGAGTGACACTTATTTGGTTGGGAAAAAGTGTAGAATAACACTCTGGCCATATTTAATCTACTCAGTGAGTTGAGCCGGAGCACAGAGGCGTCGCCGTAGACGACGTTTTCGGGTCGTTGCATTCCGACGCTGCTAGTCGTTAATTTTATCGACAAAATTTATCGGCTGAGAGCAGAGATGAACGACTAATCCGCTGAATTGAATCTTGTCAGTGAAAACAAATCGGATCGTCACAACACGTCTCGACACTCTCACACGCACGCACCGACACACAGACGCCGAATTTGACCTGGCTGCGCAAATAACCTCGACGACGGCGCTACTTTGTCGATTGACTGATTTGTTCGGAACGTTTCGATGGAGATTTCGTTTTACGACATTTCTGCCCTCCCCATCATATTGGCCATGATCTGTGGCACATTTAGATGCGGAGCGATTCGCTCAACTTGTTCCACGCATCATTCTCATTCGATGCTCAATGTTTGCTGTCATATTCATTCGAGCACAGTGAAAATAAACTTGAACGACTCGTTTCTTGTTCAATATGCAACATTTTCCAACATTTGCGCATTTTCAGTATCATACTACAATGTAATGGTAGCGAACGCTTGAGTGCTTCAGTACTTCCAACCTATAAAAGTTTATTCTCCATCTGACTTGTACAAATTTTGTGGGCCATCTCCATTACATAGAAGTGAGATTTTTGTGACAACACGAGAATGGGTGATAAGAATGTAGTTTATGGTGTAAAACAAACAACTAAAAAAATTTACTTTGCCAGTTCAACTACTTTACAGCTTCTCATTCATTAACGAGTCAGCTATATTTTTATCTCTGGTACTGAATTAGCAGCACAAAACACGCAGCTCGGTACACAATAATTAAAATAAAAACTCAAATACTTGAGTGGAGCTCACACCTGCGTGTTGAACAGTATTTAAGTCAACTACAAAGTTTGATGATAAATGCTTTCGAAAATAATAATGAGAAGTTTAACACTTTTCTCATTTACTTTCTCTTTTCCACTTTAAACGAATGCAGCATTGTACTTGACAACAATTATGCGGATGTTTTTAAAATTGCTCATAATGCCTTAGAAACACAGAAAATGGATGTTTATCGAAAGCTCACTCCAAGTATTATTTGAAATAATGTAAGCATATTACAGTTACCTATGAAAATTCAGAATCGTATGAATTGCTCATGACTATAACTGCTATCATTATGTGTTCCAAACAGCTTCAGCTTGAACAATTTCTTTGTGGCCCAATATATGGAATAAAATCAATTATTCTTGATTTATCATTGCATTAGTTATGTCAAAATAAACTTATGAGATTCAAAAGAACAACAAGAATGAATGCAATTAATTATTAGGCAGGACAAATTGAAATTGTTCATCAGGATTCAGAATACTTGAACACAACACTTACCGAAAACGGTTTTCATGGACGAGAAACGAAATGATTTTCCGGAGAATAAAATGACAGTAATCGGTGGAAGTTTCGAAAAAAGTAATCGGATTGCTTTGCAATTAAGATAGAAATGACGACGAGGTACGACCCTGCAGTTACTATTATTGGGGTTAATCTCACCAAGGAAATATGTAATTTCCCTTGCGAGATTAAACAGTTGATGATTACTATTTAGCTGCCCTGTTCCCAGTGCTTATTCGATCGCTCCCTCTTTTTCTGAAATGCAAACACCCTTTCACAACTCATTCCTCATCTACTTTACTCCCTCCTCAAATCAACTACCTCCCTCCACCCTTTCTCCAATCATGGAAGTTAACGATTCTCCTGTCTGGATAAGTGCATCATGACACCTTGCATGTCGTTCCTTCTTCCTTGTTATTTGAATTGGAACTGTAGAATACGGTGTTAAGACGGTAATCGTAAATGTGCTATTTACTTAGCTACGTGAAGAGCTGAATGGAACAGCATTTACTACCTTGATTCATTCATACAAACCATACAATATTATTAATGAAACTTTTGCTGAACGGTTTGGAAGAGCAATATTTGCCTAAAAATTATAATTTTTCAATATTATCCATTACAACTCATTTCCCGAATTGAATAGCCTCATGTAAGGCATTCAAACAACGTTTTCTTGATCAAGGCTATCCAAGAATAATTGATCTATCCTGTCTCAAGCTTGAACTAAAAGTAATGACCTATGACAACTATAGTAAAACTGAGATGATTGAGGCTAAAAATCAACAATTATTATATTACGATCATAAACTGTCTTTGGTAAGATTTAAGCTATAATGCAGTGGAATCTTGTTGATCCGTCAGATTGCAGACGAGTCAGAACCAGTTCAGAGGATGGATAAATTTTTTAAATTATACTATCAATCATCAATAGTGTATGATTTCACATTCAAACTTCATACTTCCAAATGATAGCCAGAGTAATACTGAATAAAGTAGGCCTAATTGATCAATTTCTTCCACTTCCACTCATTCTAACAAAGTTTGAAGTATTCCTCTCATCATAATCCTTGTAGAATTATTCTTCCAAGAATTAAATTCATTTTTCTTTGATTTTTCCTTTCATAATGCTTCTGTTATCCCCTTTCCTTTATGCTCTTGTGTGAAAGGATGTGGTTGAGTGAATTTGGTAGATGCTCAATTCTTGTTGATCCAGCTATAAACCAATTTTGTCAGTTAAACTATTTTCAACCTATGTTGAATATCGTCATCGTGTGCTTGATACATTTTGTAATGAGAACAGAAATGTTTTTCAGTGTTGAATGAAAAATTGTGCAGGAGGTTTTGGGGTTGGAACCAGGTGAATCGTGGGATTGGTTGGGGGGGGGGGTGTTAGGACATGGCACAGATTAGTTGGCAATGGTGGCGCTAGAGTGCAGTGCAAGCAGTCCGGGTCTCGGCTGAGGCACGCTCTCAGCACTCAGCAAGCCTCCTCAGTTGGACAAATCGCGAGACCTAGGCCAGTAGTTGTCACCTCGCGCTAATATACAACGCGCATCTCACACCAGCTCCACCGACGCACTCTTAGTGTATTCCAGATTTACACATTGCAGTCGGTACGTAGAGAAACATTTCCTCTTGAAAAAGGATGGAATATAATCCTTTTTAGTGCTTTTATTTAACTATCTTAGCACTTTCCAGCTGCATACTTTGTGATCGGTACTTAGAGGAAAACTTTTCAACCGATTGGGAGAGTTTCCTCACTTGAATGATTTTTTGGGGCTTCACTAGCAATCTAAATATATCATAGCTAAATGCATTGTTTAGTTGGTACGTAGAACACAAATTTGTTTGACTCAGAGGATGGATTTATTTTTACTTTGATTGTGAAATCATACACTATTAGGCCTAATCATTAGTAGTACATTGCTATTCTTTTCAGTAATCCACTCACATTGCAGTCTGAATAGAGAGAAATAGAGAACATTTCTTATCTATTATTAATGTTTCCTCAGTCAAGTCATTATTTTTCAATCTGGATTCAAGATTTCCATCTAGCATGTGCCACAATTATTATGTTCAAAAATCCAATAGAATGTATCCGCATTCCAAACGTTTTTGACTTGAAATGTCAAAAACATTGTTTTGACATTTAGAAATAGCTAGATGCAATCGGATCCGAGCAGAAGGGGAATTCAATAATTCTGGATACAAAAAGTATTAATGCTCAATAATATTCTGAAACATAAATTTAGGCCTACTTAAAAATAGATTCTCTCATGCAATGCAGTAATAGATATTGTTAGTTTGCCGCTCCTCTCACCTCCTCATATTGTCTCAAAATGCTATTCACTAAGACACGTTGAAGTATCTTTGACAAAAATTGCAGTGAACTAGGAACAGAGCAGAGATTCCGCGCTTATCAGTGCATGAAGTTTAGAAGGTTAACTTTTTGCATGTGAGTGGTACATGATAAATAACAGTATTTTCCCGCGATGGACCTTTTCTGGGTTAATCAGTTGTTCGAATATCAAAAAAAGTTCTTCAAACATAATTTTTTTGAAGAAAGCTACAATAGCTACCATTGTCAGTTGACTTCTCGACTAGATTGAATTTATGTTTTACTACAAAACTTTACTGAAAATTATTCATTATTAGCCAGCTCAACCTCTATAAAAGATATTTAAATAAGGAAAAAATTGTTACTTCAAAAAAGTCAACGTTGAATACTAGATGATACCCAAAAATGAAGCTTAATACCGTTCGTGTACAAACCAGTTACAGCTTAGTTGTCCGAATTTGGGTCGGAAATAACTAATCTTGTGGTGCTCTAAGCTTATCAATCATGTTTTGGTCTTTCAATCCATGTGATATTTCTGTTAATATGCTTACTTATAAAGCTTGAGTATCATTTTCCAGTCATTTCCAGTTTTGACAGTGTAAGGTGATCATTATTGGTATTGTTCACGATATAATTGAACGATATTTATGTTTTATATTGCTCCTTCAAGAATACTACAGTCCGAAAATTATTAGTATTCACAACTAATTGCACTGATGATGTTAATCCAATATCCTATGTCTGTCATATCTCAGAAATTCAGAGAAGATATTAAATGCCCTTCATGGGCTGTTAAGCCATTGACATTTATATCAATGAAGCTATACTTTCCACGGTCTGAATTTCCACTATAAAAGAATCTGCAGTTTACCTATTTTTGCATGATTATAATTCATTAAAACTCAAGAAAAATGGTCCTGGGGTTCAATCCCAGTTGGAACAGCCACGTCCGTCTTTTGGAGGAGACTTGATGCCGTCGATCCCGACTGCCTAAAAAGCAGTTGTCATCTCACATCATCACCCCTCACATTACTCACGCACATGCTTAGAGCACATGTGGGCATCATCCTCATAAAAAACAAATTTATGGTATAAATGAACTGCGATCAGAAATGTGAGATGATCTTATCTTCAGATTCATGCTCCTTGTCTGAGACGTGTAGTAAACACGTTGCTGGATACTCTATTTCATAATAATCAATTATGTGAATGAGACCCTTATAATAAGAAAATAATTAGATCAAACTTCGGGGATTTTCGACTTGATCTCATTTATTTGAGTCTCGTCAAGCAGATAAAGTTTCAAACTTCTCTCTATAATAACTTCACCAATGAACTGTTAATTCATCTATCAAGGCTCTTGATGTGGAAAAACGTATTCACTTATCGGAAACAATGATGATTGGAGTAAGTTTGTTCACAATGATGTGAAAATGATAGTGTTAAGATTACATACTTCTAGTTCTATAGCAATGACAATAGAGCGAGGTTGTTTGTTTACAACGATGTAGGAAGCTGTAAAAAGTACAGGGTTTTAGTACCGATTCAGCACCAACTGCGTGAACAAAAACATTGAGAGGCTGTTAGTAAATGTGTAAATGTAAAGCAGGATTGAAGCAGTCCGTCATAAATATAGTTATGTGGCAGGTGGCCAGAATCATGAGTGGCGCTTCAGTACGGCATCCACCTGCACTGCACGCCGATAACTCAATTAGGAGGCCGGTTGGTTCAAGTGAGGCATAGCCGCTGCTAGCATCGCTTTATGCATTCTGTTGCTGAGGCACTCCACAAAGAAACCGCTAACACGATATATGAGCGCTGAGGTAGTGAGTGAGTAGCTGGCTCTCCTCATGGAACACGCCCCCTACAACACAGAAACAGAGAGAAAGAGTGAGAGAGAAATTTAGCAAGAGAGCCTCTCTGGGCTAAGTGGCTGCATGGCACTCAACGTGAAGCCCCTTCACACACAAGAGCAGGGCTGAAACCAATGAGAGTGAGATAGCAGAAGACACTTCTCCCTCGATCATACCGGTGTTGGTCCAAAGTACATATTTTCTCTCTCCGCGCCATCCTCTCATCTTCACACACCTCTATTCAAACTTTGTTCTGCTCTTTGTCATCGTCGACCGGAAATTCGGCGAGTTCTAGGCCAAATTTCCAAGAGTTTTCAGAAAGCCACCCCACTATCCTTCAAGTTGTTGTTCTTCAAGATTATATATGCTCCTCATCTCCTGAATATGACAGCTTGTCAATCTCTTAGGCTGAGGCCGCACTGCCGGTGGGTAGAGCCTGGAGAGTGGAGGGTAGTTGGTAAATCCATAGAACATACACACCATCCACAGAAATAGATCGTATGAATGGTATGACGTCATACTGTTTTTTTGAGGTTATGTTGTCCATATTTAAGAATTTCAAGATGGCGGCTGAACACATACCATTCATACGATGTATTACTGTGGATGGTGTGTATGTTCTATAGATTTACCAACTACCCTCCACCCTCCAGGCTCTACCCACCGGCAGTGCGGCCTCAGCCTTAGGCCTGCAGAATACAATATCACTGTTCCTTGGAAATTGAAGATTTCTGGCTATGATTATTGAAGGTGGCATGTCTATAAATTATTAGAATAGAATAGAATGACTTCTTTATTTTAATGACGTGGCGAAGTTTGGATAGTAATGTCCACTCTACCACTCACCCACGAAGTGTTGAAGCACCAGAGAATATGAAAATCTATAATAAAAGTTTCAAAAGACCTCTAGATTTGGAAAGATTGACAACAGAACTGGGCGGCAACTGTGCAGATTCCGAATTCGATGAATGCAACTAAACAGTGATCTACTCAACTCTCTTATTGAATTAATCAACTGGTATAGTAAAGTTGGTCAATAAATGATCTAGCAGTTGATGAGTTGCAGCCTCGAATGATTTTTCATGATCCCATAATGAATTATCAAAATTATATGAGAGTTGCTCTTTATTGATATTACACAGTGTATTTGATTATGGAATGATAATTATGATTGTACAGAGACTGAATACTCTAGTGTGGCCATAAGTGGAAAACGGAATTAGGCCTATGTATGCTAAATTGAAAAATTATCCAGCACGCCGCCATACTTCTGCTAAACTTTTAAATTCTGATAAGATTTAACAGAAATATTAATTTGGAATATTTGTTCATTTGTTCACAAGAGGATCGAAGTTAGAAATCAATTCTCTGGAATGAAAAATGTCCTCTTTACTATTTTTATTAGTAGGCCTATAGCTTTGAATTATTCAAAATGATAGAAACTAACACTGGCAAAACGGTATAGTTGAATTTAAGGTTTGAAATGTATTTCTTTGATATGACATAACTATGAATCTTCCAATGTAATTGAATAGGAATTGAAAAAAGTACGGCGAATCTTTTTCTGACCAATCAAAAGTTTCACAGTCGATATTCAAAGTATAATTATACAGTAAACATTATATAATAATTATAATATCATGTATAATACAAGGGGAATATTATGTATATAAGGGAAAGCAATCTGGAATGATAATCTAACTACTCAAAGGGATCTTGCTATTTCTATAAAATTTCCTTGGGAATCAACTGGTAAGATCAATTATATGACACTATGTTTGGAAGTTTTCAATTGTATGTATTAAATTAAATTTCAATTCATATTTGATTTGAATTATGATTTGCTCAATCCTGATATTCATCTAACAATTGACTATCTATCAGTCACATTGATTATTTGAATAATAAATGTGCACTTGGTGATACTGAATTTCAGTCATGAATATGAATATGGCTAGTCCTCAACAATCCAGTGCACACATATTTCCTGTATACCCTCTATTATGAACTCATCAATGAACTTGGGTTTGATTCATCAGCAATCTTATAACGGTTTGACATTCAAATTCTTTTTTCTCTCCTCAACTCAATCATTATATTCGTTCTAATAAGTCACTCTATTGAATCATTCCCTTCATCGAACCAAATCTTACAAACTTGAATTTCTTTCTCGAAGATCTCCATTCACTGAATCAATTTTGTTACAAGCTTTGACATCTTAATGCACTCCCAAAATAGATATTCGAACCTGAACATATGAATGAATGAATGAATGAATTTATTTGCCAAAAGAAACATATTTTACATCTATAAGATAGAACAATTTACAAAATAATTCGAATTATATAACAATAAACAGAACATAAAATTTTCACTTAATAAAACATTTTTATCTGATACATTTTTGGCACTGCCAACATAAGATAAACTTGTGTGTTGGCAGTGAGCTGTATTTATATTTCCATTCCTCATCAAGTGCAGAAAATTTTCCTGATATTACTGTAGTTAATAATATATATTATAAGTTCAACATAATATACCTTTTCTTATTCTCTAGTAGTTTATGGATGAAAAAAGTACAAAATTGTGATAGAAGCGGAAAGTGATGCTAAATGGCTTGCATGATTTTACCATTTACTAATGAGAAAAGAGAAACATGGTACAGTGATGCTCAATAATACTTAATGATTTAATAGAATTAGTGTATTTGTATTTTTTAAGTGTTTTTTTATCAATTTTGTAAATGTAGGTTGAAGAAGATATTTCGATCAATCCAGTTTTCTATATCAATGTGTAATCTACGTGTGATGTTTTTGTTAATAAAATCCTTTGGAATTTTGTTTACAATATAATTGCTGTAGTATGAGAATTGATGCCTGCATGTTGTGAGTTTGTCAATATTTGTATTGTATCTATTTATTGGACGTGTATTATAGGGTGTTGAACGTAGAACATATTGAGACCTATTTTTATTTATTTGGAGGATTACTTTTTTTACATAATTTTGTCTTAGTGTTGGAACTTTGAATTCAAAGAAAATTTCTCTACTAGGGTATTCCCTAACGCAGCTCTTATCATATGTTTTTGGAGAATGAACAGTTTTTTCATATGTGTATCATATGCAGCACCCCAAACCTCAATAACGTATTGGAAAAGTGAGTGCGCATAAGCAAAATATATTTTTCTTATAATGTCAAGGTTTTTCAGTTTATTGATTTTGTAGAATATGTATATTAGGTATTTGGATTTTGAACATAAATATTCAATGTGTTTATCCCATTTCAAATGTTGATCCATTAATATACCCAAGTATTTTATTGTTTTTACCCTTTCCAATGTTCTTGTTTCATCCCCATTCATTGTAATTTTTATCTCTAATGCTGTTGGTGGTTGACCAACTATATTATAGCTATATATAGTGTCCCACTGCACTACTTACTGTGTAGGACAGTAGTAGTCTATTCTAGGTCTCTCTCTATAATATTGCAGGGGTGGTGACGCTGCATATTAATAATGCATTCTGATATTTTGGTCGCAGTGCCAAATTATGACACAAACACAACAACGCATTAGCCGTCGTCACCTTTATTAAAAGCTCTCACACATGAAAGCCGACTGCGCCACCTGCTTGCTATAATTAATTCGATCATAGCATGCGTGCACTATCATGATTCTCTTTGCAGATATGATATTTCCAGCCATACTTCTGAATAAGAGCTGTTGAAACGGCAATGAATAATAGCTATCAATAATTTCCTCACATAATATGAATTTCTCAATCTTTTTTATTTTACGAACAATTGTTTTGAGGAGAGCTTATAAACAAATTATAGCAAGCCACCCACTAGTGTTATATGCTTCTTGCAGACTGCAATGATGAGGTGGAGAGTTTTATTTCCAGGTTGATTGATAGTTCGATGTTTTTTCTTTCAAATTTGAAGTCCATCTACACTTAAAAATTAGACAATTCACTCAGAAGAGATGAGAGATTTTCATTGATGGAATTATACATGGGCTACACGACTGAGAGCATTATAGTCCAAAACACCACAGTATTCTCTCACTGGATGTATACTAAGGAACACTTGTAGTTCTATGGTCCCTTGCACCATACCATAACCTACTATTGAATATCATTCGATACTGAGATACCGAGTTAGTGGTGATACTATAGTTGCAAGCCAATTTGAGTTGAACAAAAAGTGAAAACCTCATATAATTCATCGAGTATGAAATCTTGTAACATCAAGTCTTATTGTGATAAAACAAAACTATTGAATTTGTGTCTGGTGACGGCAATTTCATGCTCACAATTACATCGGAGTCTCTCCAACAAACAGTCATTTAGGCTGTATCAGACTATAATAAGCTCTTTGAAGCATATTAGGAACCTCTTTAACCTTGTAATGTTTTCCTATAATTTATAAAAGCTCATCTACCAAACTATCGGAATCACCTCCATTCAAACCTCTCGCAATTTTCGCAGATTTTTTTCCATTCCAGGATTGAAATCTCGTTATAGTATTTCAATCCGGATATCGGTAGAAATTCTTCAAATGGTTATTAGTTCAAATTAATATCCGAGGCTACTTACTATCGTAACATAATACTCATAGTAAATTTTAAGTGAAGGAAATTTTAATAAATGAGACACCATACAGAGTATAAGATTATTTTTCTATAAATTGGAAAAATTATACATGAACAGAATCAAACTATGCTATTTACTATAAAATTGTGTATGGATTATAATTGTGCTGTAAAAACTCTTTCAATGTTTAAAATTTTCATTCTATTTTGAAGAGCTGACATTATGTTATTAAGATACTTAATATATTATTGTCTCATATAACCAAATGACGTTGTCTATAATGTGTAAAAACATTCTATGACATTGAAGAATATTTATTTATTTATTTATTTAGTACAAGGTGAGCCTGAGAAACTTACTTATTTGAAAAAATTCCCACCCGGTGGGTTGATCTGCTAGAGTGGCGTGAGAGGGTGCAACTGAAGAGGGAAGTTACCAAGTTTGTTCCTCCTTCCAGCCAGTTGCCATCATGCTCTGGTCTAGAGAGCAGCGGGCCTTAGCAGTCGATAGCTTCTTTTCTAATGGCTACTACGCGACGTGCCTTCCGCGCTTGCTTTAAAATTCCTCCTCACAGACTCGTACCTGGCCGTGATTCGATTCTGTTGTGGGTTAACTCATTTTTGAACTGTCACTGAACCCAGAAATGGGCTTCAATAGACCATCAGAACTTCGGAAAATATCGAAAGAGTGAGGTAGTCAGTTGTTCGTTCTCCCCGGCATTCGGGTCACAAACACACAGCTGCTATGGAAATTTCTGACACCACTGTTTGACGAATTCTCCATGAATACCTTCAATTCCATCCCTATAAATTGGCTGCTGTGCAAGAATTAACTGAACGCGATTTCATTGCTCATCAAAATTCATGTGGCTTATCTCTCTCAGAGGCGATCTCCAATGGTTGGCACACTCTCCAGATTTGACTCCATGTGATTTTTTTATGGGGTTATTTTTTATTGGTTCATGTTGATCGACCACGGACCATAGCACACCTCAAGAACAACATTCGCGACGCCATTGCCAACATACCGATTCATATACTGCAAAGAGTGGAGACGAATTTCAAAAATCAACTTCATCAGTGTATGTGCAATGGGGGTCGCCATTTATCCGATGTCATTTTCAAGACTGTATGGAAATAAAATTGGGATATTGAATTCTCAAATAAAATGAAAATTAAAACAATAATCAAAATACTTCTGTTTTTATTGAGCTTTCAAATAAGTAAGTTTCTCTGGCTCACCTTGTAGTTCACCGAAGTGAGGAAGATAAAGCTCTATTTTAAACTTCATTCATTATTCAGATTATAAGCACATTGAAGCATTTTGACATCCAAACAGTTTCAACAGAATTACAACGAAGCATACTTCATAGGCAATTTCTTAGATTTGACAGTTTATATTATCCAACCACCTTCAAAAATTTAAGTACCTTCAATCACACACCTCACTTGCATTTTTTGGAATTTGATTAAATCGATTTCCGAAATGACTATCTCAAAGTCTTTTTATGTTGTTTTTTCAGGTTGGTCAAGATAATACCATACACATTAAGAGCTGAATACGATACTGTGTCCGAACTAATTCAGACAAGCTCATCTCAACAGGTAGTGATGATTTATTTATTTATTCTATTTTATAGATTATATGGATCAGAGGATATACAGTCTCTATTTATAAAACTAAAGATTTCTCAGTAGACTTTGCATTGTCTTCATGACATGACGTCAATGCATACTTTTGAACTCTTGTTTGTTACTCACAAGACTCTAGGCCTGAGTAATTCTGGTGTCAGTTTATTCCTACCAGCATTTCTTGCTAGCAGGTTTATTTTCCAATCAACAAAGTTTCATTTTAAAATGGATAATAATCGAAGATGCTTGATATCTTATTTCATTAGTCGATTTTTTTTTAAAACAGAGATATTAATGAACAGGGATGAGAAGTGATGAGCAAAATTTCCAGGTCGAATATGAACCCATTAGAAATAAAGAAGCCATTAGAATGATGAACTAGTTTCCCACTCTCCTGAATGATGATTCAAATATCATAATTCCATCCTGAGCTCCATCTGAATAGGAACTGTCTCTCAATGCAACGTTCTTTCAAGAGTGAACCTTAACATATTTCCTAAGAACCACGTCCTGAGGATGAAGCTCACATGATCTTCTATCATGTGTTTTAGCAATGGAGATCACGAGTTTTTTTTAGTTTCTGGGTTGAAAGCTTCACGGCTCCACCTATGTATAGACCTATATCCTAGGTGTAATCCTCCTACCACCGTTGCAATCTTTTGGGTTTATTTATCGTCGAAATATGATAATTCAATGTTAGTATTGTGATAAATTCTAGCAGTTCGTGCACTGCAATCTCTGATAACTCTTCCATCTTTGATCATTTCATTCGATTCAAATGAATTCACTCTTGTTTAATAACAATAGTAGATTCAGTAGATAATTTTCGCTTGAAGATTTATGAAATTAACTCAAGAATGATTATGTCGGCACTTAGTGGAAATCAAACACTTGATAATAGTGACAACTATGCTTCAAAATATCATTATTTAGTTGAGAAGATCTTTTGAAATCTTTGCGTCTCGACTATTCATCCGGTTATTTTATTAATATAAAGCTGTCGCTGCCGATGTCACATGACATTCTTTCAGCAATCCATTACCACCAACTTATTATTCGCCGTCGGGCTCCTGAAATGAATTGCCAAGGAAGTGCAAGTTAAATGGCCGTATGAATGAAATAGAATTAGAGATTTGGCACGAGCTCCACTTCCAGCAACTGCAGCCAGCTCGACCAATGGCGTTCCACGTTTAAAACAACTGTCCAATAAAACCTCATCTGGAATTCACTCCACGTGAAATCCATCCTGATTCATGTATTAACGGGGTTCAGAGTGAACCTGAAACAAAGTAAACCTGTAAACAAAAGACATCTTAAATGTATACAAGTGTAGTATAGGTATAGTCAACTGGGCTCAAAATATACTCTCCTTCGTAAATGAATAAATGAGTAAATCAATTTGTTTTTCTAGTGTGCTGGATTCATTTCATGCGGTGTCACGTGAGAATGACGATGTTTAACTGTTTATTGTATGATAAAACTGTGTTGAATAAATATGCTATCTTATCTTATCTTAAAATTGAAACAGAGAAGTAAATTTTATCTTTTCTTACTTCATTAATAATAGTGTATGCTGTATTTTGTACCTCTGGAAATCGTTAGAACGTTGACACGTTGAAATATTCTGAATTTTCACGTTGACCATAAATAGATGAATTAATTTCGCTCATTCCCAAAGCGTTAATGATAATTTTAAAGCTACGTTCGCAGCTAAAAAACATGAAAATTGAGGGTTTTAACATACTTATGTTACTCCTAGAGATGTTCTAACCAAAAACCTTACTATTTCTCTAAATTTTAGCTGATTAGAATCTGGAAACTAGTGATAGAAATTACAATATTGCATAATGAAGGTATCCTATAATTTGGTCAAGCAATGGAGACATTCTAGCAACATGAAAAAATGACTCCAGGTCTCCAGCTCGGTTAATATTGGTTAGAAAAAATATTAATTTAGTCTCAAATTGTGAGAAACTTTCTGATCTACAATTTGAAACCAAATTCATATTATACTATAGCAATAGTGTAGATCACGAGAAAGTGGAGTGCAAACAAGTATCATGGGTGACTGCACTGTCGTTGACTGGAGGGAAAAGTGATCTGGCGACTGGTATATTCAGACTGGCAGCGACAAGGCAAGGGTGATTCCCGGCTAGGAAATTACAAGTCGATGTGACACAGTGACAGACGCGGCGGTGGACCACTGCCAGAACGACATAGACAAACACAAACCAACCAACAAGAATGGATGGCATCTAATAATAGCTGAGCAAAAGTTCGTGAGGGAGACGGGTAGCAAGAGAAGGGAAGAGCCAAGGTAGGAGATAGACTACTTGAGAGACGACGATTGAGTTGCACATAAATCTGCGACCGGCCAGCACTGCACACTCATGTCCCAACCTAGCACTCAATTTACATTTCAACCGCAGGCGCACAGTAGCTCGCTAACATTGTACTCGTTCACGTACTACACCCGTCGGCTATTATTCTGCTTTCGCATCTATCTAACGAGCTCTAGTGGACAATCGCCGAACTAAGTGATTGCTGCGGTTTCGCGTCCACCCGAATAATTTACATCATTATGATGTGGACAGTGCACGTGGATATTGGCGGTGCCGCGGGAGTTGTTCAGAAACATCGTGATTGATGTTGGACTGACCGATTTCGAACAGGCTTGATTTTGCAAATTGGTAACTGGGGAATTCGCTGATGATGACCTAGCGACCGATGCGACCTAGTTCATGCATTCATAGTCAGATTACGCCGCAATATGAGATCGGAATTGCAATTCAGTGATTTATTTCTGGAATGGCTTCAATTTCTAATTTCAAACTTTGATTTCACCCTTTTCGTCCTCGTTCTGAACATCCAGTTCAAAAGTAATAAATATTACTAGCAAACATTTTGAAAGTTTTAAGATTCATTTACTTACTATATCTATCACAAATTCCTCATTTTTCACATTTTGAAGAAGTTCAAAAATTTTCAACAATTTGGAGAGTTTCTATCACTATTCTAATGCTAAAGTGCTATCACACTAAAGCTGTTCCAATGGACAGGTCTGAATCTTAGGCTATATCCTATCAATAGAGGAGAGTTACAAGAGAATACATATTATTTCAATGTATTAAAACCGTACTTCTTCCTAGTATAAAACATTTTTTTTAGACTTATCTGATAAAAATGTGATAATGATGGAGGTGATGTGGCGATGACAGCGTATTTCAAGGATTCTATCAGACCTTGTTGAGATCGATATTGTATTGAAGAATTATATTTACACTGACAAACAGTGAACAATTGAGGAGCTGTCGTGAAGGCTGGATAGAGGTGAGACCATTGTTCACTTGGCAATTTGGGTCAGGCAGAGGTCGGCTCCAGAAACAGCCAACAATGTCCTCAATCTGTTTCTTGTCAATGCTGGAGCTTTTGTTTCCGATAGAAAACAACGACTGAGCGCTTTTCGCTGTAAACAAACAAGTCAAAGACCGGCTGTCCCACATTCCCTTGGCGGGAAAAATAGCCGGGAAAGCAAACAATGGCGGCAGCGACAAATTAGCAGCGGTAATGTCCATCGGAGATTTCAATTATCGGGTCGGATCGCTCCACGCTCGACTTCGCAGCTTCTTTCAACTGGAGGCCCCTCACCACCTATTCTTACTGGGGCTCCTTTGCAAAAATATGTGGAACTCTTCCAAAAAACTTGCGAGAACATTGTTTGGTCACCAGCCAAAACTCTCGAGACACTCGAGACCGGCCGAGAAGCGTTAAAGAGGCGCTACAAAAATTATATTGAACTAATTTTATTTAATAGCTGTATCTGATCCGACTAGATTTATTCCGGCAATTTATCAGTACCTTGCACTCTATTTCGCCATGAATTCAAATTAGTGTCGTCACTTACTCGGGTTGACACTCTCCAAACTGAATTTAAAAATGCTAAGTAATTATTTTAATGTACTGTGAATTATTCATGAGTAGAATTGGGCTCGTTTGTCAATCTTTGTTCCTGTATACTTAGGTCGCTATATAATCCACTTCATGCTCTAATGTATCATCCGTACCGTGCACAGTAGTCAAAACAACTTGAGAAGTTATGTATAGCCAGCACCCACTTTTGACGTGACAACGTCTTATAAATTGGTTTGCTGGGTGACACTTCAAGAAACTGCGTTACGGAAGTGATTACCCAGAAGTGGAAGAGCGAGAGATTCAGATTCAGATTCATTTACTTTATTTATGTAAATTACAAAAATACATCGGCTAAAATCCTATATTATGCAAATTGGAAATGATACTAGTATGGACTATTAGAGACTATATGAGAACTTACGAGAATGATTGAAATGTAGGATTTAATAATTATGTTAACGGTACTGTAACTGATGCTGTAATTACATAAAAAGGCGGAGTTTGGACATATAAGTGTCCATTCTTGGAGAGGAATGCTCAAGAACATACTTCCCATTAACACTCAACCATGGGCTTATGTTTTCTTAATAAATTCAAATTAGAATTTATAATTAAATGCTATGAAATTCATAAAAATTTAATGCTTTGACTTACATAAATTAAAAAATAGATGAGAATGATGGGAACAATAGAAATTTGGAATGATGATGAGATTGCTTAGAGAATTGAAGATGAATTGAGAAAAATAAATGGAATTTAAATTGTTTGAGTTGAATTAAAGCTAGTATTACTGAATAATGAAATCAATTCAAGCATGGGCTTAATCTTAATCGATGGAACTATAAAATTAATATAAGCATGTGCCCAATTGTAATCGATAGAACTAAATAGAATGTATTATTGAGAGGTAAAATAGTTGAATCAGTAAGTGATAATCATCACTCGTATTTTGTTCTATTCAAACATTGAAAATGTAACTACTTATTTGTATTGACAAAAAAATTTCTAGAATTTAAAATAATACGATTGACTATGAAAAGATGAATGGAGGGATGAAAGGGAAGGGAAGCTGTCATGTGGTTGCTCTAATTTTGGAAAGACTCCGTCATTTTTTCGAAAAAGTGTTTTCTCAATTTTGAATTGAAGCCCGCACGGCTCTCAATGGATTTGATGGTTTTGGGAAGGTTATTCCATGCGCGACACGCACTAACAAGAAATGATTTATTATATATAGTGGTTCGATGAATTGGTATCCTCAACGTATTTTCTCAAGTCCTCGTACTTGAAACATCTAATCTTCTACCTTCGGAAACAAATTTGAAATCATTTATGAAATAGTTGGGTTTGCCATATTCCAAAATATCCCTGACAAGTTTCAAAATTCTAAAAAGTCTTTGATCTGGTAATTTTAAAGTTAAACTATCAATGTGAGCTTAGGTGATCCTTTCATGACGTTCAAGAGAGTACACAAATCGTAAGCAGTAGTTTTGACAGCGCTGTAGTTTATCATTAAGAGTGACTTGCATGTCATTTAGAACAGAGTTGCAGTACATAAAGTGTGGGAATATGAGAGACGCAACTAGTAACAATCTAATGTGTCTGGGAAGAATATCTTGCAATTTTTTTATTGGGTGCATTGCTGAAAAGACTTTTTTACAGGTGCTATTTACTTGTTCTGACCAATCAAGGGTTTTATCCATAAGAATTCCAAGATTTTTTACTGAGCTACAGTAGGGTATTTCATTACCATCAACTGTAATTTTGTGTGTTGAGTTCAAACTGATTCTGTTAACTATACGTGAATATCCAATAATTATAGGCTGTGTTTTGGTGGGATTGAGTTGAAGGCCATTTTTCTTTGTCCATTCAACTATTTGATCTATATCCTCATTCATTTTATCTACTGTTTTACTGATTTTTGCGATGGGACAGCTTGCATAAATCTGAAGGTCATCTGCATAAGTATGGTAACTAGAAAACTTGATAACAGAGGAAAGGTCATTTGCATACAAGAGAGAGAGAGAGAGAGAGTGTGAGAGAGATAGATATACACATGTTAGTGTTTGGCCATAACCATCATGTTGACAAAAAAAATCATATGTTTTATTATAAAAATAATTTTAAAACCACTCAAAGTCGTTGTCACGTAAAACTTTCGCCCGTATACCGACTTTACAGACAACCATGCAATTTTTTAACACTAATGTACGTGGAATCTTCCATAAACTTTCTTCCACTCCATTATCCAATGTTCTTACTATTTTGTAAAAAAACGAAATTTACTATCTCTATACCCCAGAATGTGGTGCAATCATCTCTTGGAAAATCTCTACGGATAGGCTTGTTTGGCACAGGTACATTAATTAATCTCATAAAAATGGGTCATGAAGATAGCATTATCCATGTCTATTCCATATTTTGTAGATATTTTTTATGGCGAAGATTCACATAGATTTAATAGAGTCTTGTGAACAGCGGAATGTGGAATACTTGGTGAGCTTCGCGTGTGTGAAAGTTTTCATAGGGATAGACCCATACCATTAAATGAGAATTACCAAAACAATAAACGCCTGAATGGACTGAAAATGATTAATAATCAATAATATTACTATTTTCTTCACATTTCTCTCTACATGCAATATCCTTTCCCTCTCCCTTCAATTTTTCCTCTCAGTTCTCGTGTTATTTAAAGTGTGTAAATCTGAACAATTAAACTTTAAACCAAACGGATTAGAACTTATCATCAAGTAAGCTAGTGTAAGTAGTGTTACCATAAACATACATGTGTATCCAACTCATATCCCAAAATCATGCCAGCTATTAACAATGTTGAGTTGTGTTTCGGTGGCTGATATTTGGTTGTGACACACAAGTCTTACGGGCACTGTTATAATGCGAGAGAGATGAGATGAGAGAGTTAATGTATGAGTGAGAGAGGTGGAGTGATTGAGAGATTAAGTGAGTGAGAGAGAGGGAGCGTAGAGAATCTGTGAGTGTGAGAGAGGTAGTGCGACAGAATTGTGGAACGGATAGATTTGCGACGGCAACTCGTACTCTACCTTTTCGGCCGCTAAACGATTTGGATCGGAACCAAATTAATGGATCAGAAACCAACTAATTAAGCAGGAAGTAGCAGTCCGTAAATCAAGGCAGCAGTGCTCACACGCAGCCAGCAGCAGCGCTACAAAATCAATGGCTCTCCACTATACCAACACAAGAAACTCCACTTGCCGTCTCTTTCTCTCACTCACTTTTCCCCTACTTACTCACCCTCTCTCCACACCCTTGAAGCGTGAATATTTCTTCCATCTCACTTGTCCAGCCCTGTCAATCCTCATCAACTTCATGATTGCGATCAAAGATTTCTCCATTAAGTAGATTGGATAAACGATAGAATTAATCAAGTTTTGTTACAATCATAATATCTTGTTTATAATCGAATCAATTTATCAATTTTTTAATCTATTTGTTTCATAATTGAAAGTCTTGCTCAAGTTAATTGAACAATGAGGGATCTCCAACAATACATCAATTTTCCTATACTGTAAAACGCTGCATGTTTTAGGTAATCGAATACTCGTCTATGCCCTATTATATGGAATAAAATATCATCAAAGCATTTGTTAGTGGTTAATAAGATCCCATGAACATGGAAATTACGAAATTATCATTTACAATGCTTCGATATCAAATAATATAAATAAGTTCTGCTCTGCTACGGTATTTGAATATTTCAAACGAATTCTTCAAATTGCAAGTCTTCAACTCGAAATGGATAATATAAATCTATTGAAACAAAAATTTCTTAAATCACCGGTGTAGAGACTCAAGTCTCATTATAATTTATTGTTTGGGTAAGATATCAAGCGAAGAGAATCATTAAAAAAATAGAATAACGGATTTGAGAAGGTAACAAAAGGAAAAGACATGATTTTAATATGAGTATTACCGGAGTATAACCTGAGATAAGGTAGCTCGAAATAATAATAGGCTAGGCTATATTTTAAAATATAATAAAAATTACTTCTCATGTGAACTGAGTTTTCACTGAATTCACAAAAATTGTTGAAGGTAATTTGAACAATATTATTGTTGAAGGTAGCCTCTCACAAACAAGAATTTTCATGTTGTTGATACCCTGTTTCAAACCTGTATACTCCAACTGATGTTGAGAGAATTTTGATTCAATGTTTTCTATTGGTCTCAGATTGTTGAAACTGATATGATAACACTGATAACGAACTCAGTTGATATTTCCTCATCTGGATTCAGTTGAAATTTCAGCTCTCTTGTTTTTTCCAAGAGCACTTTTCAAATTAAAAAGTTGAACTGCAGTCTATTTTGATACACCGTCCATTATAGTTCCGCTTCGATGATTCAATTTGTATCAGGAATTTATCACTTCATCAATTATTCCGAGGAAAATGTACCAACTACTGTTGAGAACAGCTCGTGCATGATACAGATGAGTCTCAATTAAGCGTGGGTCTGGGTACGAGTGCACGTCATTGCTAACACTCGCACTAGCTGAGAAGACACGCGGCTACCATACACTTTACATTATAACAGCGTGTCTTCTCAGCTTGTAAGAGCGATCATTGCTATCATCATGCTGACGTCATAGTTTTGTCTGCTTCCACCTTTCCAACCCATCCATCACATTACGCACTCATTCAGACGAGAGCCCAAAAGAAAATCGAACCATATTAAATCTGGCATTTTCCTCTTTGATCCCCGTTCCACTCCGATTGAGCGATTCGAATTTGATTAGGTCGACGGGAGTTGAGTGTGTCTGAAAATAGAATGACATTTTGATAAAAAGTGGATATCATGATGGTATCAAATCAAATTACAATGAGGATGAAGATTGAGACCATAGATGTTTGGATAGGGATGAGAGAATCAGCAATGATATTAGAATTGATATCCAATGCCAATTTCCAACATTCAAGATGTTAGAGGCCTACTGCAATAGCATCCAATGCAATATCAGTCAATAACTCTTCACATCTCCCCCTACATGTTTCCAATCTCCGCTTTTATTTATTATGGAAATTGAAGAATGTAAAAATAAAGACTATTCTCTGTAGGAAATGTAGTAAAGTGTAGTAAACTTTGAGTGTGCTTGGAAAAACCGGGCATAAGACTTGACTGATTTTGAAAAATGGTATAATTTATGTAAAATTTTGTCAGAATCAACGCCATCCCTACTTACATCCTGATTTCTATCGTTGGAGTTATTTTTTCCTTTAAAATCAAATTCAAGTAACGTTTAACCAGTTTTATGTCTATATTTCAAGTAGTCTTCTAAAAGTACCTGCTGAAATCAGGATCGAGACTATAAAATTTTAAATTCAATATTTCAACTTTCAATTTCAATTTCATCCTACCTCAAATAATAATAAAATAATTCTCAGATATTTGAATATTTCTTAGGTTGTTCGACTGTTTCTTCTTATGTTAATTTCGGTTTTTAGACTTCTCATTTATATATTCAGTTCACTTATCTGAGTGAGGAAATATATGCATCAATTCCACCAACGATCAGTTGGGCTCCTGAGAGGACCATCATTCGATCACACTTTATTTATAATGTGTGCTAGATCGAAAAAAGAGAGAATCAAGCAGAGCTCACTGCGCCCCCGGGGTGTATCACGGCCACTATTTGGGAACGTTCTTGACTTTCTCAGGCGTCAAATTTGAAAGTGAGAAGGAGTCTTCCGGGGATGCTGTGACTGAGGAGGAATGAATACAAGGAAGAGAGAGAGAGAGAGTGAGAGAGAGAGCGTTGAGAGATAGTGAGCGAGAATGAAAGATAGGGAGCAGTCCTGAAGAGGATTGATTCGTCTGCTGCCGAATCTAAACGTCAAGGAAGAGAAATAACCCTTCCTCACCAGCAATTCGCCTGAGAAAAACACGATTGTGGCTTGTTCATCTCATCTGGGATTTCTGCTTCGCTCATTATTTATCCTCCTCGTGCCGGTTGGAATCTAGATTTCCCAGCCGTGAGTGAGTCATCTAAGAGTCCTGGCTTCGTCATCGCCACAAACGCTATTTATTTTCGAGACAATTTATTGTTCACTTGAGAGATCCCATTCTATTATTTCGCTGCTTGATAATTTCAGCCACACGCATACTTATTTCTCCTTCTTGACAAAAGAATATCATCTTTGCAGAGCTTTAATTCCAGTCATTGTCTGAAATTCATTCAATACAAAACCTGAAAACCCACACAAGCATTTCGGTTATTTTCTTTCGTTCTCGTTTCACATCTATACATTTTGTTAACGTTCAATTTATAATAATTTATTCTCTCGTCTACGACAACTTGATTGTAAATGTGTTGTTTTGGAACTATTTGATAACTTAAAATTTCCATAATGTTATGTGGAATCTCATCTGGCATAATGAATAAAACCAAGGTGACATAAAAAATTAACTTCCTATTTTTATGTCATGGTACCAGGAGGTTGCTTTTTGGATAATCATTATTATTATTATCCAATAAATTGTGATTTGATTATGAGTATAATAACTTTATCGGGCCATAATGATACATGCTAGACAGCTCCCTTTCTCTCATTAAACAATATTTTGTTTTCTACTATTTTCTTTATTTTAGGGCTACTTTATCACCGATTTTCATTCTAAATTATTTGCATTTGAAAATGACTCTGACTAGTCGAAACATTTAATGCTTTTTTATTAACAATATTTTTATCTATATTTGAAAAGTGTACTGCGATTATAATTTAGAATAAAAACATTGTTTTCTACTATAAATTCAATTTTCCATTAGTTCTCATTCTAATGTCACTCTTATGATTGTATCACTTTCAAATTTGACGCCTGAGAAAGTCAAGAACGTTCCCAAATAGTGGCCGTGATACACCCCGGGGGCGCAGTGAGCTCTGCTTGATTCTCTCTTTTTTCGATCTAGCACACATTATAAATAAAGTGTGATCGAATGATGGTCCTCTCAGGAGCCCAACTGATCGTTGGTGGAATTGATGCATATATTTCCTCACTCAGATAAGTGAACTGAATATATAAATGAGAAGTCTAAAAACCGAAATTAACATAAGAAGAAACAGTCGAACAACCTAAGAAATATTCAAATATCTGAGAATTATTTTATTATTATTTGAGGTAGGATGAAATTGAAATTGAAAGTTGAAATATTGAATTTAAAATTTTATAGTCTCGATCCTGATTTCAGCAGGTACTTTTAGAAGACTACTTGAAATATAGACATAAAACTGGTTAAACGTTACTTGAATTTGATTTTAAAGGAAAAAATAACTCCAACGATAGAAATCAGGATGTAAGTAGGGATGGCGTTGATTCTGACAAAATTTTACATAAATTATACCATTTTTCAAAATCAGTCAAGTCTTATGCCCGGTTTTTCCAAGCACACTCAAAGTTTACTACACTTTACTACATTTCCTATACTTATCATAGAAAATGTCAGCTGTTCATCAAAATTTGAGGGTCCCTCAACTTTGAGTAAGCTTGGAAAAACCCGGCATTAAACTACAAGTAAATAAGTTTTATAAGTAACTAGCTCTCCCTCCCTATGGCACTCCCTCCAACGAGCCATCCAGCTGTTAAAATCAATCTCCTCCCAATCATGAAACATAGTGGTAAGTGGATGAAAGCCTAGATATTTATGAGTGCCATTGCAACGTACTGATGAGATTGGGTTATGCTTGACAAAATTTTATCTCTATTGATAAGATTAAATTTCTGAAAAAGTATGTCAAAAATAATCCTTAGTATTAATAGGTATATAATTTATAGTATAATGAAAATCTTTGTGCCAAATTTCACATACTTAAAACTAATATCGTATTTAATATAAAGTACCTAAGATTTTCAGCATGATATCCCATTACAGGAGACCTTTTTTATTGGATCCAGATTATTTCATTATCTGAGAATGTAGGAAGAATGTTATACTATGAAACTTATGAAACATTTGGTAAACGTGCCAGAGAAGCATTGGAGGAAGTTTCTAATCAGAAGATCAAATGGAAGAGTTTTATCGTGATAGGAAAGTTAATATTGCTCACGCATTCCTCTTATTTCAAATATTAACATATTCTCCCTCTTCCTTCATCTGTCCTCTCACACTTGAGCCCTCAACGTTCCTGAATGCAATTTTTTAGAGTATTATTGAATGTGGGGATTATTCAAGTGGAGCCAATGTGAATTCCATGTTTGAAAATGTAGACTAAATAAGTTCTCTCCAGTCGGTTGGAACAAGATCGACCACGAGTGCCCTGTATAAAACAATGCCAATGCTTCCTCCGTATAAATTTACATGAGAATTAGCATTCAGTCGGTCACATGAAGCGATGATGGAGTGACTTCATTACTTACTCACCACTGGGGTAGCAAATTCATAATTGGAATCACTGCTTATTTTGCAATTCAAAAGTACTCCAGTATTGAGCCCGAGAGGCTTGACAGTAGGAAGCGGATACAACGTACCAGTAATGCTTTGTTGTCTCATTCTAGTCCCTTCATTAGTCCTTTGTCCGTTGTCGAAACTAATTTATCAAAATTTAGACCAAATTAGTATATTGTAAACATAATTACGAAGATCAAAGGATGGAAGAAATAATAATGTGAATCTGGAATACTGCAGTTTATTCACAAGTTACTACTTGGAATGTAAAATTAATCAGGATGTGGTCTACAAACAATTTATGTTTTCAATATGAATTTATTATCAAGTGCAGCAATTACTATCAATCCAATTATGATTTATTGTCTTCATTAAGGAATGAGACGATTTCTTATTTGAAGACAAATATGTCCTAATACACTCAGGTATAGATAATAGAGCTTTCTACACTCTCACCTCCCTTGTCTACTCTCATGATTCGAGATTTGCAATATTTGAATGATTTATGATAATGTAATTCAGAGAACTAATCTTATTTATAAGGGTTTCTTCAAATCAACTCGAATAAAACTTTATTCAATGAGATTCATCAATGAGACTAGATGAAACAGGAACATCAATGAATGAATATTGAGAATGGAGATATCCAACATATAAAATAATTATGAATAATTTATGAATCCGCCCTGTCAATCAACCAGACTTTCAAGAGGGAGGTTCGTGTCCTACTCCTTGACTGCCTCTATTAATTACCGAACATAAATATCCGGTATCATAAAGGATAATGTACATCACAAAAATATTATCAATTCTATATCTATCAATCTTAAGAAGTGGAAAAGACTTGATCAAACTTATTGAAACAATCGGAGACTAGATTTGGTTGCTACACCAGTATAAATTCAAGGTATTCTCAACGTTGAGAGTTTCGGGTTAGGAGAGTGAGAGGCTGGCAGGTATCTGTGCGTAAGATTTGTGGTCGAGTTGGCGGTGTCTGGGCAATAGAGCCGGTCCCAGGGGAATTGAGGCGCTGCGCTGCTCAATACAATAGAACACAACAATGGGATCCGGCACACAATACGGCGATCAGGGACGGTTAACATTGATCAAAACAACGAATCCATATTTTACTCGAATAAAACACGATTATGCAGTACTACACGAGTGTAACCTGTATTATAATAGTTGAAGGGGTGACGTCAAACGCGCAGCCTCAAAGTTGCCGGTGCAACACGGTCGCCATGGCAACCAGATCAATCTTCAGCGTCCCCCCCGTTCCCCCCCCCCAAACCGACCCTAACCACGCTCACGCCACTACTAGCCTACTGCCACCTCACCTCCCCACCATCATCCACCAACCGCCTGCTGCAATGTTTTGCTCCAACTAAATAGTTCACTTTGCTCAACTACCTACCCTGTCCCAGAAACTAGTGACAACTGATGAGAAATTGACATTTTCTATTTCTAAAGATTCCTGTTTTCCACAAGGGTAATGTAGAGTTGTACATGTGTATGAGTGATAATGAAAAATGGATAGATAATTCAATTGTTGATCTAATCGACGTTTACATGACGTTTATTCAATCAAACATTCCGTTTTTTTTAACAAACATCTTCTTGCAAGAAACTTCACTACATTCACTTTGAACTATAATTGGAGTGGTTGGATACTAAACACCCGACGCTGAGAGGCAGAAGGGTTAGGAAAAGAAGAAGAAGAAGAGAAGGATACTAAACATGAATGTTAAATCAATGGCAAATTGTGTGTGTGTTAGAACCACTAAACAGACTTCCCTAAGAAAGGTCAGAAGACATTAAAAAAGTTGAAGGTAATCATCAAGGTATAATCATGAAGTTTTACATATTTTCAAGCTATTGAGATAACCTCTCTTTACATCTCAAGTAGTCTTCTCAGAAGGCTTAAATCCTTCATCCTTCTGAAAGAATAAGGGGACAGGAATATCATTCTACTCATGCTGCTCTGAATACTATCAAGTCAACGATAAGCGTCGGCTTCAAGTTTTTTTCCCTCAATTTTCGAGGTGTGCGAAGCCATAACCTAATGGTTTCATGAGAGGAAAGTATGGAAGAAAATCCATTTGGGAGTTTGCTGACATAGTTGGTTGGCAAGGATGTGGTATAATTTTATGATGTGGAGAGAAGAAGAATGTGAAAAATCGCCGTAAGACGAGTAGGTCAGGGATTGACGTGGAAAGTGGTTAAGACCCTTCTTTCCCCCAACGAAGTTTTCCCTCTCTTTGTGGCGATTTCGCATCAGCGCTACATCATTCTCCCATCTCCTCAGTCTGCTTATCATACCCTACTGAACACCCCTCTTGACTTCTAGCCGTATCTCTATTCAATGTCCTCGTTGTATCCAATATATCATGATTCTTTTCTTTCCCTTCTTATCTTGAGCCAATACAACACATCATTCAATTCTCTTGCATATTTTTCACAAACGGGGCCAGAACCGTTGAACAGTTTCATACTTCAAATGCTGCAGTAGTTCAAACTGCTGGTGGAACAGATTTTAGAGTTTTTCAAATTTGACATAGAGCTGTACCGAGAATAAAGCCTGGAAGATTGTAACTTGCTATAAGGGTGCAGGAAAATAAAACACTTGAAATTCTACATACCCTTGAGATGTGTACTCTTATACCATGTTATAATAAGTATTCAATGAGCAATGAATAATATCATTCAAGTTTATAAAATACGTAGCCTGATAGTCATGACACAATCCTACGAATTTGAAATATTTTCTTTTATAAAGATTTTGAATTTGTGATATTTCATCAGTAATACCGTTATAATATCGCATTTCAACTTCAATACCACTCTATTGAAATAAATCTTATAAATCAGCCAGCAGTGATTTTCACGTCAAGGAAATTTTCCAAGAGCAACTGAATTTTAAGTACACTGCTATCACTTTTATAAATGTGGGCTACTCAGTCTAAGATTCTAGAGTGTTTATACATTAGACATTAGAGAATCTGCGTTAGAAATAATCGAATTCTGATTGAAGCAGGATATGCTACCATGCCAACTCGTCCATTACTGATAATAAGAATTGAATGCAAAGTGATCTCTGCGATATCAACAATCGGTTGGCTTTGGATAGGAACGGAAGCGATTTGTGATCGTGATGAGTAAAAGTGTTTACCAACCTTGGGTGGCGAAAACAGAAAGAGTTCAGTAAACAAAACATGTGGTGGCCTAGGATCGGATTTTATTTTACGTAGGAAAAGTAGTGGAATGGAGAATGTGTTGGTTGATAGACACCCCTAATAGCATTCTCCTCTATTACCAGCACTGGCAATATGTTGCACTGTAATAAGCGTTTGGTGGGATGGGATGGACAGCCGCTATTCTCTTATCTGAGAGGATTTTGAGTGTTCAGTGCATTGGTCAGCGGTTGTAACACATTCGTGACGTCACATTGCACCATGTATCCCCCTCTCACCAGCACCACCTCGTCTGACAATGACATATTGTCAGGACGACATATTTATTGCATCATTTTTCATTTTCTCTTTCTCTCTCTCCTTACATCTCCGCCATTGAAACAGGTCGGAAACAAGTCGTAAATTGCCCTTCTACCACAATCGTCATCGTAATCATCATCTCTACTTTGAGCTGACATGACGCTGAATTAATCACTAGCCAACATAGATTCGCATGTTGTCAAACAATGCGACACTGTGTGAGATTAAAAGGGCCTGACATTGTTGTGTGAGTGTGGTGATACAGGTGATACCAGTTGCTTAATTGAATGATAGCTTTATTCATGAGCTCTAACAACTCCCCACAGATTAACAGCGTGAATATCATTGGTAGCGATGTTGAATGTGATTGATAGTTTGATCGTGGCATACATTGTTCGAGGTCTCCTGATAACATTCGTTTCGAATACATCTTATTAATGGAAAGTCACGGTCACAATTTGAGTTGTTATCGTTTTCGAAGAGATAGGAGGGAATAAGTGAGGTAGATTGAAATATAGCACACTGATCTTTCATATATAACTATTTTTGAATTCTAGCAATGCTAATTTTTTATTGTATTTGATGATTAATTGAAGGATATTGCTGTATAACCATAGTTCATCAGTATTTTATAGTGCATTTGTTCTTCATTTCTATTCACTAACCACAATGATCACCGAATTCATTTGTTGAACATCACACTATTATTCTACGTGAGTTAAAAAGATTGAACCTTAAATAGTTAACCGAAAATTTCGAATAATTGAAATAGGCTCGAATTTAGATAACAAGACATTAGGTTAAGGACTCAAAAAAGTCATTACTATAATTGCAATTGGTCATTGACGTTGGTAGATTTTCAGTAATATTATCACAACTACAAATTTTCCAGATTCAAATGTTCAAGAAATTATGTTTGGGAATGACTTGAGTTTCTAAAAAATTCATGACTGAGCAGCCAATCGTTTTTACTTCATTGCAAAGAGAAATTACAATTTGTTAGGTATTTCCTTCTAAATTCTATTATACTATTACTATTGAGGAAAGTTCACTGTTGAGGAAAGTTTTGAGGAACGAAAACATGGATCAACATAATTAATCTGTTTTCAGACTGGAAAAGGGCAATCAGTATGGAGTAAGGAGAACACGCAACCTTTATTCGAATGGCATGCTCATCCAACACGAACAACAGTATCTAGTGAACTAATTTGTAATTGATTCCGATTGATCGCTGTCTTTAATCATATAATAACTATTCAGATAGTGGTGCATTGGCAATGACTTGTTGTAATTCTGTTTATTAGAACTGTTGAGTTCTCGTACAAATAAACTTACTTTCCCTATCCCTGTAAAATATTTCAATTCACCTCTCTGATATCAAGACACTTTGTGCGATTTTTAGTAGGCGGATTGCTTATCAAGATAAACGCATGCTATTGTCCAAGACAAACCACTCCCATAGTGTGCAATTATTTCAAGTGGGAAAGAATCAAATAGGTCTCCCCATAATCAGGGGTGCCCAGAGGGGGGTTCAGCAGCGCAAATGCGCTTCTGCGATTTTTGGGGGGGATTCTATTTTTACTTTCCTTGCACTACCTACTAACATAGGTAGGGAAAGTATTGCTTTCCAAAAAAAATTAAGGTACCCCAATTTTAGGCGGAAAAATGGCGGATAATATGCCAAAAATGGTGTTTTTCAAGATTTTCTCGAAAACGGCTCTAACGATTTTTTTTAAACTCATATTAAAAATAGCCATATTAATATAAGCCCTATCGACTGCCATAAGTCTCGTTCCTAGCAAAATCGCGTAAGATCCGCAGCATTGTTGAGAAAAATGGATTTTGCAATATTTAGATTCCTAATTAACCGATTGACTTGAAATTTGGAACTCAAGGTTCTTATACCATGAGGACCCGACACTAAGAAACTCAAGAAAATTCATCGAAAAATGGCGGAAAAAATGGCGAATAATATGCTAAAAATGGTGTTTTTCACGGGTTTCTTGAAAACGGCTCTAACGATTTTTTTGAAACTCATACCCGAAATAGCCCTTTATAAGCACTATCGACTGCCATGAGTCTCGTTCCTGGCAAAATCGCAGAAGATCAGCAGCATTGTTGAGAAAAATGGATTTTGCATTATTTCTATCTCGATTTTCTCAAAAAATTTTCAAACTCTTTTCTTCAAACAGGCACCCTATATAGTCATTAATAAACTCAATCAACTGGCATATGTCCCCTTCGTGTAAGATTAGCAGGGGCGCCACCACAGACTTCAAAAGTTTAGTGGTTTGTAGATAGGCAACCCGCACTACATGAGTCTGTATATGGGCAACCCGCACTACATGGCTTGGTAAGGTGAGTTTGAGCAACGCGGGCAGCGTGCTTGCCGCTCGTGTGCAAAAATTGTATCAATGCCATTCCGTCAAACTCGCAATCAAAGCAATCCATATCAGGATTTAAAGGAGACAAAAATCACATTTGGAAAAAGTATTGGTGTTTCATAATAAATTTTTGGTAAAATAACAGAGTATGATCCTTTATCGATTCCACCTCTTTGATCCGATATATTGAAATAGGTACCAAAAAATCTACTTTCATTCAAAATCCAAGTCAATTTGGCTAAAATCTAGCCGAAGCGCAGACAGGAGCGAGTCATCATATGGGCTTGTGAAAATTTCAAATCGCACCCACGATTAGCCGAAGCGCCGGTAGGCGCGAGGCGTCATCGGCGAATGCAAATTTCACTGTTATAGTCGTCCACAGATCATTGGAATGGTCAAGGACGAGCAATTCTTCCGATACCACTCCCTGTTTCTCCCTCCGGTGATGCCGCTTTGTACTTAGGGGTAGGTAATAAGAGAGTGAGTGTGAGAGAGAAGGAGTGATGTTTTGTTTGGGTGAAGGTGGACTACAGTGGTAACAGGGCTCAGCAATCCTGTGACCTTGGTAATTCCAATGATCTGTGGTCGACTATAGTATGAGAAGATGAGCAAGTAATAGCGTAATGAAATTTGCACTCGCTGATGACTAAGTATGGATAATGGATAGCCTACTCGTATTAGGCTAAGCAAATGTTAATGGCAAGGAAAGTTGTGTGAGTGTACCACACCAGATTTTTTAGTTCATTTTCTATAAGTTGGGGGAATTTTTCTTGAATAGCCCTAGAATAGTTTCTGTGTTATATTCAAGCACTTGTAGAAGATTTTATTTCTCATATTCAATTCTAACATTGTTAGGGGATTGTATTTTCAGCTTTTATTTTTCAAATTGGGGGGATTTTTCATGACTATCTCTAAAATGATTTTTCTTATATTCATTCACTATTATTCTAAAATTTAACTATTCTATTTTTGGATGATGAGTAAAATATTCAACACTGGTGAAATCTTTTTCCTATTAGTTAATATCCTATTCTATTATCTGTTTATACTTCTCAAGTTTCGGGGGGATTTTTCTACAATCAGTCCTCAATGGCTTTTTGTGTTATAATCATTCACTATTAACACTCATAAAAAATTCAGCCCGAAATAAAATTATTTCAAAAAATTCAATTATTCTATTTTTAGGGGGAAATTCTGTTCTCACCGTATATTTTATGAGTTTGGGATTTTTTTACAATAAGCATAAGAATGTTTATGTTTTATATCCATACCGGTAAAAAATACCTTATAATTATATTAAGATTCAAATTCCTTTATTTTCTGTATAGATACAATATAAGTGCCTGTATATCACAATCGTTATTATTCTAGTTATAATATTATTATAAGATATAAAATAATATATTAATATTTATACAATAATTGTATATTAATAAATATAATAATATAGAATAATGTATATATAATAAATATAATATTAATTATATTAATAAATATTTATAATATACGTATATAATATTTCAATTGGTAACTTATTCTGTTTTCAGCTTATAGTTTTCAAGTTTTGGGGGGATTTTTATAATAAGCTTTGATTTTCTGTGTTATATTCATCCACTATCAAAACTCGTAAGAGGTTTTCATCTGATATTAAATTTTTATATTTTTAGGAGGGATTTCATTTTCCACGTTGGGGGGAAGGAGATTTCATCTTCACTATTAACACTCATTGAAAATGTCTTTATTTGATTATTCGAAGTATAAAAAAATAAATAATTTTTTTTTTAAGAAATAGGATTATGTTCTACAATTTGAGTCCAAATGCTACTTTTCCCCACCTATGGCTTTCAAGATGGACGAATTTTAACACAAATGGTTGCCTTTTTCTTGGTACATGAAAAATGTACTCAAGATAAAGAAGTTCTTATAAATTTCGATCAAATTTAACAAATAATATATGCATTTCAAACGCCTTAATGAGCTGAGAACAACAAACAATGGTTTGTCAGTTAACTTTTACGAAAGTCACGGGTCTCCTAATATTAGTTTATTATCCTTGAAGAGTCTCCTACTGGTAATGTCCTGAACTGAATAACATGTTTTGAAACATGATTTCAGAAAAAAATTTCTAGTTATAAAACTCAACTACAGGAATATAGAGACTTATTTCAGAGGTTATACTAGTGAAAATATTATCTTTTTTATTCTGCATTGAAAGTCCTTTCACAATTGTGAATAGCCAATATGATTCCATTTAACATCACTTAGTACACTCAATTTTTTTATGCCTGATAAATGATATCATTCTCACTTTTTTCCACTCAATTTGTTCATAGCTTCTCGTGTACGGTAACTTCCCTTGGAATGGTGGCCACTTCCTGCCTAATGGTATATTTTATTTATTGCAGAGTTCTGGTTCGATGTTCCTTGTCACCTGTATTATGCAATATGCATACTTCGAATTCAAAACTCGTCGCAAATTCATATTAGACTTATTTGAAATGATATAAGTCGACTAAGACGATTTTCTTATTGAACCTTATCTTTTTTTTTTAGGTGAAAGTCTTTTCGTTCATTTGTTTGTTCAACATCACCCTTAAACTTCCACCTCTACATTCTTTATCCATTGTATCACCTCCATTCTATCACCTCATTGTCTACTCAGAAACGTCTGAAAGCCCAAGTATTACTCACCTAGGCTATCTGAATGAATAAAAATTTAATGGGTGAATAAAATAAGCGTGTAACTTGGGAGGAAAATCCTCGAGTTTGGTGTAATTAAAAATATAATACAATATAGAGAAACTTTTGAACTTGATGAAATAAATTTGTATGCTGATTATATGTTTACTACAACCAGGGCTTAATCTTGGCGGTATCTCTGTGAGGGAGAGTAAATCATTATAATTTTCTATTGAAAATTTGGGGAAAATGATGGTAGAAGTACACAGCTAAAAGCTTTGAAATAACTCTAAAAACGGGTTCTAGAGAGTTGGAATTTCATTTTTTCCGGGGAGGACCCCGGACACCCCTTCAACCCACGCTCCTGCCACCATAATGGAACCTTTAATTTAACAAATCAAGCACTGACTACATCAATAATTTCTCAACAAAAAGAATTATACAAATGATTCACTGTCTACTCTATTTTGTAACAATTTCATATAAATCATGATTGTATCTAATTCTAAACTTTGTCAATTTAATAGATCCTATAAACCTTAATTTGAATTATGTCTGCTTGATGCTAATATTTTGTAATCTTCCTGAAAGTAAAATAGAACAATTGATAGAGACGCATTGAATCAATGGCAAAGTGAAAAATATAGCCTATCAATAAAAGATCCTTTGAAAGACTTCTTTAATTTTCGTACATTAAAAATTCATTTGAGAAGACTTAATTTTTTGTATGGGAAGATATATGTTTTCTTTTATGTGTTGTCTGTTGAACGTTTTTTTACTCTTGGGAATTTAATTCTTCAATAATAATTATAATTCTTCTAAATAAATTTGATAATTCTTCAAAATTCTTCTCAATTAAATTAGGAATATATTTTTGTTCAAATTTGGGGGGGGGCTTAAAGCAGTTGAAAATGGGGGGATTTGCGCTTCTGTCCATGGGGGGATGGGCTCCTCTGCCCATAATGGACCAATCATTCAGTTACCAATTGCATCAACGCTATGTACTGTTATTCAAAGTTGGTATTCTGCTTCTCATTAATTTTGTTTCAGCTTATCGATTATGGAAATAATGACGTTACAGCAGAAACTCATGTTTATTTTCTTAAAAAACCATTTTAAGACTAAATATTTCCAACATATTCAACACCCGTGAGTCCAGCCACAATAAAACAAAATGCAATCGCACTTCAGTTCAATTCAAATTGAATTTTATTTCGATGAGGAATTAGACTTTAGCCATGTTCGATTTGTTCTTCAATTGAAAACTCATTACATGCAATATTATGGTATCACTTCAACAGAAAGAAATTGAATATAAAATCCGTAAAGATTTTCTTATCAATTGAAAATCTCGAACCAATTGAACAACCTTCAATCAGGACGGAATAAAACAAACGAGCCGCAAATGAATTTCAATTAAAAATTCAATTTAATTCCATTTCGATGAGGAAACGAGAAAGTCCTTCGAAGAGGTGGTTGTTCTCGAATGAAAAACTCGGAAATATCGAACCGATTTGTTTTTGATAGGTTGACAGCAGTAATTAATTGTTTTGCTGAGTACTCGGCCGCGTGAATTCCAACTTTTTTCGTTTTTCATCACACTTTACGGCACGGGTGTCGAGTGCAGCATTTCGCAAGTTTAGTTGGTAGCATTCAGAACTGTATGCAGTTTGCTTGGTACAAGTATAATAGGTTTCCAAGTCTCGTGCAGCAAGATTTCCGTGGTGAGAAACTTTGAGAATATATGATGCTAGAAAACTGAGTCCAGATAGATTCTTCTGGATGATTGCCAGTTTTGTTTGTGTGTGTGTGTAGGTGTGCCCCTGTCTGACCCATCTCCATTAGCTATTGACAGAAAACGGTTGTTCTCAGTCCACTTTTATTTCCGGTGCAGAACTTTGTTCTTCGTTGCGACTACAGTTCAAACTGTTTTCCACAACGTTCTTACTCTTTCTCTCACTTCTTCCCCCAAGAAGTCTTGCTAGTGTTGGT
The DNA here is from genome assembly GCA_017141385.1 of Sogatella furcifera. Classification (NCBI taxonomy): domain Eukaryota; kingdom Metazoa; phylum Arthropoda; class Insecta; order Hemiptera; family Delphacidae; genus Sogatella; species Sogatella furcifera. Next base: position 15,720,294 of record CM029550.1, on the reverse strand, counting down.
TTTCCTTTTTGCCTATAAAAATATTATTTTTTAAATTTTAATTGAGACTTTAACTTGACACAATAGTTGATTATCCTCAATAGTCGTTTTCTCTCACTCAACTTCCATCAAGTGTTCAAGAATAAAATTTATATAAATAATACTTGAATGAATAATTGAAGAGTCTTTTAATACTTTCTTCATAATTTACTATTCAATACTCATTTCACATTTTTATTGAATCTAAAAATATAATAATTTGTCAAGTACTCCAAGTTTCATAGCAATTTGGAAGAATATAGAACTTGATTATTTTCTCGAAGGAAGTCTATTGAGGGATTCGATGACTAAAAATTTAAAGTGAGAATAAGATCAATAAGCAATATTATTCTCCATTTTGCCAAGAAATTATCATGCTTTTCAAAAATTGGAAGCGGTTTGTCCCAGTGGTAGAGAGCGTCTAATCGGTGAGATTAGATAAGAGACGTGCCTCTACCACCACCGTTGTAATGGTAACCGGTTCCTCTGAATTCAATTTAAGAGCCTTAAAAATCGCTTACCGGTGGTTCGGAACCCACCTAAAGACCCACGCACAGGCCCAAAAGCCCATGTGGGCATCACTCCCACAAAAAAAATCGACTAATCCAATCAGTCCAGAATACATAATTGATATTTTTTCATCTATTAGGTATTCTTTTCATTAACCATCTATCTACCCCTCATAATCTCTTTGATAATTTTCTTTGATACTTCACAAGAAATAATAAATAGACATACAAATAAATAAAGATGAACGATGACTATAAACGACTATGGAAGAGGATTGAGGATTGATTGATTGATTTTTATGTGTCATTTTGTTATCATGGAAGACCTGATAAAGTCTGTTCAAGCAAAGAAGACCCTCTGGCAAGATGAGAAAATGACTTCAGCTCGGTAAATATTGGTTCAAAAATTGCTGAGTCTCAATCGTAGGAAACATTCTGATCTACAATTTGAGACCAAATCGATATTTTTTGAACCAATATTGACTGAGTTGGAGTCGTTTTCTCATCTTGCCAGAGGATCTTCTTTGCTTGGGCAGACTATACTTTGGCATGATGAAACATTAATGTCATTGCTGTGACGTCCGGAATATCTTTCATTAGATAGACAACATTCATTTCTCATTTACAATTATCATACATCATAATTCAATTATTACTGTTTGAATTGATTTATCGAGCAGAACTTGATTTTCTGACAGATTGAAATTTCTCTGCATTGTTAAGTGATTATTGCTTTCAATATTCATCAGATTATTATTTAATTAGATTTCAAATTATTTCAATCAGGATCATATTGATATTACTTACTGAGTAGGAGTGATAATTTAATATTGCAGTTGTTCATCTCTATTTGAATATTTAACTGACGTTCATTATTATTAATATAGACGTTTGATTGATTATAATTATGCGATTATTTGTTTGTTGTTTCAGGCAATCGCATGCGATGTGTGCGTAGCAGTGAATGCAAGCAGAGCTGAATCCCGCCACCGCTGTCCATGGCCTCTGCAATCCTCACAGCCATCATTCCTTTACTCTTATACTTTGCTCAAATATGCTGGTAAATTGAACTTCAAAATATCTCCTAATTTACTGATACTTTTATCATTACTGTTGGCCTAAACTTTGAAAATAACACAGGTCTGCAAAAAAATATTTTTTGAAAATTGTTTTGATTCTGATAGCTGATCTCAAAGTACTTTTTTGCGCTGATTACAAAAATTACTTCAGTTTTCCTCCATCACGTAAGGTTCTCTCACAAAATAAAATTGAAATTTTAGGAAACAATTGAAAATGTCAGTATCTTGAACTTCTTTATTATTGATCAAACATTGGTTAAAACCAGAAAATCAGTCTAAACAAGCATGATAGTTATCCAAATATGTTCCAAAGTTGTTATAGCAGTCTTTTTAAAAATGTTTTATTCTTCATCTAACATTTTTTTGTGCTTTTATGGATGTTGGGATTTTTCTTCTTTCAAAATTTAACAGTAGCCTACCCATCATCACATTTCAATGGCCATCATCAATACTCATCTCTGATCTTGTTGATAACATTCTGCTTGTGTTCCTCATTTATAACTCCCAGATTTTAAGGATAGTAAGTTTGTCGAGGTATGATTGATGGAGAAAATTGCATCAACACTCATGCTGAATCCCAACTGACATAGTTTCTCAACAATTCACCAACCAGAGTGTTGTGATTCGAGTTTTTTAGAGCCTTTTACTACAATCTTAAATGATTTGCATGTATTTTATTATTTGGACTTTATTTTAGTGACAAATAAGTCTCATCTTTCAACAGTTTTCTATTGTTTGGTTGAAGAACAGTTTTGGGTATTGTGCCAGTTGTACCGTACTCACCTTCTGTATTCAATTATTCAAGTAAATGAATGAATCAATTGTATGCTACTTGAAGCAACCTCGTTCATAGAGCTATCATAAGCTGGTGAATTAGTCCCAATCCTATGTGAAGTGGTGGAATTGAAATATTTGTAGGGTCCAGTAAACGTTTCGCTCAATGTTTTCAATTTCTTGCCTTCCTGATTTGCCAAGTCAACTTTAAACTTGTTTGGCACGGTTTATCACGGTTATCCAATTCACATGGGTAATATGGATGCTTTTTCGAGTTATTTTCAAAATTTTCATAAGTTTTATACAGGTAGGAACTTGAGCTTCTCGTCTATGCTAATTGTGTTAATGAAATTACTAATAAAAAGCTTTTTTTTCTACAAATACCTCGTATCTTCTTCTTCATGTGCCTGTTCGCTTCCAGACGTTGGCTACCATGATGGCTAGCTTCACCCTATCTACAGCTGCACGGAACAATTCTCCGGTACTCATGGAGAACCAGGCCCTTAAATTTTTCAGCCATGAAATTCTTCTTCTGCCAACCCCTCTCCTTCCCATTACTCTTCCTTGCAATATGCACTGCAGTAGCTCATATCGTTGTGGGTTTCTCATAATATGTCCCAAGTACTGCAACTTTCTTGTTTTTATATTATTCAGCAGCTCTCTTTCTTTACCCATTCTTCTTAAAATTTCAGTATTTGTCACCCGATCAATCCATGAAACCCTCAAAATCCTCCTATACAGCCACATCTCGTATGCCTCCAATCTTTTTGTTGCAGCTTCTGTCAGTGTCCATGACTCCACCCCATATAACAATACAGAAAAAACATAGCATCGCAACAATCTAACTTTAGTATTCAACCCCAGATCTCTACTTTTGAAAATTGAAGCCATTTTGATGAACACACTTCTGCTCCTTTCTATTCGGCATTTTATCTCATGTGAGTGGTCCCATTGTTCATTTATAGTGGTTCCAAGGTAGACATAGCTCTTCACTCTCTCTATAACACCACATTCCAGTATTAGTTGCCTTGTCACAATGTTGCCTTTACTGATAATCATATACTTGGTTTTACCAGTGTTGATTTCAAGTCCATATGCTCTACTGGTTTCCACTATCCTATCCATAATGTTCTTCAGATCTTGCATATTATCAGTAAATATTACTGTATCATCAGCATACCGAATGTTATTCAAACGATGACCATTCACTAAAAGTCCCCCCGGTGCCTCATGTATAGCCTCTCTGAATATCATCTCCGAATAGATATTGAAGAGCATTGGTGACAACACACAACCCTGCCTCACTCCTCTCAAAATCGTTATCAAATCCGTTTGGTCTTCTCCTATGCTCACATATGCCAATTGATTCCAATATAAGTTTGTTATGATTCTTATATCCTTTCCATCTATATCCATTCCTTTCAGAATCTCCACCATCTTTCCATGCTGCACTCTGTCAAATGCCTTCCGATAATCCACAAAACACACATGCACATCGCAGTTCATATCCCTGCATCTCTGGAACAACACCTGAATACTGAACAAGGCTTCTCGAGTACCAAATGCCTCCCTAAATCCAAATTGTGTAGGTGCTATTTGCTCTTCACACTTCTTATATATCCTTCTGTGAATAACTTTTAGAAATATTTTCAGCAGATGACTCATTAGGCTTATTGTTCTGAAATCCTCACATTTTCTGGCTCCTGATTTCTTTGGGATGATGATGAACTCCGAAACAAGCCACTTCTTTGGAACAATACCAGTATTATAAATGTGATTGAACAGACCAGTTAACCACTCTATTCCATTCTCATCCATGAGCTTTAGGAACTCTGCATTCATGTTATCTGGTCCTGGTGCCTTTCCATCCTTCATCTGCTGTATAGCATACCTTACTTCAGACTTTAAAATATTCAGTCCTGTCAGTTCTGTCCCTTCTTTTATTCTATCCTCCACCTGTCTATCATCCTGGAAAAGCTCTTCAATATATGCCTTCCACGTATTTATTATCTCAATCTTGTTGATAATCATTTTTCCCTCACCATTAATAATTCTGTTCCCTGGCCGACCTTTTTTTTCCTGTTACTTCTTTCACCTTCTTATACATGTTGAAACAGTCATGTTTCTGTTGAAGAAGTTCTATTTCTGTACATTTCTCTTTCATTTCGTTCTCTTTTGCTTGTCTTATCTTTCTTCTTATCAAATTGTGCACACTCTTATACTTCATCAAGTCTTTATCTTTGTAACTTCTTCTCTCATCCATCAAATGTAAAATTTCTTCTGTCATCCAAGATTTTCTCTGGGTCGCCTTCTCTCTTTTCATTTTCTCATTCTTCAAATCCTCCACCGCCACATTCAGTCTTTCAATTTCTCTCTCCACATCCTCAACTGCACTCACCCCCACAAATCTTCCTGCAAGACTTCTCTTTATCTCTGCCCTCACATTGGGATCCTTAAGCCTCTCCATGTCATACACTTTCCTCCTCTTCTTATTTACTGTCTTCATTCTCACATTAATCCTTCCTACCACAGGGTTGTGGTCCGAATTTATATCAGCACCAGGGTAGGTTTTTACTGCTGTGAAGCTATTCCTATATCTTTTGTTCACCAATATATAATCAATTTGATTTCTGACAATACTGTCCTTGCTATCCATTGGTGATTTCCAAGTATACAGCCTTCTTGGTGGAAGCTCAAAGAATGTATTTAGTACTGTTAAATGTTGTTCTGCTGCAAAAACACTAAGTCATACCTCGTATAGGCTACAGATATTGTTCAGTGACCTGTTCCCCTTGAAATTGACATCAATTATACTGTATTAACCAATTATTAATGTTCAAATATTGAATTAGAGTACAAATACTGAGCCTGAAACCCCCTGAAAATGTAAAAAAATTCAAGTGCAATTTATGAATTATGTAAGGGTGATGGAAGTTTTTCACTATTTCTCCCGTGATCAGCGCAGAAAATACTGTTAGAAACCGTGGATAAATATGGAACAATTTTTTCATCGCAAACCTGTGTAATGAGATACTTCTCTGTGATAAACTCATAATAATATATTAGTTATAGTTATAATTTATATTAGTTGAAGCAAGAGTTCTCAAGTATATTCAACAACAGGATAAAACTCATCAAAAAGCACACAATACTGTTGGCCCAACAATTTGATTTGATTATGAAATTTCTACTTTCCAATTTTGAATAATTAAGAATTTTATAGACAAGTCTAGAGACTATAGGTAATAATTATTATCAAACATTATTACTGGCTATTGATATAAATAACTTTAAACAGAATTTCTATCAACTTGGAATAGTTTTATAACAGTTTTGATTGTTCTCAATGGATCGTTTACAATAGAATCGATTTTATTCGTATGAGTTGAAATTGAAATTAAAAATAATTAGGATTGTGAATAAAGTTGAAAAGTTCAGTTTGCATGATTAGATATTTTGTTTTAACAGTCAACTACAAGAAACTCTTTACGATGTTTTCACGACCTCTTTGAGAATAGAAAAATATAGAATTATGTGAATCAAATTTTTATAGGCTTGTGAGATCGAATTGAGGATGTGTATTCATTTATTTTTCAGTTGATGTTTGATTTAAAAAAATCTCATTCAATCAGAATGCCAATTCCAATAAGGTAGCTGATAAAAATTGAGTAGGCTAGATTTGACAAAGAATTCTTGTTTGTTGCAAATCAAAAACCTGAAATAATTATGTTGAAATTTTGAGTTGGAAAGTGAAAATCGTGGTCCTTATGCTGAAATAAGCTGAAATAATAATTATCTCAGTTGCAATCTAGCGTACTTTACGTTGTAGCTTATTAGTGCCATTCACAAGAAGTGTCAATGCTGGTCATGATTGTAATGCTGCAAAGGCTTCTTTCTCAATTGAGCTGGCAGGCAGTTCCTTGAAGGAAAATCCAATAAATTGCTTACAAGTGAAATGTCGGCCCGATGGCCACACCTGGCTGGTGCTACTGCGTTACAACCAATGTCGATTTTTCTCGCAATCGAAGTAACCTTTGGCCTTTGAAAACCGTAGATGCAATCGTACACTGGACAGAAACTAATTACAGTTTTCGACAGACTGAGAGAGATTTCTCGCTCTCACTCCCTGTCAACTCTGCCACAGAGCCTCCCACCCCCTACTCACCCTCACCCCACTTTCCACTCGCAGTAAATTTTTGCGTCAGAATTTCAATTTTCCATTCGCCGTCACTACCGAAGCTTTCATCTGACATTTTCAATTTTTCGAAACGCCGTTCCGTGCCCTCGTCAATGCGTTGTTCCTGAAATAAGCGGAAACTCCGGCGAGATTTGTTGCAATTTCAGGGTAATTTTCTCTCGTCCATAAACAACCAATCCAACAGTTAGTCAGCCGCTAAGACACAATCCCGCTCCTATTTTGCGTCATCTCTAATTCCACATTCCTCAATCAGATCAATTCGACTTGATCAACTTTATAGATGATTTGAATTGGAAGAAACCATAAATTGAAATTTAGATCATCAAAATTCGACGAGACATGATTGTTTGAACAAATTGAACTGATAAAATTCCAATCTAATTCTGATTCTAATTCAAATCTGAATTCAGAACTCCAATAAATTTGAATATGTCACTGATAAAAATCATCAAGGTTTTGGAATGACGAGCGTTTAGAGAGTAATATTAAAGTAGCCAACTTGTATCAAACATGAATGCTAATACACTATCCCTCTCGTTAGATAGTTTGGATAACTTCTTGTAATGTAACAATATTTCCGCGATAATTTGAAATACCTCATAATACTATAACCAACTATTAAATCTTCAGATTTCAAGATAATTTAATGTTATCTTCGGCCATGGAAGGAGAATATTGGAAAAAGGTTTTCCATCTTTCAACATATAACATTAATAAAACGAAGATCATCAATAATTTTACTATTTTAGCGTTATTTACAACATTTCAAAGTGATTTATGATTCCACAACCACACCAAAAATTCTAGTACCAAGATATATGAAAGAGCTTAATTCAATTGCATCATCTCAATCACGACTCGAATTATATTCCATCATAATGCTTAAAACATTTTAGAAAAATTATGATTAATAGAAAAATTAAATTTTCAATCTTAATGTAAAAACAATTCCTTCTTTAATTCGCAGGTGCAATCAACCTTCTTCTCAAATAAAAATAAATTATCGAGAAAAGGAGAAACAAGTGCTGGATCAAATCCTCGGTCCCAGCAGCTACGATGCTCGCATCCGACCCTCAGGAGTCAACCAGACAGGTCAGCTTCAACTTATCCATACTCTTCATCCAAATTTATCTTACAGTAATCATAGTAATAATTGTTCTACCTGTAATTATTTTACTCTTTACCACCTCCACTTGTTATTGTGTGAGGTACAACTGAAAATTAAATTATTATAATTATCCTGCTCAAACTACTAATGTATCATATTATTTGTAATTTCAGGGTTTAAACTGTTCACTTATATTATTATGTTTTTTAACCAGAGCTTCATGTGGAGAACATTCTATCGAATGGAAAATATTCCAAGATAGCTCAAATTCACTCTTAAAACCGTGAAATTTATTCTCATTAGTATGTTTATTTTATTCATGGAATAATAAACTTCTCTTCATGAACCTCTAGACACAATGCGTATTTTCGTATTTCATATTTTCAACATGTATTTCTGAATTACTCTCTTTGTTTTTTATCTTCCTGTATGTATATAAAAATGATATACCTATCCAAGTGTATAAAAATTTTATATTAAGATTTCAGGTTTGGTTGCTTTTGATGCCTCGTTTCCATTACTATTATTATTCAAGTCGTAGGCACATTTCGAACATAATGTGCCTGACAAAAGTCGCAGGAGACAAATCACACTGTTACCATTCGGGACATGAAAGTGCTATTTACTTCCTGAATCTTTTAGAACCAGTCGAAGAACAAATGGATAGATTATTATTTTTCCACTTGTAGGCACTTACCTCTAGTAAGGAAAACTATAAATAATCACACATTATACAGTATAGTTTGATACTCGTGGATCGTTTTTTTCGATTTACTTGAATTATAGTCTCTCAAGGTACGAACAACTTTTCACAAAACTTTTTCAACTAGTTGATTAGAGAATTTATCGAGATCAGTAGAATAGAAAAGTGGTTGATGTAATTTACATGATAGCACAGTGAGGGTGGCTGGCCATGCCTCTCCAGCCAGTTTTACTTGCGACAAAATTAAAAATCAAGAGAGGAATAAGTCATCCTTATCTGGTGTGCTCATTAAAAGCAGTACTAACTCGCATCGCATAGCAGCAGCAGCCCCACACCAGAGCCGAGTAATTTCATTGTGTTGGGGCTCACATGTGTGAGGAAAGAGCAAGACTGCTGGTTTATGAATGCGACGTGCACTCTGTCTCGCAGACTTCAATTAGAGTGTTGCGATTATCTCTGCTGCTGTTATGAATCTAGTCTCGAAAAGGGAAGAGCAGTACTGTATTCCGCGTTTACAACACTCCCTCTTTCCGAAACAATGTGCATAGGCAACCATCTTTTTGAAGGTGGTGCTCATGATTTTTGTGCGCGCATTACATTAGCGCTTGTGCACCGCACTCTGTTTCTGATAAGAGCGCTTTGATCTTGCTGCTACAAAACTAATTACCCCCATTCAGAAAAAAACTGCAACTCAACCACCACTCTAACTCAATTAAGCTGGTACACTTTCCGAAATTGATTTGAGCGCCACAAACTTTCACCGCAAAAATGATGGTACAGAAGTCGAAGACTAGGCCAACTAAAAACAAATTGTTCAATTTATTCAATTATTCCATGAATGAGTCAAATGTTATCAAAGTTTTGATAGGTACTGTTTCCAATAATTATTGAATTTCAATGCCTGATATGTCTTCCAGAAGAATATATCTAGTAGGAGATTTTCTAAAACATGTCTCCATATTCATAATTTCATCACTAAATTATTTTTTTCCTCGATTGATAAATGAATAACGTCAAGATCATCTTGGGTTCAATCACTTCTCTGTCCTACTTAGTTTTTTAACAGCTATAAGTTGAACAAGCTTAAAAAATTATTGAACTTTATTTATATGTTCCGTATCATCATTTAGAATTTGTTGATGTTTAAATTATGGGTCTTTACTATGGACATTATTTATATTTAAATAGATTTAATAACTTGAATCGAATTAAAAAAAATAGATAGTCTCATCAGTCTATCGAAAGACTAGTGCCTATCCACTGACTGAGTGTCAAATCACATAATTATAGGAAACTCCATTGAACTAGATTATTTACAAAACACTACATTCGAGCAAATCCACTATCAGATCAACATACATCTTTCAATTGCTTATAAAGTTTGTTCCATTACAAATAAATTGTATATTAGTAGAATAATCACACGTTAATGAAACTGATATCAGATTCTGTAGATACTGGAAATCATGTTCAAGCACTATCATGTAATTTGAGTATTCAGGAATAACTCATAGCAGGGGATGTACTTATAATGAAAATCTGAGAAGACTTGTTTGTGTCTGTGGTATAATAGAGAAATGCATTGGTACCACACTGTGTGGGGTAGATGAGCACATTGATAACAGAAAATTGGAAGAGGTAAATAAACGAGTCTCAAGAAGGAAGTGGAAGAGAATCCCCCTGATGAAGTTAAGTGCATGGAATGGGTGATCTCCCCGAAGAAACTCAATCGCAGCTGTGATTATCACAAGGATGGTGGGGGGGGGTTAATAGAAGGGGAATTTCGAGAGAGGAGGTGTCAACGGGAGACAATTGGAAACACCCTCTTGGTGGTTTACTATCAAGGCTTTTCCCAAGCCAGCTCCCACGAACTTATCAGCTCAATAAATAGGGATTATAGTGTCTGATCGAATCTATTAAACCAATTTAATACTCACTGTTAAACACTGCTCTACTTGTAGGCTACACTCTACAAGGGGTGCAATTCAATCAAGAAACGGTTCCACAACTTGTAATCGATCGAGAAACAGACGCAGAAAAACGTTCCATAACTTCTCATAGAAAGATAAATTCATTCTACACCGCACTTGAGTGATAAAGTATGGTATATAACCCTGGTGTAATACAAGGAAGCTCCTTTTGGGAATACGGAAATAAAGTACCCATCTTATATCAAGAGAACCTGAAATGGAAAGAATAAAAAGCATGTAGCTACGCCCTAATGAATATTTAGGCTGAACTTTATGTTTCTTTCTCTCCTCTGCTGATAGTTACGAAGAACACAAATATTCCAAGTATGAAGATGAAAGTTTCTTCAGGGAGCATAAATTCCATTCACATGGTGTTGCAAATTCCCGTTTAAAGCCTGCTTACACATTTTAAAATAACTTTTTGTTCATACTAGAAGCTTAGAACTCTTAGAACTTTTCTACTGGAACTTTTCGACCATAGAAGCTAGAGTCATATGACTGTTGATGAGATACTCTAGGAAACAATTTTAACTTAACTCCATTTACATCGATTCCACATGATTTTGTTTGATTGATGCATGAAGAGTGAACATCGCATATAGAACTTTAATTTGGCAGACAGTGATTCTTGCACTATGCTTGGAATTCAATCTGTTTTAAAATAGGTTTTCATGAATAAAAATTTACAAAATTCATTCATGAACTTCCAACAGTATAAATGTTTCCACAAAAATCTTATAAGAATATCTATAGGCCTACAATATTGTGCTAATATTCTGTTATATCTCAACAATATTCTTCTTTGGGCAGTCATAAATGTTGTTCCTCTCCCACTTTGAGTACTGCAGGTTGAATAGCAATGAACTTACAAAACTTATAAAATGTGGAAAGAATAGCAGCAAAGCTACCGTTGCCTCTTCATCCCCGGTGTCACGTTACATGTTTCGGAAAGCGTTCGATACAGGCCAATGCATGCAAAATGGTCCCTTCCTGTTCCTACCTTAACGATATCGATGCAGTATGTTGCCAGCAGGGAGGTCTCGTTTGCCTGATATCACAACAATGTTGTGATGTAGCTGCAGTATCCATGGAAAGTTGCGGCCAGAAGAAACGTGAGTGGAATCTGTGCCGACTTTTTCCTTGAGCTGTGAACTTTTTTTGAATGCTATAACTCAACGCAGTATAACTTCCAGTCAAGCCATAAGAAGATGCCGTTTTTCAGGTTCTTGGTCACATGCCATATTTCAAGATATCCAAAATAAATGTGGCACCCGCCGAAGTTTTACTGAACCCGGTTAAATGTTGCTGAACTCATTAATCATGCTTGAAAGTGTGTTCTTTTCTCTTTAATTAGATTACCACCCACCATAACTAATTAGGCAACGTATCATAAATATCAAAGTGGAAGAAAAATTTTTATTTCTGGTTTTCTTTCCTCCCATCAAAGAAAGTTCCAATTTGAATAAAGTATGTTATGTTACTCCATCAATAAAACAGTGTTGATGCGTAAATATTTGTACTATTTGACTTGTATCAAACCTATCAAGAAATACAACAATTTCCCATCGAGGATAATTATTATTTAGGTTATTTTGCCAGTGGAACATCCTTTTAGGACTCTCTACCAAATATATTGTAACTCGAATTAAGGCTGTGTTTGGGAGAAACAATTAATAATATCAGTACCGTTGTTCATCAGTATCATCATTTTCAGTTTTAATGCATACTCAAGAACCGAACAAACTTCAACTACGTCTTTCAACTTCGCTTCGATGAAAATTTCTTATGGAAAAATTCTACAAATTTTGAATTGATGATGAAATATCAAACATATCAAAATATTGATGGCAATAAATTTAAGTTTAACTGAATTTTCTATCGAAAGTTGAGACCATTTTAAAGTGAAACTCACATGCAATAGATTGACTTCTCCAGCAGCAATCTCATAAACTTTCTAGCTATTAGGATCAAAATGATAAATATAGGCCCCAACCTAAAACCAACAGAGAATTTATTGGCCGTTCAACTCAAGGAAGTATTTCTTGAAATAAATTCGTGCCCGCTTCGAATAAAATGAACAGGGCTGATTTCGTTTGCCGGCGTCTTCATTGAATAGAAAAACGCGTTCAATGCAGATTATTACCCGGGTCACGAAGCCAGCAAAGCCCCAACACTCCCCTCCACCAACGACAGCCTTAATCGTTTTCAGCGAATCGACTTCAACCAGGAATGAGAGTGATGAAGATTTTATCATAATTTCGGCTCTAATGGAACGACAGTGCCTATCTCAGCGCAAATCTAATTTGCTTGATGGCATGGAAATTTCAATTTTGAAAATGACTACATATACTTTTGAAAGCTTGCTTGAATTTGGATTAACTTTCCTATCTCACTGCTGGGTAATTTTGATTAATGCACTTGTCACCACGGTGAATAACTAGGGGCAATCTAGAGCAGCAAATGAGAAATCTTCTCTTTAGAAACATTTCAGAAAAATTTCACAAAAACTGATGTTACTTGTAACATTAGAGATTCTCATAACTCCCTCAGTGAAATCGCGATGGATTCTTGATTTGGTTATGGTGATGATCAACAATATGGAAGGCTATTGTGATTCAATCCAATTTCAACAATCAATTTATTGAAATTTTAGAAATTAATAAATTTACATCTAAAAAATCTTAAATGAGTTTGTGTAACTAATCTATCAAAGTCAAGTTGTCCTATTTTCATAGACCTATTTTTCACTGTAATCAGATTACTATGAAAAATAGCTGTCACATAATATACTGTGATATTGGATTTCCTAATCAATTTGGCTACATCAATAGGATCGCTCTGATATTACAATGGGATCATTTATTATTATTCAAGTCGAGTTGACAGCTTCATATTTTCTTCGTTGATCATTTTTGCCGATTCAATTGCTCACCTGATTACAAAAATTATCTACTGTTTACCTACCAAGAGCTCATGTTCTTATTCATTTATAGTTTCAATTGTTGCAATCGATTCTTTCATTTCATATTACAAGCATATCATATTAATATGATAAACATATTATAATAATAAACATATTAATATGATAATTAAACATATTTAATATTAAATAACATCGGCCTACTTATCCATAGCAGAGTCAAATCTAAAGGCTAGTATTACACGGTACTTGATACTTGATTATACGAGTTCTATGATCATGTTTTTCATTTTAAATGTTAATCACAGTACACTTCTTAATTATTTTTATCCATGCATAACATATTTCGACCATTCATTTTCATTTGAAAATGACTATTAATAGTCGAGACATATTATGCATGAATAAAAACAATTGAAAAGGGTACTGTGCGATTAACATTTAAAATAAAAAATAGTAATAGAGTAGCCCCAAGATAAAGGAAACATTATATGATCATATCTGATAAAAATACTGAATCATATTTTCATTTCTTCGGACTCTTCCCATATCAGGTATGATCATAGAACTATTATCGTGTAAAAGCGGCCTAATGACAGATTCCAGGAGGTTTGAAAAACATTGCGCTTTCATCATGATTATACTGTAGACTCAAAGTTCTGAAAAACTCAAGATGAAGTAGCAAACAGATAGTGTAAAACCATATAATGAGTGTAGGAGTGGGACAGAGTTGAACGATTTGAACATTTCGAGGATCATTTGAAAATGGCATCTGTCCAGATTCAGTACACATTTCAGAGGGCGATAACTCAGTCATTTCACAACGACCATTTGACACACACCAAGTAAACAGGCTGTTCTATTTGCTTCATTATACCGTGAAAAACATGGATAGGGCGACATCTCATTATTCGGATAAACCGCATATCGTGGTCGTAAATTGTTGCTACATTGAAAAGTATAGTGCATGCCAAGATTAACTTGGTGCAATACCGGTATTCTCCACAGACATTGAAACTTCCTACTGCTTGAGCACTCAATTTCAATAATATTGATGAATAATATACAAGAAGGAATAATGTAGAATAAAAGCTGCAGATCAGTTAAACTCCGACTTATTTAGTGAGAAGTGTTTACAAGTGAGGTGAATTTTGAATCTTATGAGGATGAGGGATTGTATCAAACATGAATAATAATAATATTCAAATAGAAATAGAGATGCTTGCATAGATCAATGGCTAGATCTTCTCTTGCACTCATAAAATTCATGTTAAAAATTATTATAAAAATCATAGTAATATCATGGAAAATAATAAATTACGGGAATAGAAAAACATAGTTAATATATTTATATAAGAATAATATATCACAGGAATAGATAAAAAAACAGACAAGAAAGATCAAAAGACTCTCACCTATTCCAGTAGAACGGTTTTTAGAAATAAACATTCAACTCTTGCCAAATTCACCTTCCGTGCCTTCTGTGCTCTATACAGTTAGAGCAAAGAATTTGTATTCTGTCGACAAACTTTTAATATTTTTTTGAATCTTGGCTCAAACCCTTCCATTGTTAATTAAGAGAGCTCGTCACTTCAACAGTAACACCAACCGGTCACAAAATAGAGAGATACCTATTTTCCAAGTTGTAGCCCTAGCACTAATAATGATGTTTGTATTGGAGTCAACTTAGTGAAAATTAGAAAATTATACAAGAATAAATAAACTACAAGTTAATGCAGACTTTTTTTTTAATAAGGAACATTAATTATTAAAACTGTCCGCAATGTGGATTCCCTTCGTGAATCGCTACAAAAAATAATTGAAAATTTAAACTAAAATTTAAAAAAAATGTTTTCAACTTCATACAGGGAACATACGCAAGGGGGTACTGTAATAATTATTTATAGTACTCCAGTGGTTACTCTGAATAACAAATGAATTAAGGGACTCTGATTTTCATTTCAAGATCCTTAATTCCTCTTGAGCTATGTGGAAATTGTAGTTGTAGCCTATGAGATAGATATAGTTTGAAAATTATTCCTTGCTCTTTTCAATAATTTTTCGAGGATAATTACGAGAAAAACTGGATTATTATAGAGTGAATGTTGGTGTTGATGTATGTGATTCTTTTATTCATTCTCAATCAATTAATTTATCAATCTGTGATGAATATCTGAGAAATACAATACGGTATTTGATAGTTTCTACTATTCAGAATGGATTTCAGTGCCATGTAACTTACATTGAAATCTAGATTTTAGACATTTGCAGAATCACTGAATAAATTCAAACATACTTCAACAAAAATGATCATATAACTCATTTGCATCATTGCATGATCAAAGCGAAAATTCTTCTGATCAGACAAAATTTTTTATAGGGAAAAAGATTTAAGAGAACCAACTAGTTTGTTGGTGATTATTTCTTATAATATTACGTAGTAGTTCTCTGTATGGTATACTATCACATTTAACTTCTTTTTTTAAAGAGTTACCGAGATCACTCTGCACACACCTGCTTTACTTCACAACTGCTTCCGAAACACTCATCATTTGCCTACACAGTTTACAATCTTGAGATTCTTCGGTAAAAGAGCGGAGTTTTCCCGAAATAAAACAATATGCAAGTACCTTGAACAATATTGATACATGAATTGTAAGCAAAGGAAACGTTATTGAATTGGTGGCTTTTTCGGAGAAAAGAAAAATCAATTTGTTTTTTTAGGGAACAGCAGTTTTAGTTCAAATTTTATATTATATCAATCAAAATAGAACAAGCACATTCTCGAAGAGATTTATTTCGAAAGTCTGCTTCCTCTATTATTCACTGAATTATTATTTACTATCACTGACTCACTTGAAGAGTGAACGCGAATTATAAATGAATAAGATATTTTTGGCTACTTTTGTTTTTGGTGTCAGATAACTTGTGCAGTTTCATTTTCCGGTGTGGTTGAATACATCATTATTACACTGTTGACTATAATAAAATATTTTTTTCAGAAATTAAAAAACGTTATTCAAACGCAGTCAAACCATTATTTTAATCCTATACCGATTTAGTACTTCTATTAAATTTTTATTTTTCATCTCTACCAGAAAATTGATGAGATTTAAATTTGGGAATAATTTTATCCAGTCGACATTAAGGAGTGTTTGTTTGTTTTCTCTATCGATCCTATAGATGGTCCGGCTATTGTGAGAATTAACCTTTTTGTGAGAAGCATTGCCACAATTAGCGACATCAAGATGGTAAGTTGCAATATTAGATTCATCAGTCCTGTTGACTGATTATGACTCTGAGTCATCTAACTTTTTGCCATAAAGTATTAACAATGATATCCTGGTAAGTCTCAACTCGCACTTTATACTTTCTTATGCTCTCTTTGTTAATTTGATCTACGCTTCATTAAATTCTAGCTGAAATTCATGATCTATTAATATTGAGAAGCTGAGGCATACCGTTCATGTAGTTAGATCTCAGAAACATTGAAGTAGACAATTATTTTTACTTTTCCTTCCATATTATTCTTATTTTACTAAGTTATATTGATTATTTGGGAATATTTTGACGAATAAAACTGAAAATAAGGCCTCACATTTGTTATACAAGCATACCTTCATGCTTCACAATATTGGCACAGTCGATCATATTAATAATGGAGCTCTTTTGGTCTTGGTTAAACACTTGTTCCACAAGCCAATGTTATATTTACATTCGTTTCAAAAGCATAAATTATTATCCTGTTACAAAAAGTGAATTCATGAACTGGGATTAAGTTTATATATTCAGGATTGATAATTCAGGAAGATAATTTCCGTGTAATGTTTTCAATAATTTCTTTTAAATTTCAATATGATAGAGTGATTTAAAACTTATTTACCACCCCTACCTATCATTGAAATACTTTTCAGAGACACCTCAATACCTACACCACAATCCAATGAATTCTAGCCAAAGATAAGAAAGAATATCATTTAACGCTATTTGTTTCTCCTTTCACAATCCACAATATTTTTTGCAATGTCCGATAGCTTATAGCAATCAATATTACCGTATCAATTTCAAAAACTTGATTTCTTCAACAATAGGCCTACTCCAAATATTAAATTTTATTCTCAAACGAATATTCTATCATTGATAATAAGATTTCATCTTAGAATAAGATATCAACAATTAATTTGATATTCGGGTGGAACAAAAAAATTTTTCCAATTATTCTGATAATTTTGGGAATCCATTTTGAAAAGTTAATTTTTTACAGAATTATTTTAAAAATGTCGTGCAGTTTTGAAGTTTCTCTATGCGAGTTTTAATGTGTGAGCTTTATATTTTAATGCAGTAGTAATTATCCTATTTATGCAGGATAATAATAATTTTCTCAATTCACAAGATAACAAAGTGAACCATCAAATAGGCTGCCTACATTCAACTGCAACAAAACCTTGATTCCGATAAATTTTTTAGTTGATCATTTTTCGTAGACTGGATTTTTGTTTTAAAAAGAAGTTTTATTTTTGTCCCAAATCGTTTTGATTTTTGTTAAGTAATCCTGTTTTCAATACATTTCTTGTTTTGGCTGCGTTTGAGTGATATGGCTGCTATGTATGATTGACTTTTGCAATGTGAAAGTATGCAAGTTTTGTGCATTTCCGTAAACTACCACTTGATACACAATCAATGAACCATAGAAACAGTTGTATCGCAGTTGACATCTCTACTGTACAACTACTCATCACTATGGAAGTGGTTTGAATTCATTTGAATGTAACCTTTAGTATAGTCGGTTTAAAATTAGATAGAGTCAAATTGAGATATAGACAGTACTTACCGCAATAACATAAGACATTGTTGCAGGCCTACCAAGTGATTGAACATAATATGCATAGTTCACAAAGCAGCTTAGGAAAACAAAAAAAATAAGTTGTAATTGTTACAATACCAAAAGCTTACAAGCCAAGGTAACAAGCAAAAAACTTGAAATATACTCAGATACAAACTGGCTTTCCTGTTAGGAAAAATATTCCAGAGAAACCTCATTATACTTGTAATATAAATTATTTATTTAATTTGATTTTTGATCAAAAATATATTGATTTCGAACTCTCAAGACAATTCTTTTCATGCTATTTCAACTCCATACTCAACCAGCCGTTGAAATGTGTATTTGAAAAAATAAGGAAGGACAAGTGATTAAAATAAACTTCTCAAAAATGAAAAACTCATGTTAAACTACAAAAACGGAATACTCAAAAGAGCTAGAATATAAATTAATAGTTACATACTATTTTATACCATCTTCAAGATACATTGAAATCCTGTAACCAAAATACACTACCCAACAACCATGTTTTAGCGAAAATTATTATTTTATTATTCCAATGACATCCAAAACCAAGATCTCATTTTAATACAAATCTATGATATAAAAAAGAGGAAAACATTGAAGCTCAATTATTTGATTTGTAAGCCTAATAATGACAATATTTATTATAAGAGAATTTCCGAGAAATTACTTGAATCGTATGAACATCCTGTAAAAACGGTTATTTGAAAATATACACCAGGCATCATATAATTATCACAAATTAATACCTGCGAAAGTTTCCTCAATTTGAATAATGTAGGAATTAGCTGGAAACAATTGCAATAGACAAAATCTGAGCAATATGTAGTTGTGAATGAAATCATATTGCATTGATTACTGCAATAAATCGCATTATACTGTTAGACACTCTAGATACTTTAGTAAAATATATTGTGTTCTGAAATCACTTTTTCACAAGCATGTATTTTGTTTGCTGATCACACCGTATACAAACAGTATATTTTAAACTGAGCACGTCTAAGTAAAGCTATACTATTGAGTTCATTATCACGCCTAACTTTTGAAATGTATTGATAAACTAGCCAATCAGAATTCTTATTGGGAAACTGAACCGACGCGTCAATTCAAAGGAGATCTTCATATTAGCTCACAAAAATTCAATCTTTTCAGTATCATAGATTTAATTTTGAAGACTTACTTAATTCTTAAGAAGTAAACTCAACCCAAACCATTAACTATTACATACCATTAACTTGAGCTGGCGTTTCAATCATTTCTTCTATTTTGTAGTGATTATTATTCACATGAATTTATTCAATTGGCAGAAGTGGTAAGATGTTCCATTAAAAAACTCAATTTGACAATTTGTCTCAATGTGGTTAAGTATCACAAAAAATTATTTGCTATGATGTAACAGGTGAAAAAATGAAATTAGGGCTCTAATTAGCTAAATTATTGGAATTGTTTGAAACTTTAATAGCTTTATAGAGCGGGTATACGCCCATAGTAGCTCAACATTTATGCAAGATGGAATGGAAATTGGAATCTATTTTCAAGTGGAAAGCCGACCAATCAACAGTAGAAAGGATAAAAACGTCCTTAAAAGCTCTTGCATTGTCGTCTAAAATCTAGTTTTCATAAACAGTCATATATAGACGTCTAAAATTATTTAGTTTGTATACTTTTTTATTTAGTTATATTTATTTAGATATCATGCTGATAAAATCCTCCATCAACTAAATAAATACGATTTTTTTCTCATTATTGGTCGATATCACCAGAAAAACTATATGCATAACACCTCAATGCTATCTATAGGTTTTCTATAGCACTGCTTTATCGACTGCACAGTGATTCTCCTGGAAAATATCACACTTCTATAAAATAATAGCGCTGGCAAGGCTGAAAGCATGTTCCATTTCTAGACCAAATTTATCAAGCTCTAGGAAAAAATCAAACCCGTTTCAACACAATAGTTCACAAAAAACGAAATTTCGAGAATCAATTATTGATACTCCATATCCTCACTTAGCATAACTTTACAATTGCTATTTTCAAGTAATTCCAATTTTTTATTCATATATGAATTGACCGTCATATCAGAAATTATTAAATGTTCCTTCAAGAAAAACTTTTCAAACATCTCCTAGCATTACTTTTTCTTCAGGGGTAAGACTGGCAATCCGCTCAATATTACCTCAGCTGTTCCATATCTACACGTGATCCTCCACGGTATAACGTTGTGTCCAGCCCAAGTGATACGTTCCATATTACGGCTCTTAAACGTAAAGAATACCCAAGAAGTGAGTAATTCTTAAACATTAGTTCTTCAACTGAAACTCTGGAATATTTATATATTCTCGTCAGCATTTTTGGAACCAATTCCTGAGAATAGGGTGATATGAAAAATTATGATTTTTCTTTCATGAATACATGCGATAATGAATGTAAACTTGAAAGCTACGTAGGATTAGGACAAGTAATAGATAGGCTCAACAACAGTTTCCAGATGCAGAAAAAAAACTAAAAACATTTCCATCAGAACAAGAGAATGATAGAAGTTTGAAGTTATTGGGGATCGCGGATATGATAGGTTATCTGTGTATCACTACAATTACTCCAGTTTTAGAGGTTTCAGATTTAATATCTCCTAAAGTTTAGGCTCAGGCTTTTACTAAGGTTTTAGCGCTTTCTTATACTTGGTAATCTTAGAGGAAATAACAGAAAATTCATTATTCATCGATTCCTCAATAACCTAGTCAATCAATCAAATCGTAGTCTATATTCTTTCCAAAGAAACATCAGCTACCTGTACGGTAAATAATTATTATGATTTCTCGTTAAAAAAAATTAATTGGAAGCTTTTAGGCTATATTACTATTAAACTGTATCTGAATATTCAAGAGAGCTAGGGCTAGCACTTTGATCGTGAAGGCTGAGACACTTTTGAATAGATACAATTTGTACACCTATTAATCAATCCCAATCAAGACATTCACTTAAGTAACCAACACATCATTGACTTTCCCAAATCAGTAAGTTACACTGAATTACTTCCGTCGCGGTTATCTAGACTTTCAAGCCAACTCTACACGGCCGAATTATTTGAAGGAATGTTTTATTAATCAGATATATACGGAACAGACGAAGACACCTGTTATTACATTAGAGATATCAGTATTTATCTGATGTCTATCTGATGATCAGCCAATGTGATAAAACATCCAATTAGGTTTTATCTCTACAATGTTATTATGTTTTTTACATAAAAAACACACAAAATGCAACAGGTTATTGAATTAATTATTACGTTTCATATTGCGAGTGATGATTGAACCTTCAATTATATTATAGAATATTTTTTAATATTACAGCGAATCGGTAACTCTTTGTTGTTCAGAGGCATGACGTTGTCCTTTAAAGATAAGTGGACAGTTCCTTAATTGTGGGAAATTCGAGTTTCGATACTATATACATATCGCAACACACAAGTATATAGGTCTGTAGCTCAAAAATGAACATCGACAACCACGAACAAGGATAGTTCTTCAGAAGAATAATAAATAATATTCGTATTTTAGAAATCTTATAGTGGTTTGCTGCATACGTTTGTGCTACTATATTACACAGAACTTAGATTTTGGATCAATATTTCAACTTGTTCCAATTGAATTGGATTGAAATATTGCTACCTGACTATAGAATAATTTGACTATATTGTGCTGTTTTGAATTTTGATTGGGAGGAGTGTATATTCTTATTATTTTCAAACGGTTGCACTTGCAGGTGAATGGTCGTTTGATTATCGAATCAACCACTGTTAATTATTTAGCGTAGTAATTCGATTTTGAATAATAATTCTTACTCATAATGTAATGATATGGGGATATCTGGTTATTTAACTTGCCTTCTTCCTCTATTTAACGTGGAATTGTTTCAACCAGATGGTCCCGCTGTGGTCCGAGTCAACATATTCGTACGAAGTATCTCAAAAATTGATGACGTTACAATGGTAAGTCGTTGCAGAAAGAAAAGCAAAAACCAGCAAGCAAAATCACTCTCTCATCCCGTAAATCTCGATGTGTTTGTTGTTATAATATTCATATCAATTCGATGTAACTATCCTCAGTAGTTTACTGCATAATGTAATTTGTGTATTTATTATTATTCATATTATAATTATAGTAGTGAAGCAGTTGAACCACATCATCAGGCAGAACCTGCTTTCAGACCTCACTGATCTAAGTACTGTTTAGTGTAATAACTATTTTTAAGGCAATACTTTCTAATTGAAATTTCAATTGAGCTCCTCACAGTAATATAACTAATGGGATTACATCAAGAAGTGCCGAAGGTAATCCACACGGTATTATTAAAACTGAAAAAATTTCGTCAAGTGATAATATTACATTGTTATCACATTTTTCGCACTCCATGCACTAACGCATAACTATTCTGTAAATGGTAATTAGACCTATAGATAACTTATATATTTTTTCAATTCTCTCCGTACAAAACAATCCTTGAGTCAACATTGGGCTGCTCCTTTGTTTTGGTATACGAGTAGAAGGACTTGGCTCTCTAAGTATTCCACTCTGTATCACTTTTCATCCAAATTCATATTTCTACTAGCTCTGTTTCATTTCTTTTTAAACATTTACCTCTTGATATGCAAGTTAGTCTTATTCTCACTGGAATATTGATTTTTTTATAAAAAAATTTCAGATAATTTATTCATAATTTTGAAGAAAATTAATCACCCTCGAATATGTCTGTCATACATCTACTATAACAAAACCATTGCAATTCAAAAGTTATAGTTATTGCATAATATTACTCGTATATTCAAAGTCTTTCCAATAACCTTATAGGCTATTCAAGAATTCAAAAATAATAAAAGTCGTACCGTACTTAATTGATATCATTTTTTGCGGTCGAGATTCAAAATTCGTTGTTTGAAATTTTAATTATATGAGCTTCCTAGTTTATCGTATCGATAAAGTATAATAAATGCGATAAAATTCCAGATTCAGATTCTTGGTCTATGTTTTCCTTCCATCAATTCAATAACTTTCGACTACACTGAGACAATTCGTGGCAGTTATCCCAATCATCATTCTATTTCTTTGCTGATAAATTTTGGGCTTAGGCTTGGTGTAATAGGTAATCACTGATTATGTCCACCTCTCCAATTCTATATTATAGTTGGCTAATTAGCTTTCTAAAGAAACATAATTTCTATAATCTTATCTCAATTACTCTGATACGCCTTTTTCTGTGTAGACGCCTGATCTTCTCAACAGGATTTTTCAGGTTGATCAAAAAATACTCACCATGAAAGTTCAACTTTCTGAGATTTGGTTTACTTTATTATCCTTCTCCATCCCCTGTACGATATCATATTATACATGTATGATAAAACCTTCATACAAGTACCTATTTTTTCAAATAAATTCTAGTATCAACTTCACAATTGAGATGAATTTTTCTACCTGGATTTGCAACTCTGTTCCCATCACAAACAATTATCGTCCGTTATTTATGAATCCAAATTTCTCACAAATGACTTTTCCCAAACGATTGATCAATTATTTGTAAAAGTAGAATTACTGAACTACTAGTTGTACAAAACTTTCTTAGTTTTTTTTAGATTTCCAAAACAGGTCGACCAGTAGGCTACAATTGAGCACAATATTCCTACCCTTACAACCATACTTCATTACACCAATTCTCCACAGCTTTCAGTAAATGTTTGGAATTTTTTACTCCATACAAGTATCATGTTGAGTATGTATTTTATCATGTTTTTAACAATCATTAAAATGATCACTAATGTCAATGTCATAAATACTTTAATGTGCGCATCAATGTGGCTAATACTTATGTTTGTTTTGAACCAGAATTTGTACGGTAATCAGTTTGATTTTGAAATGAGGATCATTGCGTCATTTTGCTGCTTGTTGCTGATAGTTTCTGATGTTTCTGTTTCCTTTGTCGCTCGCCCGCCACAGCAGGCAAACACACTATTGTTCGTGTCAACATTTTTCTGCGTTCCATCAGCAAAATTGACGATTACAAAATGGTGAGTGAGAAATGGTGACGTCATAACACAAGCCTAATTAATTGATATTAATATTATGTTGTATGTTGTCCACTCAACATATCTTACTTTTCGACTTGTTAGAATCTCCAAATTATTATACTATTCATATTATGAAAAATTCCTATAGAAGAGAACAATATAATATGGAAGTGTATAAATATTTTTGTTACAAAATTCAATGTTTCGTACCCCTGTCTTATTATCTATAATTTCTGAATTTCCACTGTTTGGTTTTGTACATAAGCCTATGTTATAAATGTCTGTAAATAATTTATATTTCCATTATCGTTCATGGTTTTTTCATGCAATATTACATAATATAAAACAATATTTCGAATGCTACCTTGATTCTGTTTTGTAAATAGCTACTGAATAAGCAATGTTCATCAGCTTTGAATATCACTAACCTACAGCTCTAATTTTTTTTGAGATCAAACAATCAGAGCATTTTTGGTGTTTATGTTTACCAGCCATCTTTTTGAATTTCTTTTATTTGAGATTACTTTTTTCAAGATAAAATTCAATCAAACCCATGCCACCGAAATTAATAGAAATGCTTCCAGACTATAATATTCAAATGATATTTATTAGAATTTAATTTGGTTGAGTTTCAATTTCAAACTGATTCTAATAATAAAAGTTCAACAGATAGTTGTTTCACCAAAAAATTCAACATTATTATGACTTTCGCTCAATGACGAACGTTTCCAACAATATTAAAATGAATTGTTGCTAACAATAATGATATCTTATGGGACTATTTTACTGCCTCCCGCTGGATTTACAATAAACATTTTTGACGATGAATTTTTAATAAATTGAAAAAATTTCCAATGTATTTTGATGGATTATTCCAATTAATATGTAGAGTTTATAATGCTTATTTTTCTGAATATTGGTTGATTTAGATATATCAAGCACCTTTTCAAGTTTTATCCATATTTTTCATGATTGGCATCTATATAATATCATTGATTCATTGTTTATAGAATTCACATTCACACTCAAACTATTGTATAATAATCCATGGAATCTAATGGAATATTCAATCATTTTCTGTAATTTTTCACATACCAGCCAAGTTATGTTGTGAAAGAATAACACTTCTTTCTAAAAAATACATTGGAATAAATAATAATGTTGGTACTCGACATCAAGAAACAGTCACCAAAAAACTCAGAAATAATTTTTGTATTCCTCTAATGAGGTTTTATAAATAATTATAAATTCCTCAAATCGAATTGAATTGATTCTTTTGAATAGCCTTCTAATTCAAATGCAAGTTTACTTTAACATGTTGACATTCAGCTTGAAAATTCCTTGAAAGAATATCCTTTATCGCATTTTTTCTGACAAATAGATTAGGCTATCCACAATAATTGAGCGCAACCATCAAAATATGCCATCAATCAATGGTTGATTATTCTTCCCTGTTTTATTTGTTTGTGATATTATTGAGAATTCAACCACTAAAATCCAGTGGTCTTGTAGAAAATATGGTTCTCGAATTTTTAAATCCCTCACATAATTTTAATTCTGGAGAAAAATTATAGTTTTGATATCTGTAGCTCTCCCCACTAATGATTATGATATTTCTATTGTGATAAAAGAAGCACTTTCACTCAATTAGAGCTATTATTGGCCAATGTATTATGGACTCAAAAAATGATTAATTTTTGACAAAAAGTATCTATTAAAAATTGGTA
The DNA here is from genome assembly GCA_017141385.1 of Sogatella furcifera. NCBI lineage: Eukaryota > Metazoa > Arthropoda > Insecta > Hemiptera > Delphacidae > Sogatella > Sogatella furcifera. Next base: position 15,694,378 of record CM029550.1, on the reverse strand, counting down.
AAAGCTTTTATAAACACAATCAAGATATTTATTATAGGCCGTGGTTCATAATATTATCAAAGCATAAAATAGTAGTAGGCATTCAGATATTTATATGGTGTGTGCTGTTTGTTTTTATTGATTTTAGCAGCAAAACTGAATTGTTTTCTAATTTCTACCTTTTAAACGCAAGAATCTGTACTCGAATTAATTCGATAATTACTATGACATTTTTCCAAGACAACAAAGGAAACTATAGTATTTCTTGAATTCTTCATTTCATTGTACAGTATTATAAGCTATAATTATTGTTTTTTTTACATAATTCAATTTATTTAGCTTACAATCATTGAACTTAATACACTAGTACATGATTTAGTAGTTGCACACATATTTTCCAAATAATAAACTAAATTCATACATGTATTCACACGTACATGGTAACAACACTCTGGTAAATTCTACTAGAGAAGCACGCTTAAAACTGCACATAATCTAAAACACAATAAGGCTTAGCACATATAACATACAGAATAATAGTTATTCATATAAGGTATGCTTGAAATATGCAAGCTATTAACATAAATTATTCTTGCACACAGAACTATATGTAAAAACTTGGTGTACCGTACATTATTTTTTTAATATAATTGTTTCAACTAAGCTTCAAATAATGTACTTTGCAATTGAATCAGTCATCTATAAATGTTATATTGCAGTCTCATGATTAACATCAAGAAGTGGAAATGCATACACAGTTCACTTTATCAAACTTATCTGGGAAAGATTTTATACTTTATAAAATCTACCAGAGTATTATCTTTATAATATTCTACCAGAGTATGAATAATGTGTGAGATGGAACATTAGGTACAATTGATTCCTCATGAAATACAAATTAATAAGCATTTTTATATCTAATGTGAGTTCAAAGTTTCATAAAACAGGGCAAAGGATGCTTTAAACAAGAGTTCAAAGAAGTATATATCCTCTTTGAGTAGTTGTGAAATTGATAGTGTGGTAGTTATCCATAATAAATGAAAAGACAAGATGTTGTCAAACAACTGATTTATTAGAAAATCAAGACATTCTCGATTTTCTAATAAATCAGTGGTTTGACAACATCTTGTCTTTTCATTTATTAAGTATATATCCATTAAAACTGATATTAGGATGAATTATTCATATTTTGATTTAAAAATTATACATGCAGTTGCTGTTTCTAATAAAATCAAGTCTCAATAGCAGTTCATAATATTCTCAAAGGGGGTTGTAAATACATTCAATTGTTGGGTTGTATGAAAAAGTAACAATTTATAATGCTGCTCACCGAGGGTTTGAAGCGATATTAATATTTTATTATAAAATAATTTATTATTCTTTGTACTGTATATCCTGCTTGGATTGCGCAATATTCATTTTTAAAAAATTGTGACTCAGTCTTCCCTGTTTTTTTTTTCAAAATACCGTACTTAATTTTATAAAGATACGCGATAGAATAATAACGTCTAAAATTTTGAACTTGCTACATTCACTCAGTAATAAAACTGGTGAATACGATAGTGAACAGGTGTGACTACAGATCGATAGTCACTATAGAAGATGATTCTTCTATAGTCACTGTAGGTATGACCAGTCTGCAATTGGTTCGCTTCTTTTGTAATTAGTTAGTTGTCTTGAATGAAAAATTGTAGACTAATTGAAATATCACAGTAATCCTCAGTACGGTAGACTTCTAATGAATCTGACCTGCAGTCTTGTTTTTTCAAGAACTTCACACATTTTAAAAGCAAATGAGCTTTGAATTTTTCAATAATCGAACATTATTTTCAAGGTTCTGTACATTACACATTAAATGTAGGAGCAGTAAAGTAGCTATACTATTTTGGATGGTCCTTATATCGAAAAAGTAGGCTATAAGTTTAAGTATACTATACAGAGAGGGTTTCTAAAATAGTCCAACAAACTTTAGAAGTGATTTCCACAAAAAAGAAAAAAACATCAGTAAAAATGGGACGGAAAATACTTGTTACCGAGATGATAATGATGAAAAAATTTCATAGTTTTTCTTCAAATTTTCAAGTTCATAATTTTGTGGGTGAGTTACTTGAAATTCGTATGTGAAATGGAATAAAACCAATAAGAAGTTTGTAATTTCAATGATTATTGAAAACAATTCAGTCACTCTTCTATCTAAAACGTACTCATACCTTTTAATTCTTGTGTTTCATTGATGGAAAGATGGAAGCACATTTTTCAATTTTTCAAATGTGATATTTTTGTCTGATCTGCCTCCTTTGAGTTCAGATTTATGAGAAATCGAGTGAAAAAATTATAAAGAAGAAGATGAAATAGAAGAAAATTTTTTTAATATTTATGTTTTGTGGAATTTACAAATCCCATTGATTTTACTTGCCGTTCAACTAATTGATATGCCACTTGTATCCGTTTGAAAATAAAAAGTAGCTTACGTATCAAAGCATGTTTGGCTAATTATCTTAACAACTCAAATATTGAAGTTTCATACTCATGAACCTCCTTGTTCGATACTTCTAGATTCTAATAAATAGTTTTATTTGATTTCTTAGCTGAAATTTCATTACAATTTATTATTGGAATGCCTCTTTAAGGCCACAAAAATCCTGAAATTGAATATTTGGACGAGATTGTGGAATTTTCCTTCATCATAAAAACAAAGCATTTCAGGGTTCATGTTTACTGGAAAATTTTTCTCTATTATCATGTCAGGAAAACATTCACGAAGTTTGTCCATCTATTTCAGGAGCACTCATTATATTGTACTTTAATTAATAGATGAATGATAAAGTAATAGCCTAAATGAACAACACAACAATAAGACTCATAATCATAATATATAGGCTACATCACATGCAGTAAATATTTGAACATTTTTGAGCCATATCATGTAAATACTTTCAACAGGTGACAAGTTACATAATTTATATAAATACAAATATTTCCGTTTATTTGAAGGCGAAAATAAACTGCAAAAAGTTTTCAAAAAATCCTGAAATTTGTGAAGTTCGAGTACAGATTCAGCTGCGGGCTTGTTGACTGTCACCTGTCTCACATTTCACTGTCGCGTGTTCAAAAACTGTGTTCTACTGTCATGGTGTTAAAGTTTTGTCTTGTGTGATTCAACAAAACCGCCAATAAATTTTCACTTTTTGTCTTGGAACTGCAAATTGTTTAATATTATTGTTGTTTGTGAATAATTTGATGTGTTTGTTTGCTGTGTTGACATTCCGCTATTGTACCAAAAGTGGTGGTATTCCATTCAAATATCACCTCACAAGCTTAGCTAGAGAATAATTTTTTTATATTTCAATGTGTTTGTGTTTGCGTGTGAAATTTCTACTCCATCGCTTCAAAACATCTCTTAAACTCCTCGAATTCATTACCTGAATGGTGTTTCAGATAAGGAACAGCAGGGGAACATTATTGAGGTCAAAAATTCATTTAAAAACAATTTTGAAAAAATCATAAGTACCTACTATTTATAGGAACTACATACTTGTTTTCAACAATATTCATTATATTGTTAGAAAAATGCAGTGACTCATCCTATTTTCCAATACAACATAATATGGGTTCAATGTGATATCGAATCACTTTTATTTTAAAAAAATTATATAATAGCCTACTCTCATTTTGAGATGAATGAATCAATAAATTCTATCTGTCATGGAATAACTATGCAAAAAATTTTTGAAAAGTTTGTTAAAGGTCTTTTCAAGATTTAAAAGCAGATGAATTAATGGAAGTTAAAAATATGAATATATTCTATAGAATTAGGAGTTCTCTTAATGAACATTGTTTAATATAAATTTGATTGTTGAAATTCATCCTTTCTGACGATTAGCATTGCTGATTATTAATATTTATCCACATCGCCATTCAAGATGTTCAGAAAAGTATCATGTAATAATATACAATAACATAACTTGAAGTAATAACAATCTTATCATTTGTCACCTCTCATTGTCGTAGCCAAACTTCAATCATAGTTATGATTATTTAAATATCACTTTAAAAAGATGTTAATTCATATCTGACATGGTTGGTGCTCTTTCAACAAAATATTTAAATTTTGAAATCAATTGAGCTATGTCAGAAATATCAATGTTCATTTTCCACGTTTATTCAAATTTCAAGCAGTCTTATCTCTCATCACAGCGCTATCATTTTTCACATTAACAAATAACATTCAAATAATTAATAAGTACTGGAAATTTGAAGCCTGTTCATGAAATTAATATAAGATCTGTAATTCAGTTTTCAATAAGCTACTATATCGTATTAATGGGAACCACATCAATACGGTACCTGTGTAATTCACGGTAAGATATGAACAAGCTTTCCTGCTTGTATCCCTGTGATTGCTTGTACGACCTGTAGCTAGATTATTTCCCATGAATACTTGATATAACCAATCAACTTGCTTCAAAGTCTCAGATTGGTAAGTGTTGCATGCTCTACTCAGGTTTTTCGCAAAAATGTAGTTTTTGAATGACTGGCATGGTTTGGTTGTCATGTTCTTATAGTCATATCTTTGTAGTACCTAGTAATTTTCAATCGAATGTTTACTTATAGCGTCTCTATTTCCATGAAACTGTACATTTTATTAGTATCTATGCAAATGTTGATGCTCCAATGAAATATGGTGATAGTATCATATTTCCTTATAAATATTATTTTAATTGGATTTGAAAGAAAATGTTTTGGTAGTATTATTCTGATTTATGTCAGGTATATTCGTATTTATCTCTTATCTATCTTCTTAGTTGTTATTTATCAGCTTTTTTTATACAGCAATGAAAACCAGTTCATTTTCTATCATATATTATAAAAAGCTACGGTATGTCTTTCTTATCAAACTATCATCAAAGATTTGATTACAAATTGAATCCTGGATCCTGAATGACACTATGTTTTCAATAATTATAGTTTTCATTAAAAATAACAAGTTTTCTTCACACTGAGCTGCACCAAATGTCTAATTGTTAATCAGTTCGGGACTTATTAAGGCTAAATTTTAGATAATTTCATAACCAATTTGAGAATCCTTCCTATCAATTGAATAATTTCGATTGAGAACTGAATTTATTGGTCTCAAGGGATCATAGGTAGGACTCTCTAGTCTAAAATCAACATCCTTGTGAAACTCCATCACATTGGATTTTAAAGGAAATAAGAAGATATTTCTATTGTTTTATTCATTGAATGAAAAAAAACAAAGATTCTATTCATTCCTATTGCAATAATTTTCTTTATGAATGGAAATAAGATAGTGGAATATAGTATCAAAGGCATTAATGAATCGCAACAGGCTATTGCAACCTGTTGCAATTCTTGTATTGTGAGCAAGAAGAAGATGAGATACAGTACTTTCAATATTATCTTCCAAAATTACTTAGTTAAAATTTCAGTTGTCGAATAGGTTGTGAATTGATGAGCGCAATGCTCATCATTTTTCAAACATATGCAAATATTGAAATAATGTACGGTACCGTGATCACTATTGCTGTTAATGTATACGCATTCAAGTTAATAAAATTCGTATTTTGCATAAGACTGTTAACAAAATAAGAGAAGTATTTCATAATGTCTACAAAAAGGCTGTTGGTAAAGTTTACATTATATTATGAATGCTCAAATTTTCTTATTCACATAGGTACCAAGTTTATATCACCGTTCAAATCAGCCCTTTTTCCTGAGATGCAAATCTATGAAAATACTTTTTCCATAATGAATTGGGTTGTTTGAAGTGTAGTTATAATTCATTTTCCACCTCGATTAGTAGTATGGTAGGTTACTTTAATATGGTACCTCCCAAAATATATTGATAACTCACAGTTTGTCGAGTAATTTGATATTAATTCTTAGGTCCTTCACACTTAAATAAATTTTTCACATAATAAAATTCACTAATGTATTTTAAAATTATTGTCTCTCTTCATGATGATTCTTCTCTCGTTTTTTATTTTTGTTCAAATCTGCACAAATTTCATATCTTGATACAAATTAAACTTTATTGTTTTCAGTTGGAATATACAGTATAATTTATATAATACTATCATGCCTGTTACTTAGCTTTATTTAATTTTTTTGAGAAAGTGAGTATTGACTGAAAAAAATATAATACTCATTCTAAACAATTCTATCAACTAGCTGTGGTAGAAAACTATATGGATGAGAATTCTTAATGTCAGATTGTTTTCTCTTCATATTAACAGTGATAAGTGAAGTGATTAAACCAATCTTCTTCTAAACTTTATAAATTTGAGTAATCTAGCAGTGTAGTCTACTGATTTCTATATTCTCCCTAGTTTTATTTAGTATTAAAAGATTTCAAGTTTATATTCTCTATGCATCTACCATTGTATCCCATCAATACAAAAAATAAGCTAATAAATGCTTGTGATTGAGAAATACTCGAAACTAATTAGAATTTAGAATTATGCTTTCATTATATTGCAGTTTACGGAGTCAGGAAGTGTAAATATAATTTTCACATGTCTCTCTTTAGACTCCAATCATTTTTATATATTTTGGTTGAAAAATAGGTGGAACATATAGAATAATGTAGCATTCCGTAATTTTTTAAACAATGTTTTTATTTTGTGTCAGAAATAAATAGTTCTGCAAATTGTTTTTATACACAACTGTCAACTCCAGTGGTGCGTATGCGTATACAATACAGTAGTGCGTATGTAGCCTACTAGGTTTTTTTTAATAGATTAATTGAGGGAATTTGAGTTCAGTTTGAAAAATTGCAATTTTATCTTGTAGATAGATCACCTACAAACAAAACACATTAAGTTGATGTATTTTGCTATCCCCCAATGTATGAGCTCAGAGCTCTGTCAGTGTCGTTCACTCCCATACATTCAGTTTGGAAATTGCCTTGAAAGATTTGACACTGACAAAAGCGGTCACATTTATCAAATCCGATTGCTTTCATTGAATGTACCCATAGATTTCACCGCTGTCAAGATATCAATTTCAAATAAGTCGGAACTCGGTTGCCAATTGCAGCGTCAATGAGAAGAAAAATGGAAAGTTATTGCAAGAATTTTATTACTCTTTCAAATTATTATAATGTTTGAGTTATTGTCTTTGAATATTAATTATAAGTGAAAAAATACTGATACTAAATTGATCCAATAAAAGAAGATGATTCATATAGGAAAGTGTAAAAAATATGAATTATAATACTACTTGAGTTATTATACTTGGATTGATGAGTCAAAAAATACAGAGAATGAATTAATGTAATATAAAAAATATCATTTAACAGAAAAGGAGAAAAAGTAGGATAATAATATGGTATTAGAACTAATGGGCCAAATTTATTGAAATGTTTAAAATTTATTGAGTTTTCTTAGCAGATTGGATTAAGCAGGCTCAATATGAATAAATAGATAGATAAATGAATGATTATAATTGTTTGAAGACTAGGTTTATCAAAAACGCAAATCATTGATTGATTGCGTAAGTGGGAACAATATTGAAAGCTTAATCACTTTTTCTCTATTATCATAAAGTTTTACAACTTATAAATTTCCCCAACCGATGACAAAATACAAAATCACTTTTTGTACTTATATCTTTCTCCTGCAAATTAGTAAATAGTTGCTACTACATAAAGTATATTCTACTACAGTACCAAGTTTTATAATTTTATAACCAGCGTGGTATAGACTGTTGCTGAAAAATTCAATATAATGTCCCGATTATTATTAATAATGTTGTTGAAGAGATTTTGGAATGAGGAGGTAACTTGACAAATTTATTGTTTCCAGGAATACAGTGTACAGCTGACATTCAGAGAACAATGGTTAGACGAAAGACTAAAATTCAATGATTTTGGAGGTAAGATTAAAGTTTTGATGTTATTATATTATTAGAATGTGGAATGATTCTTTCCCTTTGTAATCATGTATTCAAGTGCAAATGTAAATAGTTTCTTTTGATTTTCATGCGAAACTGTTTAGAGTGGAAAATCAATTTAATCCAATTATATAAGGATTTCAATAACTTCTCATGAAATTCCATTTTTATATGTGACAAGAGAATCTATAAAAAATATGCTTGAAGAACTTGAAGAACTATAGCCTACTTATTCCACTTTCAGGAGATTATTCACATGAGTGAATAATAATATAGAATGGTAAAGGACCCCCTGGTGTGAAATAATAAAATCATTCACCTACTCCATTTCCAAAGAAAACTACTCATGAGTCTCATGAGTAATGATAATAAACTCATAAACTCTTGTTTTTTATACTTGAAAGATTTGATTTGAATGTGTAGGCTATTTTGCTGGAGAGAATGAACTCTTTGTTACACAAGATTTATTTATTTGTTTATTTCATTCATTTCAAATATACAAGATAAGGAAAGAAAAAACAGTCGCCAAAAACTTCTTCCATTCCTAATATAGTCACATAATAAATTGTCCAAATTTTCAGTTTATGAAGATGATGAATATCCTTCCTTTTCTATCAAATATAAGTTATATTATAATTTTCCATACTTGAAAAATCATATTTAACGGTGATTAAGAAAGGTTTCACTGTGAGAATGGTTGAACAGTAGATTTAAATTAGATCAAGAATACCTCATCCTTATGTAGGCTGTATATTTATAAAATAGGTACTATACAAAATATTATTTCTAATCTTCGATTTGAGCTAATGAACTGAAGTGTATTAAGAGTCAATAAAAATGCCTAGGATTGTAAGTAAGGAAGTGTCTTATCATTGTTGATGGATTTATAAGAGTTGAAAAGCATTAATCGGAAGGATTAAGAAATTATCTGACCCTTTTTTACATGATAATCATTTGAAAACTTATAATAAATTATTTTTTCCAGGTAAAATCAAATATTTAACACTGACTGAGGCCAACAGAGTCTGGATGCCAGATCTGTTTTTCTCCAATGAGAAAGAAGGCCACTTCCACAATATTATCATGCCGAATGTATACATCCGCATCTTCCCGTATGGATCCGTCCTATACAGTATTCGGTAAGTTAGAATCCACTATATTTGAACTGAGAATTTGAAGGAAGAGGAGAATCTAAAGGGTCTATAGAATCAAGAATGTGTTATAGTGTGATTAAAGGGCCACCCTCATAAAACATAAAATGTATATGTTTACCTTATAAACATATTTACATCTGTCGTCATCACATTACATATATAATGTGATACTGTAGCCTAATACTATATAGGCCTACATGAGGTTTGTTAACAAATGAAAAAATAAATCACAGTACCGTACCCACTTCAGTAGTAAGACACTATTAAAAATGGTTATGTAATTCTAGTATTTATTCATTAACATACACTGATTCAAACCCATGTGACTCCAAATTTAATTTTATTGTACCGTACTTTTTGTTCTATGTATGTAATATTATATGCAAGTAAAAACTTCTGATTTCTGATAGTAGCCCTGGACAAAGTCCATATATAAATGAGGATACGGTTACATAAGATATATTATAAGATACACGATTGCAGCTCAATAATATGTAGCACTTTTTATTTATGAGTCTCATGACTGGCAAGTGATACCATGGCAACAAAGACAACGCATAACTCTGCCTACCAATCTGCCCATCCCTTGAGGAATACTATCCAATGAATATGAGTAAAAATAATTATATGGGCTAGTGATTGGAGCTTGCGAGAGGCAGCCAATTTTTTTTGTGCGAAGTGCATTAACGGTGTATGAAAAACAATACATAAATGTAATTACTTGAAAAGATCTAGCCAAGTTCAAAATTGTAAGAGTTCAGTAAAAATTAAATTATTGAAAATTAATACATTATTCATTACTTGAATCAATTTTATATAATATAGTAATAATTTAATGCAATAATACAATAGTTGAATACTATTAAATACTATACCCAAAGAAAAGAGTCACTGGCTGAATTGAAGAAGAAAAGAGATCGATGCAGTTGTAGTTTAGCACGCTAGAGAGCGTTGTTTGCAACACTCTAATGCCAGTAATGGATACCGAGGCTCTAGTCAGAAAATAAGAGTTTTACTCAATAAACTAGGATGTCTATAAAATGATGTCTAAATATTATAATGCATGGGGTCATATTTACAAGTTTTCAAAATGTATAGTCAAACTCAAAATAGCTCAAAATAATAACAGAGATATTTCATAATGATCTATTTTTTCAGAATATCTTTGACTTTATCATGTCCCATGAACCTCAAGCTCTATCCACTCGATCGACAAGTCTGCTCACTGAGAATGGCCAGTTGTAAGTATTAAATTCTCATTTTGGATACCATCTAGAATTTTTGAAATAATACGATATATATTTAAAACACAGTAACTTTATAATAAACAGCGACTCCTAAGTAACTCAATTTTCAAACGTTATTTTAAGATTCCTAAAATGTATATGTATTATAGAGTCTTCACCAACTTTGTCTCATTATTATTCATAAATTATTTCCTATTTCATAGGCTATCGAAAAATTATTGAAACCCTTCGGTAAAATATTTGGGAATCATCCAACTCTATGTGATAGATTTTTGCAGTACTGTAAATTATAATACCCATTGAAGAGAGAGATGAACATTATTCACTCACATTATTTTCTTATTATAATAATTATCGTTATCAACAAATCATTAGAAAAGTCTACTTTTTCATGAAGCACGAACTTTTCAATGAAATGTAAATTATTTATTTCATGCATTGAGTAGAAGAGTGAACGAGTTTTTGTTATTTAGATGGCTGGACGACAGATGACTTGGTATTTTTATGGAAAGAGGGTGACCCGGTGCAAGTGGTCAAGAACCTGCATCTTCCAAGATTTACGCTTGAAAAGTTTTTAACCGACTACTGCAACAGCAAAACCAATACAGGTAATTGGAACTACTTTTCCATCATTCACATCCTTATAAAAACTAAATAGTTATTCATGACAATAATATAATTCAGTATCACATAAGAATTTATACATCAAACTCCTATAAAAAATAGTACAGGCGAGTACAGTTGCCTGAAAGTGGTACAAATCGTCATGTTATAGTTGTCACTAAAATTTTAGGCGGTTTTGTTTGTTCCTTGTGAGCTTCAACAGCTGATTGTGTCATATTGTAGTTTACACTTTTTTGCGTCAGATATGTAGGTACATGAAATAAAATAATTATTATGTTCCATCAAAAAATGAATGGAGGAAAATGGATGATTATTTTAATTTGTTGTTTTTCAGGTGAGTACAGTTGCCTGAAAGTGGACTTGCTGTTCAAGCGCGAGTTCAGCTACTACCTGATCCAGATCTACATTCCGTGCTGCATGCTGGTGATTGTGTCATGGGTGTCGTTCTGGCTGGACCAAAGCGCAGTGCCGGCGCGGGTCTCCCTCGGCGTCACCACCCTGCTCACCATGGCCACGCAGACGTCCGGCATCAACGCCTCCCTACCGCCCGTCTCCTACACTAAGGTACACACTCCAAACTAAACTCTAGGCCAGCGTTTCCCAACCTTTTTTAAGTCGTGGCACACTAACTCGAGTTCAAATTTTGTCACGGCACACTCGATTTTTGTACCAGTGTTCAAATATAATTTGTTTTATTGTGATAATGTATTTTGTATGGTTAGACGATCATTTATTATGAATAGCTTGTTTCAACGCAAACAGGATAAATGAAAACTTAATTTTGGTGAAAAAAACGTATATTTCAATTTTAAGAGATACCAGAATAATGTGAATACAATACAAAATTTATGAAAGGTGACTTAGTGCTAAATTATTTTTTATGAAGGTAAAATAAATCGAGTCATCTAATCTTAAATTCCATCTAGCGATAATGCTGGTGTGCTAGTGAGATGTTTGTGCCTGATGTCTCTTCATAATTTAATTACTTGATTACGCTGTTTAGGCGATCGACGTGTGGACCGGCGTGTGTCTGACGTTTGTGTTCGGTGCGCTGCTGGAGTTTGCGCTGGTGAATTACGCGTCGCGTTCCGATATGCACCGCGACAACATGCAGAAGCAGCGCCGACAGTGCGAGCTGGAGCACGCCGCCTCCCTGGAGGCCGCCGCCGACCTCCTGCAAGATGGCGGCACCAACTTCCCCATGGTCAGTATGCTGAACTCCATCCTGATTAATGTAGTCACGAATGTAACTCAATGACCTCAATTAACGAAATGTAATCACCAAACACGAAATCCTATTCAATCGATGACAAAATTACATCAATTTTTGCTTCTGTAGATCGACACGTACGAATTACGTACAGCAAACTTACATCAAAATAACAAACATAAAATCATTGAGAAAATTTACATTAGTTTCGATTAATTGACACGATTACATTTCGTTTCAAATAATTGGCATAATTCAAACAAGTTGATTTACTCATTCTAGGTTTTCCTCATCTTTGATAGTTATTAATTAGTTAGTATTTATCATGTCTTGAACATCCACATCTAGTAGACAGAGGATGGGTCAACATTCAACTCAAATAAAGAGTGTTTGAACCAACCCCAAGTGTTGGTTGCGTGATTGCATCTTAGGTAGGAACTGGACGCAACCTGTAGGTATAGGTAAAACACACATCATAAACTAATGCTCAAACACAAAAACTAACCATACAAGTCATTTAGATAGTACTCCTGCCGTACTCATCAATCAAACATAGGACATAGGTGAAAATCCGATAATAAAACTCATTTTATGAATAAAATGGTCTTATACAGTAAGCCAATCTCTGATATCTTTAATAGTATTACTTCCATTGAATGAAGTCATCTTACGACTGTGAATTTGAAATTTGACTCATTTTTATGCAACTGACCGTAACTTAAACTATAGCCTAAGCACAGAGAAGGAAGAATGATTTTCCCTTATTTATTCTCTTTTATATAAGCATAAATATAATTATGATTAGAAAAACTTATTATGAAATTTGCATTTTCTCAATATCAAGTGAATTATTATTCCTTGAAATACGATAATAAACAAATGATTATCAAATATCACATAATATAATTTTACATAATATATACCCTCAATTTTCTTCAAATAACCATAATTATGTTCAGTCAACATTTATTAGTATCTATTGTATATGAAGTGATCATGTTGTTATTCTATTAAAAAGTAATCAATTTCAATGGCTGCAGAGAAGCCGAAACCGCCATGATAAAAGGGTGTTCCCAAGAACAATGAAATTGTGAAATTGACCTCTAGAAGCCTTAAATGATAATTGAATTCATTGCGAACAAAGATTTGATTACTAGAATAATATATCAGTGATCAAGTAAAAAACAACTAGATAAATAATTATTAATACAGAAAATATATTTAATAAATAAGTATGAATGAGTGAATTAATAGAATTGATAATTGAAAATCGCATACACACAATAGCAAGAGCTAAAATGCCTGGAAATAATAATTTATTGTAACACTTTGTAACGCATTTAAATGTTCAATCCCTTTTACCATTTCTCAAATAGGTATATGATTAATAAGATCCCTTACACACTTACACATAGGCCTACTGCATTAGTTGTAGATTTATTCCATTAAGCAAGATAATTTTAAAAGAAGGATGAATTTATATGAATTGTGTTATGTTTCTGTATATAGTGAATGAGTTGTGACTGGATATTTATTTACTGAGAACATTGAAGATTAATTACATACTGTGAATTAATGTAAATTTTAAAGTGTATGTGACTAAAAATTTATTGACTCCCCAGATTAACATAAATTGAAAAATTCTACTATAGAGGGATGATTTTTTGTTCCACATTACAAAGTATTAACTAAGAACATACAATGATTTCAAAATACTAATGAAATAATATTTTGAGTATTTATAGTATAATAAATATTACTAATAAAATATGCAAGATAAGCATAAATATGAAGATTTTTATAGTGAATTAAATTATAAAACTTTGCAAAAGGGTAATGACGTGTTGTTCAAAATGAAATTTATGTTGACTCTTAAAAAATATTAATAACATAATATTTTCAATATGACTAATATAATATACACGATTAACATGGAACAAATCAATTATTGATTATTTACAATAATTTCTTTATTGGTAGGGAGCTAACCATAGTGGGAGCTTCGGGTAGTAGGTTCCAATCGCCTTAGTCACATTCTGGTCCACTCATCTGAAAGCAGTCCATATAGTGTTTGTTACTTAGCATCACCGAGTAACCAGATACATTGACTGAAAAACTTAAAAATTAATGAGTGAAAAAGTTGTTTTAAATAAGAGTAATTCCAATGAAATGTTATTTTAATATTACTAATACTAATACCTTTTAATAATAAAATAACATGAATGAATGTTGTGAATTGAAACGTTGCTTGAGAAAATATAAAACTGTGTGATAGAGTGATGACGTGCTGTTCCAGAAGCCGCTGGTGCGTTCGGGCGATCAGACGCTGGAGAAGATGCGCCAGTGCAAAGTGCACATGCAGCAGCCGCAGCGACCCAACTGCTGCCGCACCTGGCTGTCCAAGTTCCCCACTCGCTCAAAACGCATCGACGTCATATCGCGCATCACCTTCCCGCTCGTGTTCGCCCTCTTCAACCTCACCTACTGGTCCACCTACCTCTTCCGCGAGGAGAACGAGGAGACCTAAATCACTCACCAACATACATTCGCCCTCATCATTACTCAGACTGTACTATGGTTCTATAGAGAGTCATGATTCAATATCTCTGATGTACAGTCTCTGTTTGTAGCCCTCATGTTCTGTTTCCGTTGTAGAATCAGTCTCTTGCATAGCGCCAAAAAACCAATTTTCTATAAGATCTACCGAGCACACTATTTTTTAAAGTTCAATACAGTGAATAATTCAACTGTTTCTATATTGTATCACAAATATTACATCATAATCGTATACGGTAAGTTACATGATTTTGAATTTTTCACACTGTAAGTTACTACTAACAATTAAAAAGAACAAAAACCATTTGAATAATATTTTCACTTAGAACAAGTAGGCTATGTATATTCTGAGATGAGATTATGAACCATGATCAATTTTTTATTATTCAACTCGAGGGTTGTTTGATAACCTATTTTCTCTTGATACCGTACACAACAGTAAGAAATTCTAATGTATTGAATATTATATACTTGTAAGGAAAATTTTAATGATATTTTTTTATTATTCTATTTTCCCAGTTTTGTCAACAATGGTACTGTAAGTATCGTATGTGATATGAAAGTCACGTTGAAAATATTCGGAGTCAGACAAAAGATAGACTGCTAATCGATGACTTTTATTTCGAGCTGGAAAATAAGTTCTAGTTTTATGTTCGAAACTCTGAGCTCTGAAGATTTCTATAGTATAAAGTTTAAAACTGTAGAAAGTTTAGTGGAGATTCACATGATTTGGATTAGGTACCTCAAAAAATAGCAACTTCAACTGCTCTTTCAATAAATAAAAGCCACTAAAATTATAACATTTTTTTCAAGTACGGTAACTATAGTTGAATGATTTATTTGAAAAAATATAAATGAGACTGTTCTACAACGGAGAATTATCCCAATCATGTTTTTTCTTCTAGTTTGTAGCAAGAATCATGAAATTTTTGTGGAATTGATCAAGTTGATAATTTGTCATTCAATTTACGATCAAAAAGTATGCTTACTCAAAAATAAATTGAATTTAAAGATATGTGGAGAGAACTTGGTTTTACGTTTTGGCTCAACACATGAATGCTACAAACTGGAAAAGAAAACGCCGCACACTTTTAGATGAGTTTTGACGCGACTGTGACTTTTGAATATTAGTTTAAAAACCTGAGATAATATACATTTAAAAAAACATCATCCAAATTATATCATTATAATGTTCGGTACCTATCTGTACATGCATAATACACTCTCATCACACAACACTGAAAATTCTTTTTATATTAATATTGTATACTACAAACTGTGCAAACTATCATGATATTATAGTCTATCACGTCTGTAGCGAAGTCTCTCCCATTGTATTGCGAATCATTTTTTAAAAATATAAATAATTTAGTACCGTAATGAGAAACGTCTTTGACAGAGCTTGATGACAACTTTTTGATTAAAAAGATAATCTTAAAATACAAGTTGATCTCCTCTTTATGTTTAGAAGCCAATTAATGTATTGTTGATTTAGTAATTTCCAAAGGTTTTGGAGGCAACTTACCTAATACAGTATAAAAAAATACATAAACTCTTATCTCATTATTCCTACTGAATTGATGAACTACAATATTTTCCCTTCGAGGATTCAATTTGCTGTAATAGGCGTTTCAATAATTTAATCATTCATTTACATCCTGTTTCTATTACATGCAGATCAATTTTGCTCTAATACTCCAAATACAGTATGGTACTGTACTTGAAATTATTATCCGTAACAAATCGGGTTGCAATTCAAAGAAAGACGAATTGATTTTGTATCTCGTTTTAGTCACTCTCAATAATACTATTTTCATGTAAATAATTCCAAATAATTCAATCGATGATATTAATGGGAGAGACCACCATTGTGAAAATCAGCAGATGTTTTATTCAACTCTTGAAAGACAAAAACACATTACGAATATTGCATGGAATGCAATAAAGCTCAAACTATGTATATTGAATGTTATTACGTTTTATACAATTAAGGCGTAGAGATTATAGAGTAAAATATTATAGTATAACGTGTAGTTTTATTTCTAGATATCATACTTACAGCAAATATAACATGGATAGCTACTGAAGAAAAACCAAGGGGAAATGTATATACCTTTGAAACCCCATGAGAATTGAAAGGATTCATTTCTCGAGAGAAATTCCATGAAATAAAAATAGTTTACTCTGAATACTCAACATATTATTGCTTTATTAAAGTTTGTAAAAAACAAATCTCAATTATTTTCTAGTTTTATTTCGTGATGAGAATGTTCAACATTGCAAATATAATTTTAAAAAGCGTGGTACTGATGATGCTCACCTACAACTATAATTTATATTACAATTCAAAACATTGCTGGATAGAATTCATGTATATTTGCATTGTGATGAATCCTTAAAAATTCTTATTTGACTTGAACATTTATCAAACTTTCATGTGTGTTCATGGGCCATGAGAGTAATTACTTGATGTATATGATGATTATTTGTGTCCATATAGGTATTGGTAATCCTTTTGTTGATGTGAAATAAAATATTGGTCTTAATATATGTTCCTGAATGTATATTGTTGTTATTTATTTACTTGTATCAATCTGTCAATCATGTTGTGATGTGAAACTTCATTGTGGTAGAAATTTTCTGGAGATAGGATACCTGTCAGAGAAAAGTAGCGATAAAATGTTGTGGAATAATATTGTAGTTGCTTACATGTTGAGAACATTCTACGATTTCAGTAAAGTTTTAATTTCACTCTATGTTACTTGCTCACCTCGTAACCCAGTTTGTTAGTGTTAACAATCAAGTAGAATTGCTCTTTTATTATTCTTCGAATCATCCTGATGTGAAGTTTCAAATATTTTTTTATATTTTCAATACCTCACATACTTACTTCTCTAAAAGAAAAATCAACTAGGAATCGGAAAACTACAAAACAAGAAAGAAGAAACATCTCATCTACTTTGGTAATTTATAGTTTATAGTACAATACGGTAATTTAACAGTGAAAAACATAGTTAAACATTTAATGAACTCTAGTTGGGTTTAATTTATCATGATTCACTATTCTACTAAATTCTATCTTTCCTAAAATCTTACAACATCAATTGATTTGAGCAATGTAATTTCATTGAATTTATTATTCACATCGAGTAAACTGGTCTTATTTGCTTGGTTGAATGATAAAAGTCATCAACTAAAATGATGAAAGTGGAAACTCTTCATAATTTGGAAAGTTTTTATATAATATGAATCTACAAAAGAAAATTATTGATAAAAATGTTCTATGAATTACAGAGTAGAAGTAGCAATAAAAGGTAGTTAGTCTCTAATGGTCACCAGGGTTTATAATATAATTATATTCTATTGGAGTTCTCCACATTATTGGATAATTGAAGCTTCCAAAATTTTAAAGTATTTGATCGAAAAGTTTATTATTTGAGTTCAAGGAACAATCCATAGACAAATTACTCCATAACAACATCTCATCTCAATTTCATGGAAGAGCATTAATATCTTTGTTGCTAATGTACTTTCATACCAATAATAAGTTTCCCACAGCTAGAAATATTTTTTTAATCGAGTAGGAATGCTCCACTCATTTTTTTTATATTTTCACCTTCATCTATTCCTTGGGAATCGATTCCAAAGGCGTTCCACATTTAATGATAATAATGTATTTGGATTTTATGTCACATAGGATTATCCTCTTTTTAATCAAATAAAATAGGTAGCTCATTCATTCGATGATCAGTTCGGTATTCTTTGTTTTTTTCAACTTTTTTTTCAATGATCATTTATTTAGAATGAAACTCGAGACAATCCCCATAGTCCATGCCTGATGATTCAATAATCAATCATTCAGCTACCTACTTAATCAAAATATTTTATCAAAATTTGAACCGCACTCTTATTTTTATTGATTATTGGAAAAAAGAGAAGTACAGAATACTAATATCAATGTTAACAGTACAAATATATTATCTTTAATATGAAACTGTTTTCAAGGTTTCAAACAATTTCCCTGCTGCATTGGATGAGAATGATTCAAATTTATCAAGAAAACTCAGCGTTAAAAATTCACATTGATCATAGTATTAATTTTTTTTACTCTCGCTCATCAAGAAATGAAAAAATCTTCATCATGTTGCCCAAGAGATTAATAAAAAACCCATGGATTCAGGTGTAATGCAGATAAAATCAACAAAAATCATTTTGGACGCCAATCTCTCAACTCGATTATTTGTCTCATCTCATTTCCATCTCTTCTCCTTGTTCGTTTTCATATCCAATACAAAATCATCTTTTTCATCTCATCAAGCACTATTCTTTAAAATAAATCCATCTCAAAGTGAGGCTTCAAGAATAAAATTATCTTGACAATTTTATTATTCCTATTGTGTGATGACATATTGTGTTATTTAGAGATAAATTTTTTAATAAAAATAAAAAAATAGAATAATAATTATCCATATAAAGACACGTATGTTTGTAAGGTGTAACTGATCTATAGACATAAGCCGATGAATTGTGTACAGATAAATACGGTAATTATCAAAATTGAGTGACATTCAGTACGATATTATCATGTCAAGTAGGCATTAAGAAAAGTATTTTATTTATATATACACAAAAATCTATTTACTTGAGTATACAATATAATTTTCAGGTTATTTATATGACGATTTATGTTGTATGATAATTGTATTGAAGTATTCTTACAAAAGATTAAAAAGAATCTATGTACAGTTGAAAATATGTATGGCTGTGGTGAATAATCTGAAATATATTACCAAATAATTATAGAGGATTATAATTATCAGGTATTGTTCGTAGAACTATTCCTATTGTGCTGTTTCTGTTAGAAAATATATGTTGCTTTATGTTGAAATTGAAAAATTAACTGTGTTGAAGTAAACTACAAGTAAGATAATTTATCTCTCAAAGAGAATTCCAAGTTACCTAAGCTAACTGATGTATTGATAAGACAAAGATAGAATTCTATTGAACTTATGGTTTACCACCTTCTTACCAAAATGGTAAAGAAAATATCTCAAATGTTTGTTCATCTTTATGGTATTCCTCTCCAAATATCTTCTTGAAAAGGTTATAACTGATTAATCATAAATACTCAATTTTAAAATAAATGATTTAAATAACTTCTCATGTTGAGAATTAAAGAGAGGAACATTTAAATGCAGAATTCAAAATGAAAATGTAGATGATAATAGAATAATATTGAAAAACCATCGCCAACATAAGGAGAGATAATATTCATTATTATGACAAGTAGAGGATCCAACTTGAGTTTAGTTGCTATTAATTTTTAATATCTTATTTATTAAAGTTTCCACATTTACCTTTTCAATTACATGAGAAACTAAATAGAAATTCACATACCATCAAACTTGACAGTTGAAAAAATTGTTCTATTGAACCAAACGATGTCATGAAAACTTGAGTATTATCATCTTAAAACTTGAGTTTACGTCTGTAAACTTGTCATGTTATCGATTGACAAATCATAGTATACCATAGAGGAATGATATAAGTTACAATACGTACTTTCTCTATGGTGGTACCAACTGATCATCAGAGCAGTTTTGATAAAATACTCCATTTGAAGTAACTCTTCAGGGCTCTTCTCTACACTGCAACAGAAATTTAAATCATTGTTTTCAATTAACCAGAATACTTCTATTTCTAGATGATAGAAGTGAATGGGTTACAGACTATACTCTTCTTATTGTACATATTATTCATTATTATGCTTACTCATCACAAGAGTATAATAATACAGTGGGTATAAGTGTTCTTGCGTTTAATGTATTTTTAATTCATAAATTATTTAGAAAAGCAGTTATGGTATCTCAAAAACACAATATATAACATGGTTTATGTTATAGAAATTTGTGTGATTGTAAAATAAGCACTGAGTTTTGCATGAAATATTGGACTATTGTAATGTTGATGAGAAAGTTTCGTTGAATAAAGTTTATTGTAATTTTTAATTGTCAAACTCATTTCAATTTCCTCAAAAGACATTTCTATCAACAATAAGCATGTTGTTTCAAGATAAACCAATTCTTATTAAAGTCTGTCCAAGCAATGAAGGCAATCTGGCAAGATTGCAAAATGACTCCAGCTCGATTAAAAAATTATAAATTTGGTTTTAAACTGAAATGTATTCTACAGGTTTTCAAATTCGAACGAAATTTCAAAAGAAACAAGTATTGGTAGCGTATTCTTTGGTTTCAAATAATGGTCAAACAAAAAATAGAAAACAGTTTGAGAAGAAAAACTTTTCTAATTCACTTCTGCAAGTAACAAGCTCATCTTATGAGCAGCATTAGTATTAATTATTATTATTCACTACCTACTCAAGGCAAACCTACGAATAATATCATGAGAAAGTTACCCGGGTGTGTGAGAAGACTTCGCGTCAACCACATACGTGTTTTTTTAAACTTCAGAAACAGTTTCACACAGAAAAAACTGCACTGGAGTAGTGAACAATCAAGCTGTTTAATATGCCCAGGTAGGCTAATTACGGAAAATGTATTTACATAATTCTCAGGACGCATAGTGCATGAAGACGAGATGAGCAAAAAGTCGCGTTGGCTGCGAAAAAAATATTAGAAAAAACAAAGACGGATTTACATGAGAGCGTGTGAGTAATGATTATTTAAAAATACCAACCAAAGGGATTGTTTTTTCCTTATGTTATGACGCTCAGTCGCCCTAGTGAAGGGAGGAAGGGTTAGGCAGATTTTTTTGCCTAGTGAAGCCTGTTTGCCGCAAGGGCCATGCGTCGCACTGAACAGAGAGAAAAAACGCACGGATAGAAGGGTTGAGCTTCGATACAGTCCACCACTTTTTCAGTCAAGTTTTCTTATGCATCTCTCACTTGCATGCTAAAACACGTTCACCTTCCTAAGATGAATTAGAAAAAAGTAGTTATTCGTGATCACTTTCTCATAGTCATTATGCACCGTCGCTGATAAAACACTGTAAAAAATTTGAGCGAAAAGGTAACCCTGAAGTAAGCTGGACCTGTCATTACGATTCTGAATCACTCCTTACTTCGCAACCCTTCTTTTTCTCCTTACACGCCTTTCGGAATGTTATACACGATATTAAAAAACGAAATGTGAAATTATCTTGTGTTATTTCAATGGATGGAAGTCTAAGATTAATTAACAAAGTTCTCTCTTTAGCCTTCCTTGCCTATAGCGTGAAAGAATCGGGATTCAGAGATTTTTCAACGATATGAATTTGACTGAATATTACATTGTATTTTGTCAGTTCATTCAATTATGAGCTATGAGGCAGAATTGTATTTAAGATTAGATTTTTTTCTATTAATTTAAGAAGTTTTACATTTAATAACTAATTGATGTCTTATGAATAAAATTAGCTCATACGACTCTTCAACTTGAACAATATTATTATTATTGCTCTTTTATTATGCGACACACAATCGTGAGCAGAGTCTTTTAGGCTATACAATGATATTTGAATTTTTCACCCAAATAAGTTACAGTTTTCAGAGATTGATATGTGAAATCCAATGTTCAAAATAATCAGAATGGATTATTAGCTACTCAATACAATCAAAATAATGTTTCTGGATTGTTTTGTCACATTCTTTGACTGTTACATTTGATTACCAAATTTGAGTTACACTGTAGGTTTAGCGGATCTCCTTTTCATAATAATATTATTATTATGTTCAAGCTTAAAAGCTACTATCTTCACGTTATGAATAAAATTGAATAGGCTACCCGTATCAAATAAGATGATTATTATGTTATTTCATTAAACTAACATCGGCTTTATTCTCTTCTTCTATCTCACAATTAAATAAATAATCCATCAATCAATTAAATATGAAGGTGAGTATAACGCTTAAAACTCTTCCTCAACCAATTTAATATATTAAAAGTCAGAATCTTAAAATATTTCTCCCAGAGTATTATATCTCTCCAGTTTCCTCTATATGTTTCCCTGTCCATCGCTATTATCTTCGTCACCAAGACTATCTTTGTTTTTACGTTTCTTATCTCCTCAATCTGAAGCTTATGTCAATACTTTGGGTGTCCCACTGTCTTCTTATTGCACTCATTTGAATACAGGGTTGAATTGCTAGCATTGAGTTATATATTTCTCGAAAACCGTATTCTCAATGCTAACGACAGAAGGAAAATATCCACAGATTCTTTTATATATCTAATAAAATATTTGAGCTGCCGATTACAAATTGGTTCATGGTTTTTTATCTATCATAAAGCCTACAATACAATCTTTTGGTAATTTAAGAAATCTAGTATCAAACAGCACGGATTAGAAAGATTTCAATAAATTTTTTTCCAATAGCTCAACAGCCCTATGAAGGTTGTATCATATTATTTTAGAAATTCGTAAAGATTTCAATCAATTCTATTATTTTATAAATTCATAAAAGAGATAGTTAACCTTCATAAACTTGTTAAAAAATTATTATGACACGTGTAGAAGGCTGGGCTGGGCAACATCATTAGATTTATAACTCTTTGCATCACTAGAGTTGTTTTTCAAGAAATGAAGCTAACAATTCAACTACTGACTCCCATGTCGTCAAGTAAGGTAATTATTTTGCCATCAAAGAATTGTGCAAATGAGATGCTGGGATATCAGAAGTTGATGATAATGTCCAATCCATTTCTGTGTGCTCCAATTTCTTGGTTGGCAATAGCACATCTTATTAGAGTTTCTGAACTTCTTCATAGCACGTATGAAGTGGATCTCTCCCAGTTGAAAATATGATCGTCTTTGATGTTTGATACGAAACATTAATAGTAGCTGAGATAATGTCGAAACTGGTTTAGGCAACAAAATATTAAAATTAGATCAGACAGTTCGTCGGGAAAAGATATTATAGGAGCTAAGTTCTAGCCTACATGTTTTCTGTCACAATCGTTTGGAATTTTTGCTACACAAGAGCGTGAGCGACAATTAAAAATGAATAAAAAAACTCAATAGAAGATATAAGTGCAATAAAAAATTATATATTTTTTTCACTATCTTCAGCGCATCAGCATCCAGCAAGTCTTCAGCAAGTCTTATTATCAGAAAAATATAAACTAACAAGTATAGACTCAAAAAGCAAAGATTATTCAAGTGTCATTTATTTTCAATATGAAGTGTGAAAAATAAAGAAAAGAGCTAGTGTAATATAAGCTGACATCTCAGGAGAGTTATGTTTAATTACTTCAAAAAATATATTTCTCGAAGAGTTGCCAATAAGTTCAAGCAACTGAGAAGCGTTGCAGTGACGTGAGTAACTAATAAGTGATTGCAATATTACAAATTAACAGCATGTTGTGAAAATCTACTGAAAAATCATTGTAGTTTATCGTTAATCATTATAATCATTATTATGTTTGGTGAGAATTTTTTCCGTGAGGAAGTTCTTGGCTAATAAATGAGCAATGATTTTGATTGATTGATTTATTCATTTGTTGTTCTAAGTCTAGATCTAGGAAAGACCCATTGATAAAAACATTCAAAATGAAAGAGTTTTACAATACTTTTTCAACAATACAGTACTACAGAACATGATGAAATTATTATACACTAGCCGGCAGGCTCGCTTCGCTTGCCTTCTCTGCCTAGCCAGGGGGCTCCACCCCCTGGACCCCCGCCAGTATCGGCAGTGTAAGTGAGTCAAACAGGCTCGCTTCGCTCGCCTGCAAATTCCGTTCGGAAGGGGTTCGAAATTAATTGAAAACAGCATTTTCAGACCTAATCTAGACCTGTTTACCAAATTTCAACATTTTCTGCCGATTTGTTCTAGGAAAATCTAAGAAAAATTCAGAAAAATAGTAAAACGCTTATATTGAGCGTAACCGTAGGAAGTATATTGGGCATTGTTTGAAACTTGATTCAATATCTTCTTAATTACACCATCTATAATCTCGCTGAACCATTGAATTTACACTAAGGATTGGTCGTATCAAGGCGGAAGATATGCAACCCGCAATACATCTACAATTTTGAAAACCTGATTACTTGCGTAATCTTGAACGAACTTCAAAAATATTTTAACACTACATTACTAGACCTTATCTGAACCTGCCCACCAAATATCAACATTTTCTACAGATTGGTTCTCGAAAAAATTGAGAAAACGCCGAAAAACTATAGAAAAACTCAAATATTTAGCGTATCCCTGAAAAGTGTTTAAAATCCGTTCTTAGCGCGCGTCTAAACGTACAACTGAACACGGCAACATGCCTGCCAAATTTGAACGCATTCGGTTTAGTGGATTTTTAGTTCTAGTGATGAATGAATGAATGAATTGAACGATTGCCATTTCGCTTTTATAGATATAGATTGGTCAAATTTCGATTGAGCTCTTTAAATGCATATACAAACACTTTTAGAGTGTTCTTTAAACGCATATATAGATTAAAATAAGAGTATTCTTATAATATTGAACATAATTCAATGACTAAGATTAGAAGAGAAGGCGATAAAAATATGAAAGAATAAAGAAGATGAAGATATGAAGAAATACTGAATTTAGAATATTATAATTTAATTTCCAGTAGGTTGAGTCGACCTTTATCTATGGTATAACTTGAAGAGTAAGATTAGAAAGAGAAGGGAATGAAAAGAGATGGCAACTATTTTCTAGGAGGGACTGAAAACTTGGATGGATTAAAAACATCTACTCCAAAAAACTAGAGTATCAGTCTATGAGGTCAAAATCTATATAGTTATGAAAAGGATTGAAACGTTAAGCTCTGAATTAATCGGATCACTGACAATGAGCCACGTCGTTTAACGGCTACAAAGATCCAACTGTAATCTCATCAAGGGACTGGAAACCTAGAAAAAGTATTTTAGAATAAAATTTCAGTTAATTCTCATTTGACTCATCAGCATTTTATCGGTTGGAGAGCCTTATCATAGTTGTAGGGTATTTCTTATTGTTGTAGAAAAAATTCGTTTATTTCTCAGGAAAGTACCGCATTGGTTGAGAACCCTTCATAACTCTTTTCTTAGGGTACTCGTTGGTATGGGAAACTTCAAACGATTTTTCCAGTACGCACAAAAAATGGATCCGCAATGGTGGAGACCACGTTATATAGAAGAATGCCTTCTTCTGGTGGAGACCATCCCTATTCTTCATTCTTCTTATGGTTCCTGGTTTTCGCAATGGAGGGTAACCCTTGACAATCTCCTTTTTCTGGGGTAGGGCAACCAAAAAAAAGTTGGGAGGGCTGTTCGGTGAAGACCGTTTTGGAGGGGTGACATTGTACTGCAGCGCAGTCTGGTGGGCATTGTCGGAAGTAGGGAGCGTCGAGAGAACTTGTGCAGCGCAACTAGATTGTCAGATTACGTCGAGTCGTGTTTGTGTTCATACTGGACGGCGCGCGCTCGATTCGGTTTAACATAACCTCAAAGTAGAAAATGTTACCCGGCTTCAAGAGTTGTCGAGTGTGTCACATGTTTATTTGTTTGGGACTACTTCGGTGATATTTCCACCATCGTCTATTAAACACTTCTAAATATTTCCAAGGCAAATTTTCAATTGAGTTGGATGTTTAACGATTATTTAATGAGGTAGTTGATTCACTTTCCTACTGCCAACCCATTATAATAACTGTTAACGAGAATATTCAGCAGATTGTATTAGCCTGGACCGATGGAATATACACCACCGGAGGTGTCAACTGCCTCGACAACCACGGCCTCCTCCTCGTCCGCCTCCGCCGCCACCTCCAACCACCACCCGGCTTCCGGAACTCCTCCTCTCTCGCTGCCTCAGCCGGCGTCCGCATCCGCCACAGCAGCTGTCACCAGCAGCAGCGGCGTCAAAATACTCAGCAGAAACGCTAACGGCACATGTGAGTCTTCCAACTAATATTTGATTAAATATGTTGAAATTTATAATTATTATCAATGTTGATCGATAGCAAATTTGAATACGTTACATATTGACACAAACTATATGTATTTAATGAATTCTCAAACATAGCTCCAATAAATGAATAGCCATAACAAGATATTAAAAATAAGAAATAATTATAATATTCGTCACATTCACTGAACAGTAGACATCACTTTAATAGGATTGGTAATTAATAGGACACAAAAAATTAGATTAATTCTAAGCTTTATTAGGAAGTAGGCTAATGGTAAAACAAGTTTGAATTACTCAACATGATCTTCGCAAGTTATGGACTAATAATGAATGAATGAATCAAATTAGAAGGCCTAATGAATGGTGAATATGACAGATGAGGTGATATTAATTCATATTTTTTGTGTTGCTTCCTATGTATTCTCATGAGTTTTGATGAATTCTTTCCAGACCACAATACTTTATTAAATAAGGTGATTGAGATTGAGTTCTATTTGTAATATCGAGTTCGCTTGACTTTCAACCACCAGCTTTGAATTTTAATTCAACGAATCAACGAATTTTGCTATGATATCATGATATCGTTTTGATAACTGACGCAAACTAACCAAAACCCTGATTGTAACATCGTGAACCTACCTATGATTCAATTCTAAGAGATATTCAGATCTGCAGCTTGAGAATCAGGAAAACTGTGTAATTTTGAGATTCAAATTGATATTTAACGAGTCAGAAATCTTGATGGCACAATTAAGCTTTATATCCAACTAAATTTTATGTATTAGGCTCTATTTATGAAAACCAGACTATAACTCTTTATTAGGACCTGTTATTAACCTTGTTCTTGTTGGAACTGGAATATGTATTTTATCACTTTTTCATTAGAGGTATAAGAAATGATGTCATTTGATGAGCAACATAGTAGCCAAATACCCAAGTTATATTGAAGGCTTAAGGAAACACTAGGCTATATCATCCCTAAATATTCATAAACTCCTCAACCCATCATATAACATTGCATAAACAATTTGTGTTCAACTCAATATTGGATTATAATTCATAGATATGAATTATATCTGTATTGCCTACTAGAATAACACTAGTAGACAATAATTATAATTGAATATCCAAAAATGTTATCGTACAATCATTTCCAGTATCGCTGAATCAAAAATACTTTAATCACACTATATGATTGCATGTAGAAAACTTCACAGCTATAAAGTTTATTAGGGGAATTTTAACAGCATTTATATAAAACTGTTCAACAGCAGATTAAAAACTGTATAGAGCATTATCATTACTAGTAAATGAGTCATCAGAACGTATTCTGTTTATATTAGGCGGCCGACTATCACATCAAATAAATTTTTACAAAAATTGTCACTATCGATTGGAACCACGTGAATAAAATAATAACAATACAATTGGAACCACAGTGAATTTTTACTCCAGGTCCAGGATAATCAAGTTTCGTTCCCAGTTTGAACTTTTACAAGAGCGTAGTTTCACTGGGGAGCCATCAAAATCGAAGCGTCTTGAGAAGGACGAGCTCTATTGTTTAGACCTCTAGACTTTCCACTCCGAATAATGCCCTACTCACACACATGTTACCCACACACATGCAAGGGCCTCTGACACACTCAGCTGAATTATAATCAATACCCGGCCTTGTCGTGTCGCAGGAACGGACACTAGGCTAGTAGGGCCTGGATCCACTGCCATTGCCCCTTACCTCCCCCCCACCAGTCTTTTTTCGAACCCTTTCAACCCCAAAAACACCTCTGGGTAACGCATGACCACTCGTTATTCTAATGACCGTTTTTCATGAATCAAGTACGGTCGGTCAGACAAGCTGCAAACATGATTCGCCCCACAAAAAGACGAATTAGTTGGAAGCCCAAGTGGAACATCATTAACAATGAAATTCACGTAAACATTAGTCTAATATTCTAAAAGAAACATAAACTGTTTGGGCCTGCAAACAAGAATACAATCTAGATGAAAATTCGTTCATTTTTCCACTGGCCTAATACCAGGGATTTAAAAACTGTGACTCGTAGGCAAATACGTGAGCGCCCAAACAGCCGAAATTAATTCGATAAAGGAAGAAATTATAAATCTGATAAAATGCAGACCCACTATAGATATCTGAAATATCTGACTGATTGATCGAAACATGTTTATAAGAAATTCAAAATACGAATCAAGATTGTAGGCTACAAGGGGCTAATTAGGTAATTAGCTGGTGGTTTGAATGAATGTGAATTCCTACACTAGAAATTCTAGAAATAGACCTGAAATGAACTGAATTCTATTAGAAGCTGGAATGAACTGATAATAATACAATCGGGATGTATTGTACGAGAATTTCGAAAAGAGAATAGTCTCAAGAAATTTGTTTCTATCAAGAAAGCTTTAAGAGATAATATCCCAACGACCATGAAACGTGAATACAAATCTCTAGACTTGGAAAGTAGATCTTGAATTTTAACTATTTCATTATATCAAACGTATTAAGAGCATTGCTATTGAAATTATTTCCAACTATTATCTTTTATTATTTATCTGATATTTATTATCTGAAATTATTATTTCCAACAGATGAGACTGAAAATATCAGACAAGACAAGCTAGTTACTTGCAAACACTAGCAGAATTCAGAAATAAATGTAAATCTAAATGTAAACTGAAAACACGATAGTGATATCTATTACTAATGAGTGAAGTATTGAGTGGTAAAATACTATAATTACGAGTGATCTGATAAGAGCAAGAGGTGAGATGGAGGAACATTTGAGAATGGCCTACACTTAAAAAATTGATTCTTGCATAGTACGCGAGGTAATGTTAACAACGCTAATGGTCTTGTATGAAAGTTGCGTCACGTGATAGCTGATTGTCAAGTCTGCTGTTAGTCAAGGCTACTCGTTTTTTCAACTTAAACTCGAGGTGCTTATTGTAGTTTTTTCTACTCAGGTCTACGAAAGAGTCAAAAGGCAAAAAACGCGATTAAGGAGTGTCCTAGATGTCGATGCAATTTTATCGTTTTTGTACAGCCTCAGCTACAAACATAATTCATCTAATGACAGTGCATAAGAATAGTACAGGCTCTTTTCTTCTCTTACAAGCTTTACAGAAATTCAGGGGCCCGAATATAAAAAAGTTGAACCAATTCGATTTTTTTTCTATTCAACCAACTCGAATCTTGTTTTCAGTTGTAATCTTTGACGTTCTGAAAATAATCAGAAAAAAAACATCGAACTAGGTAGAAAGAATTTTTTGTTCTTCTCAGAAGAAATGTTTTGTCTGGGGCACGTCTCTTAAGACAGCTTAAAACCTTTCTAATAACAGGTTAGAGTGGAAGGGGAGTTATTTTTTAGCTTAGCATGGTTCCTAGAAAACAATAATGATAGAAACTACCTTAATAATTGTTCCTATTTCTCCTCTTCCATTTTAATCATGTAGACCTATCAAATAAAAATTTGAAATCCTATAATGTGAAAAAATAGAAGAGGATCATCCCAAAATTCACTTAGGACATAAGAAATTATATTTCAGGGAACTAATTTGTAAAAGTGATTCGTTATCGATAATATTACGGAATTTTCGACGAAGATATTGAATTATCCTCTCCTGATTTTCAAAGTAACGAACCGAGATGGGGAAACTTGAGTTCTCCTGAAAAACGAAGAGTTTATAACAGCATACTTATACACCACAAGATTGAGCCTGCTGCAATGTGATAGCTTACCTTAGAAAACATTCCTCTCTTAGTTAAAAGGCAATCAGTTTTCTCTACTTGACCAGAAAATTTTGTTTGCTAATGAATAGCCTAATACTCACATTTTTCAATAACGCTCCATAATATAAGAGCCAAGCTTCTGATTAGTGAATAGTGAAACACGTTAAATTCTAAACAGTATTTTAGCTCTCATTCAATTGAATTAATTTTGTATAAGACAAACTCACAATAATGCGTGTAAAAGAATCATCTTCTTCTGATTAATATAGGCCTATACCTACCTATACATTAATACTTCTCAATTTATCCAAACAATCCCTACAGTTGAGAAACTGGAAATTAAATAAGATGATAATAAGCGATCTTTATATAAAGAGTTCACTATAATCAACTATTACATTTTTGACTCATAAATGAATCAGTACTACACCATCACATTAAAAAAGGTAAATTTGTGGACTTTCATGTTTGAAAGGGGTCTCAACACGGCTATTAAGCGAGCACAAAGCTGACCAAAAAGCGAAATTAAGTGATCATTCAAAATTACTCTCCTCTATCACAGAACGGGGTCATGAACTATATTTGTAAAATCATTTTGTTGATCTAACTTTTTTACTGATTTCAAGCAACAATCTTTATTGATTTATTTCCCACAATCTTCTGGGTATCAACTGTATTCAAGCGTTGATCATTAATGGAAACGCCGTAAGAAAATTAATAGAACAATATCATCATTATGATGTTTCCTTTTTCCAAGGCGCAGTTTTATTTCTGATTCTATTTCGGATAAATCAAAATGTGAGTTGAGCATGAGCAAGTTGGTAAAACTGTGGCAACCACCTCTAGTCGGCCATACTGTTTGTGGCTTTTTTTGATAGTCAGGGTTGTCGTGAAGGGTACCTTTGCAGAGAATAGAGTTGCCGGGGCCGTTACTACAGTTCGGTACTAGAAAGACACCAGGCCAACAAAATTAGTGAGACAGGATTGGAAGGGGTGCAGCAGGGGGTTGGGCCGTCTGTAAAAACGATCCCTGAGGGTAGCGAAATCCTGAGAAGGCCATTGGTCGGGTAGTTTGCGGCACATCTCTCTCGCTCGCATTGATGAAAGGACGGCTGCAGCAAAAACTGAAGCAAAAACCGTATTGAAGAAAGAGAGAGGTTGAGCTAGTAAGTCTGGGAGTGACAGAGAAGAGAGATCGAAGAAAAAATGTCAGCTTTTTATTATGGAAAAAATAGAGGGGAGAAGTGGGGTAACTATTTTAAGGGCTCTACCGTTTTCTGTCGTTTGTATGTTTGTTCACATCCACCGGTAGTAGTGTTGGGTACAGCCGGTGAAAAACTCTTATGACTCTCTTTCTCTCTTTTATACTCTGTTTTTCTCTGTCTGCATTCCCCTCTGAATTTTTTTCTTGTGCAAACTAAGAGCCAACGGCCGTAGTAATGGTGGTGGTTGCAGCACGAGGTAGGGTATTAGACAGGTTTCGCTCGCAAAAAAAACCCTTGGACAAGTTATTCATATTCGGCAATGTTGAAGGGTTTTTTGCATTTTTCTTCCTGTCTGCACGTACGTAGCCTGCGCTCTACTCTGCTCAGCGCTTGATCTGAAAATTTAACTCGAAATGAAATCTTTCCCTGAGTCGGTTTTTTCTGCTTTCCACGTGGGCAGTCATTCAGTATCAGCTCTCTTCAACATTACTCATCAAGTAGACAATTATTGTACCTTGGAGTAGTTATTTCTGCGTAATATTTTCGAGCATTATAATATGTGAACGTATTTTTGCGAAATTTTAAATTGATTAGAACTAAAGCTGGATAATTACCACACATATCATATTTCAAAAATGTTGCTTCAAAACTTCAATCAGATAATAAGTCTGATGTAATTATTTTAGATGTGATTTCCAATGTGGGAATTCTTCAAGTTTTTCAAGTTTAGTACTTATTTTTTCAACAAACTAAGCTCATACAGGAAGTCGAGGTTTTGGTTTTTCTTGTTGGAAGCTCAACTTACAGAAGCCTGTCATGCGGCCACTGCATTCAGTCTGTTTTGACATGACGTTGAATCAAATGTTGGCTGTTGTTGGGAAAGTTGTCATTCGATCACTCACGAAAAATATACGTTCCATCAATTTTTTTTCATTTTCCATTGATGCCTGTAGGGCGATTTTTTCTGTCAAGCGGACGAACACTTTCCATGTTTAGTGGTACAAGTGAAAGGGAGGTTTAAATTACTCTGTATTACTTCTGTATTAAATTCACAGAAGTTTATTATCAATTATTATTTAGTAATTGAAAAATTAATTGAACTTGATGTAGTTATTCATTATAGCAGACAATTATCGAATTCTGAATCCAATTTGGTTTTTTACTCATTAATATTATTATTTTTAAATAGGTTTTATTCATGGAGGATATATTAGCAACATTTTGTTGAAATTTATTTCTATGGAGTTCTTGATTGAATTTTTCAACCTGCTGAATTTCCCTCGTCTTTTTCAAATTTTTCACTCACTTTATGTTAGCAAGGTATTTAGTCACTAATATATTCATTTTATGGCCTACCTTGTTTTGCATTGAATATTATTGGCCTTGCTATAGTTTAACATTAATTTTTCAACTCTTCTATCGTAAAAATAATTTTCAATTTTATTTATCCTGGCTGTAATCATATCATGTTGAATGAAAAAAAATTCTATTCCAGTTGTAAGTACAGGAACGAATAATAGGTTATTATTATAGATAATAGGTTGATGATATTATTCCCCTTTAAAAAGACAATATTAACGTCAAAAACAATATTATTCATCTATTTTCATCTATTTATTCATTTACACAAATGCATACAGGCATGGGAACAACAGGCTTTGATAGCCCAAAACTGTTTCCGATTCAGTATTACAAATTTCTTCAAAAGTAAGTGATAATAATAGAATGGATAAGCGAATATAAGTAGAAATAAAAAACTTATGTAATACATATTGAGGATGATACATGAATAATATGAATAGAGTAATACTATGAGTACAAATAAGTACCGACATAAGAGAGAATATAATGAATGAGTACGGTATGGTAATTGATATATGAAAAGAATAGAAATTTGTTTCACTGGAAGCAACAAAGCAAAATAAAAAATGAATGAGATAAAAAGTAATAAGAAAATGAAGTGATTCATTTATCAAATCTATCATAATTATGCATAGTTCCTTAGATTCAATATAGAATTAGATTCTGTATAATAGAATTTTATAATATTGTTGACATGGTTCATGTATTTTATATTACGGCTAAATGGCTATAGATTTTTCCTTTAAAATTTTTCAAGTCATCAATTTTTATAAAAATAACATGATCATACATAAAAAAGTGTGAAAAGTGGTTTTTCTACAGTAATTGGCTAATACAAAATTCACAGACCTCCAAAAGTCAACAAAACCCGTTATAAATAGTTGTTTAATTAAGGATGATGGACCCGTGATTTTTTGAAGCAGTAATTTCCTTTAGATCGAATTGGATTGACAGCTTATTGATCGCTCTGAATAACGTACAAATACGTTGCTGTCATTTGAATGATAGAAATCGTTCACTGATACGATTTTATCTCAACTAATTTTTTATAAGGCCAGTTGATGTTTGCAACTGAATCTTGTCCAGAGAGCTTTTTCCGTAGTTCGAAAGTTATTAAGTTATTCGAGAGATGAAATTTTTATCGCTTCTTGACGGTGAAATTAAATTTTTCATCAAAATGTTTGAATTGGGTTGTTAGATTCTCATTTAATTGAATTTCTTCGTCTTTCCATCATTTAACTTTACCGCTCTCACGTCATATTTATTATGAGTTATTCTTGATACCTGCTTAGCACGTTATCAACATTATGTTATCAACTAGTACAACACGTCCCAATCACCCCAAATATTTTTTTTAATATCAAACTCTAATCATTAGGATTAACTTTCATGAATTATGGGAGATTTATATATCCCCATGTTTCAGGAGGAATGGTTCAGGTGTTTCAGGAGGAATGTGCAATACTTCTCAGGCTGATTCCTTACACCAGGTAGACAAAAAAGTTCCATGGGACCAACCCCCAAAAACGCTTTGTTACCGAGATAACAATGGCGGAAAATTGAGATTTTTCAAAACATATCAATTTTTCTATTTTTTAGAGGCTTTAGTGAGGTTCTAGAATAATCAATTCCTTTGTAAAATTAGCTGAGGAATTTAATGAAACCAGTTCCAAGTTTGTAACTTTAACGGTTATTGAGATAATTGGAAAAATATGCTAAAAAACGTCATTTTTCAACAATAAGGGCTATAACTGGATAAGAAATCATAAAATTGTATTTTTTATTAATGGAAGTTGAAGAGAGTCGGATCCCGAAGAAAAAGTTAAATGACGACGATTGTGTAAATCTCACCCAAATCTCAGAAATGGCGATCAAAAATCACAAAATCGCTACTAAACACAAATTCGTCACTTGTACTGTGTTTTGTCAATTTTGCGATTTTTGATCGCCATTTCTGAGATTTGGGTAAGATTTACACAATCGCCGCCATTTAACTTTTTCTTCGGGATCCGACTCTCTTCAACTTCCATTAATAAAAAATACAATTTTATTATTCCTTATCCAGTTATAACCCTTATTGTTGAAAAAATTGCGTTTTCTAGCATATTTTTCCAATTATCTCAATAACCGTTGAAGTTACAAACTTAAAACTTGTTTCATTGAGTTCCTCGGCTAATTTTACATAGGAATTGATTATTTTCGATCCTCACTAAAGCCTCTAAAAAAAAAGAAAAATTAATATGTTTTGAAAAATCTCAATTTTCCGCCATTGTTATCTCGGTAACAAAGCGTTTTTTACTTGTCTACTTGGTGTAGGAATCAGCCTGAGAAGTATTGCACATTCCTCCTGAAACACCCTGTATATATATATATATATATATATATATATATATATATATATATATATGTGTGTGCTATACAAAATGTAGGTAATATATAGCTATTTCTTCAGCAACTCAAGTTACCGAAAACCAGATTATGAATTTACATAAACTCTGATATACCTGTCCCTATCAAAATCTACGTACAGCTAAATAAAAAAATTGTCAACTCTCGATTCTCACCTGTGATAGTCATAAGAAATGATCATTGAATGTCAATTCCACCCTCTCAACATTGAACTTGAAACTACGGTACTCAATTATCAGAATTATTATGATCGAAAAATAGGTAAACTCGAGTTATTTCGCTGGGGGTAAATGGATGAGTCAGATTGAAAATTTCCATTCAAATGCAGGCTATATCACTTTTAGATTTATTTTCTAGCTCCACCACATGAAACTTGTCTATCCATCAAGAGAATATCTAAAAATTTTGAAAGATACATACAGTTTTTTTAGAAAGGAAAATGAAATTGAATTGGCGTTATGACTTATTGCATAGCGAAGCCCCTGAGGTCAGAAATGTTGGCACTGGGAAAATCGTCTGGTATTAAATCAATCACGTGACTTGGCCAGGGTGTGCATTGTCCCCGTCCTGCATTGGTCGGTACTGTATGATTTTTCTCCATTTCCATCTTTTTTCATCCATCAGAGCCGCAAACGCGCGCACGCACAGTCCGGCAATAAACCGGGAATAATTAAAAAGAGGAAACTTGAAAAAATACAACGATTGTAGAAAAAACTTCAGTTTTAAACTAAAACCGGATCGACCGCTAGTAATTTGGAAAACTCTTCGTCCGACGGAAACAGTGCAAAAACCGACTGAAATTATAAAAAAGTCCAATCGAGGTCACACTGTTGGCCAACCAAATACTTTTTTCATTTTATTCTGTACGCAGCGAGCACTTGTACACGCAAATACTACTTTGCTGTTGAAAATGTTTATTTTTTAAACAAAAATGTAAAGTCATCTTCAAGTTCAATTTTCAACTTTTTTTATTGATTTCTGTAGGCTATCATAATAATAATGGAGCATAATAATATTATACTGATATAATTTGAACATAGTTTACAAATTCAAGCGAGATAAATATTAAGGTATTTTATCAGAGGAAATATTTAATAATGATTAGTATTAATTATAAACCAATCCGAAAATAATGTATCATCTTAAACAACAGAGATCATAAGCCTATGAGAAATTCATCAAATTATCTGTAATGATAGGTTGTAAGAAACTAGATTATAAAATATTTCAAAAATCAATCCTAATTAATATGATGCCCAATTAATACATAATTCGAGAGATCAGTAGGCTACATTGTACTAAAAGAATCCAAGAATGTTTTAATCAGCAGAACGAAACATAGAAAATTCAAGCGAGATAAATATTAGGGTATTTGATCGGAGGAAATATACAATAATGATTAGTATTAATTATAAACCAATCCGAAAATAATGTATCATCTTAATTATCCTCCAACCATTTTCGACCTATAACTAATTGATCCTATGGGTAACTCAAATAATTTGATTATTGTGTCTGAATCATCTAAAGCAGACTAATTATTAAACATCGAGCGAACAAAAAATGTAAGGACGTCTTGTTAAAAAGTTATGAAGTATATAAATCGGACTGAAATTTCATAATTTATGAAATTAATCATAGGAACTACAAACAGGTGTTCTCTGAAAAATGAAGAGCAAGAACGAGTCCAATTGGTGAACGTTGATTCATAGAGCTTACAGTTTAGAAAACTATCAGCAAACTTTATAGCTCATTTATTTGTATGATTCAGAGGGAAACTCCTCAAAATCAAAGTATTTATTGCAGAGTCCTATCTCATAATTTTCTAACATACCTTACGAAATCACTTATAGTGGAGAACTGATGAGAAAAGGAAACGAGAATGTCTTGCAATTACAATACACCAGAAGGTCTAGTCTAGATCCTAGAACTTAATCCGTGTATTCAAATCAGTAGAACATTTTTTGCATGTTTCGAACGTGTGACCGAGCACTAGCTAGAGGATCAAATCTAGTATTATATTCCCACAATAGCATCTCTTCAGAACGGTATGCAAAGCTGGGAAGATCTTTGTTTCGAAAAGGAGAAAAAATTAATTTTGAAAGAGGGGTTGTTTGTCGCTTTGTCTTTTGATAACCCACAGCTACCTTGTAAGGGAAGAACGCGTCGAAGATTCAGTTTCTCATCCAATTAGACAAATAAAAAACTAGTTAATATTGTAAAAAATGTCACTTTTTTAGGCAAACACTTTGGGCAAAAAGTGAATCGTACCCAGTAGAGAGGGGCATGTGAAATGTAATAGGGCTTTGCTATGCGGCGATACGTACTACTGCCACGTATGATCTTGAATACTAAATAGAAGGCTTGAAGAAACAGGGACGCTTCTGATAGACAATAGGTGGCTTGTCAACCCTTTCGCCAAATATTCATCATATTCTTTCGGCGTGTGTTTTTTGCTGGCCAAGATCTGACCGTCTTTAGAATAAAATAGAAACATTAGTGCTCCAACTAATCCCGTCTTCTCATTCCTACCTGTGTGTGGATCCTTCTGTGCAATATTCTCTTTTCTCTTCGAAGACTTATATTTGAATATTTACATACTAATCTATCTAGGCTCTACTGTTCAGCTAAATTTATTGTCTACATTATTTCATTGAATTTTGTGGTCACATCCACAATCAATTTCAATTAAATTTTATAATAATGAAGCTGAATAAGAATAATGATATTAATTTGGAAAAAACATAAGTAATTTTAAATTGATATTTAATTGAAGAAAAAATGGATTGAAATACACTAACTTAATATATCTGCTATCTTACTAACCACTACTCACTGTTAAGATTTTATCTTCAAACTAAGTTTATTTCATCTTGTTCTAAGTGCTCTCAATGTGATAAAGTAGATGAGAAGTAGCTTATTCGAATATATAATTCTTCTATACCTTTTTTGGATAGGTTTCTTCGTGTCCTTTCCATTTTATTTAGGAGATTCAATAACTATCTGATTTATCATTCACTCTTCCATATTGGAGTCAAAAGTAGGCCTATTATATTCTAGTTCAACCATTGACGGGGAAGATAGGGTATCTTCCACATTGTTAACTATAAACATTGATCTTTCCTCCTCAGAGTACACTTAAAAAATATATAATTATCAGCATGATGAACCTAGAAATAGCAAGATGAAATGCTAAAAATATTCATTGAGGTATCCAATATCCTGTACAATATCCAATATACAATATGACAATATCCTGTATTTAATAATATCATACAAGTTTCAAAAAACGAATTATCATTAGTCCTTTGCTCAGGCTGATACACGTTTCTAATAAAGTGAGATTTGTTAGATTTACTATCGACATATAGGTTCACTTCAATCTAGCTTTCTGATGGAAAAATTCTTGCAAACGAGAATAAAATGTAATTGATATGTTAATAATAAAATTAGTTATAGCCTATATCAGAATGAATTTTCTCTTTATTATTTGATTATGAATACAAAAATATGAATACCATTACTGAGTACTGGATATATATGAGTACTGAGTACTAAGTACTGAAAATGAATAAGAAGTACTGAGCAGTAATAGCTACAGATGAATAGTTTTCAATTAAAAATTTGGAATATTAAGATTATGTTGATTTTTTGTGAATCCTATGTGACATGACTGCCTGGTGTCATCTCAATATTGAGGAAGCTTGTCTATCCCGTATTTGTCTGCTTTCAGAATTACTTCCGTGGGGAAGCACTTCTTAGCTGCTTCTCATTAATTGAAGGAAGTAACCAAAAAATAACTAGAAAAAATCATCATCCTTCGTCATGTGTATTTACATTATGCTGCGTGGGGATTATAGAACAGGTAGAACAGAAAACCAAAACTAGTAGAAAAAACTGCTTGATCTCGTCTACGTGTATAGTGAGAACTAATATTCATCGTATGAGAAAGGTGGATGGATGATCGCGCTAGGCAAAGTAGATGGACTTTTTTGTTTTTTGATTTTGAAAGCGAAAGGGTTTAGTTTTTATCCGGATTTTTTCCGGGTTTTTTTGTTGTGGTCGGATTTTGGAGATAGCCGCTCTCGTCGCTCTGTGTCTACGCTTCCCAAGCAAGCCTTCTTCTTTTTCTTTCTTCTTTATTGAAAGACCTCATTTGCATGCCCTCACACATATTCAAACTACAGGACCCTACCGCCACCAAGACTCACTGCTCCACTGTCCGCGGACTATAGAATTATTATTTGGAAAATACGATAAATTACTACAACTCAATGCTACCAGTAAACAATATTCACCTTACAAATTTTCCAGTCTTTACAAAATATTATTATTCATTTATCAATTTTCTTCATAAAAAGTCACAGAAAACGATAGATGACAGAAGCTCAAAGGCCCAATTCCAATCGTATTTAAAAAAATTATTTGAATTTTTCTGGATCGACTAACTGCAAGTTAGCTAGATCAGTTCAATCCAATCAATAATTCTATTATAATACTAATTCACTTCGTGCGTTTATCACAGACTCATTCAAATTTTAGGCGATTTAAATTGTCTAATCTAAATCTAAAAATATGTCGTCCTTTTAGTTTGTTTTGGCATCCATTTCCCAAAGTTAATTGATTAAAGAATATATAACTTAATTTTGGATATCCCTCATTTTTAACTTAAGGTGATATCAATTTGAATCTATAAATATGTAGTACATACAGTTTGTATTTTCGCATTTATTTCTTAAAGTTTTCTAATTGATTAAAAATGAAACTAATTATTTTAGAAATTTATTCCCTCATTTCAATTAGAAAATATTCCTACGAATCTACAGAATTCTCATACTTCTAATCTTCAATATTCTTTTATATTATCTAGAAGAGATCCAGAACTTGTAATATTATTACAAATCATTCCTATGAAATGTATCCTTTTTTATTTAGTGATTGTAATTTTCATTTGGAAATTTAAAAGACTGTCAATATGGTCATTGATGATGTCAGTATTCTTAACGCACATTATTAAACAACACTTTGCAATATTTAAAATGATCACGATCACGATATACCTATATATTCATTTATTCAACAAGAACCCTGGTTGTACCAAATGCTCCATTTACACCAATGTCACCAATCCACCTAAATTCCTAATAACTTGGCTCAGTTTAATCTCTAAATTTTATTCGCTTTTCTTCTACAAAATATTTTCCTTTTAATTATAACGAATTTTTCTACCTTGGAAACAAACCACTGCTTTATAACTCATGATTTACTTCCTTAAGAAAGTGATGAGGAAACCCTCCTGGCATTGTAAGTAGAAGCTAAGAGGTCTGAATAGGGCCTTTGAGATGGTAGCACAGCTCATCTACATAAATCTGAAAACAAAGGTGAAATCATACACATGCGCCCTTCTCAGATCAACAAAGAAACAAGTAAAAAACTTTGAGCGCGCACACTCACACACGCACACACCCCACTTGTTTCTAATGGTATGATGTGTGTGTGTAATGTAATGAATGTGTGTGTGTATAATGTATGTGTGTGTGCGTCAAAAACGAGGGTTCACTTTGTACACGTTCTGTCCTCGTGGCCTAACTTATCGCGCTGTGACTAACCCTTCAGGTACAGCCTTTCTAGTGTATAACTATTTCGTACAGTACTGCCTGCTGTAGGCACGTAAGTTCGTCAACAAGCATAATAGAGAGAAATAACTCAAACATCAAATCAGCATGAAATAAATTTATCACGAAATTGAAGCATGAATATTTCGGCAATTCTGAAATATTTAACAAAACAATCAATTATAGGGTTGATCAGTTGATAATATGAAATCATTAACGAGTGAGCGTAACAAAGTGAAATATCAAAAAACGAGAATTCACATTCTCTGATTTCTAATAATGTAATTCTGAAAATATTCATCTAGTTGTGAATATCCTACTTGATCGATTCATATTTTTTCATTTCTTAGTGATTCATCTAGTATCCAGTCTATACTGTTTTGGTCTTTCTGTTGAGGTTGATATTCAGTTTTTCATATTTTTCGAGAAAAACGTTGAAATACCTTTTTTAGAGGGGTTGAAATACGGTATTTCATATTTTCCAATGAAAAGGGTTTTCAGCAGTTATACAAAAAAATCTAATAAAGCTTGGTGGAGAATAAGGAATAATGAAGTTTCACTATTGAAAAGTAACTTGATTTAATTATGTAGTATTAAAAAAAATGCTATATAATCTACTAAGTAACCCCTCCTGTATTTTCTTACGTACCACAATGTAATAGAACACAGATTCACAAAAAAATGTTTTATTAGGGTGGTGACTTTTGTCATCAGTACTTCAAAAATTAATTCAGTCTCCACATGTGAACAATGGAAATAATAATTCTCATCGCATTCAGAATGTTCGTTACGTGATTAATAGTATAGGCTAAAAATGAAAGACTTCATCTCCTTCAAGAGTGATAATCTATACGGGTCCAACTTTACATGCAACTTTACTCTAGCATGATGCTCCAACTTTTATTCTACTAATAATTTATTTTATTCGCCATTCCAAAAATATTATTGACAATCAATTTCTTGATTGATTTAAGCATTGATCGGTAAAATTATCACAACCGAATTTCTATAAAGAATAGTACATCTTTCCTCTATAAATCAGAAAAATATTTTTAAAATGTAGACTATCTTTAAAAACTCGCGAATCAGTATGAATCAGCAGTATATTGGCTTACAATATTCTATGACTACCACAATTTATTTTCACCAATATCTATTTTTATTGCTGATAAAAAGGAGATCACTGAGGCCGCGATGAAGGAAATATCGGCTTCTGCTTGTATTGGCCTTGCTTCTTGTCACAGTTTTTTCTTAGTTCTCTCTCCCATCATCATCCATGTTCACTTCTTCACGCCAAGGTGTTCCCGCTGCTTCCACCAGTAGATGCTACAACTCATCGTCCATGAAATTCCATCCTATTTTATCGATGAGGTACTTTTTATCACCACTTTTTTGTAACTCATGTTTCTCAGGCAGCCGACTGTGTCATTGTTATTAGCCTTCGTTCGATTGGCATGATAGAATAGTCTGTTGATTCATGAGTTGAACTGGTAAAGATGAAAGGTGAGGAATATTCCATAATATGGTACTAGAAATAATAGTAAATGATTAATCGTTAAAGTGAGGCATTATTTTTCCATGATGCTAACAGATGCTTCCTATACGTTGATAAGGAGACATTCTGAATATATATATTTTTTAATGAAAGGTTCACCATCATCAAGTTCTATATACATACCATTACATACGAAACAATTTCAAAATGAATCTTTCAAACATTGAATAACAATTAAAAAACAATGAATTACAAACATTTTGAAGATTGAAAAGTTTCTTGGATGAAGCACTTTCTCTTCAATCTCAATGATAACTATTATGGTACATCAATTAGGCTATATGATTGAAGTTTTTCAATTTCCAAAAATTAATTTTTTCAATAATATTAATTCCTTCACTCTGGGAACAATAATAGCAGATAATTTGAAAAAAGTGGTGACAGACTGTCCAATTTGATACAGAACAAATGATGCATAATGAGAGGTTCTATGTTTCTTACTATAAAGTGTACGTAACGTGTGCGGGGGATAAAAATTCTCTCCTGAACCAAAATAGCTTCCGATGTTTGGAATATGAATAATTTTATTTCATTTAATTCACTAATCACAAACAATATACATCTGAAAATCATCTCAGAAAGCCATTCGACACCTAAATTCGACATATAAATTCCATTGTGTAGAAGAAGAGAAGATTCTGTAAATTATAAATTTCTGTATATTATTCTGCAGATCTATTATGTAGATCTGTGAGAAGAAAACACTTGTCAGTTGTGTATGGTTATTTTCGGAATGAGTCTTCCTTTCTGGTAGTCTTATTTTCCACTTTTTAGATGGAAGATTGATTCGACATTATAATATTGAGGAAGAAGGATAGCAACTCAGCTGCTTAAGTAGAGGGCAATGCTTCCGTGATAGTTTTTTATTGGTTTTCGAAAGGGAAAGTGTTTGGATCCCACGGCCCATCTCAACCCTTTGGCAACACCTGCCGTCACTCTAGAGGCCACTGGCCTGTACCCT
Organism: Sogatella furcifera; assembly: GCA_017141385.1. Classification (NCBI taxonomy): domain Eukaryota; kingdom Metazoa; phylum Arthropoda; class Insecta; order Hemiptera; family Delphacidae; genus Sogatella; species Sogatella furcifera. The sequence goes on along the minus strand of CM029550.1, from coordinate 15,650,934 downwards.
GCACCCATACACCCACCCCTCCCCACAATCCACCCACAGCCCTTTGTATCATTACCACCCACCACCCTTCCTGGATATCATCAATTGCCGCGTATGTTCCAAGGGACCATTTCCTCATTTCAATACGTAACTAAACACACAGCGCGGCAAGCAATATGTTGTACCTCATTCAGAACATATTATACTGTAGATAACCATAATAATAATAAAAACTATTATTATAGTAGTTTTCATCATAGGCTGGTCAATAGGAAACACCAACGTACTAATATCTTGGTAACAAGTTACAAAGCTACAACTTTCCTTCATCCAACTATGCAAATGTTTTTTAAAGAATATTTTCTTGAATCCAAGCTTATCAGTGCTGGAATGGTTGTAACTTGAGTCTATGACAATGTATGAACGTATAAGCTGAAGATTACAATGAATTCCGGTAAGAGAGTTACATACAATATATTCAAACTTGATAGGTTATTATCATTATGTGGGTAGCTTTATTGATTTGTATTTCAAGAAGTTCATTAGTCTACTTAATTGAGTGAAACACCAAGTTTTGTGAAATGACAAAAAATATTTAACAAAATACCGACTATTTCACCTATTCTAACTTGCTCAATGCAATATCTTCGATTACCCTCAATCCCTTGTCCCTTCGGTATGTGATGAAAAACTACTCGTAGTCTAAATATTGAAAAATCTCTTACTTTTCCGACTGTCAGTTATTAATAGATTCATGTTTGAGACGACTGTACTTTGAATTCTACGCTCAATAAAAAAAGCAATTGGAATTCTTGTATGCTTGATCTAGCTATGGTGCACTCACTCTTTCACTCATGAGTACTCTATATCCAAATCTATCTCTCTACTTTACATTCTTTTGAGTTCAGCACGATTATTTCCTTAGGCTCATCTTTTTATTTTTGTTATAAATTAATTTCTGTTAATTATTCAGGTTTTTAATTCTTTATACCTTGAATTGACTTTCTGATCACTTCACCCAGTTTCTTTGATATTTTTTATTTTTATTTTTTTTCTAAGTTAATTAGTTGAAATCTTTCAATATATTTCTATGAATATGAAATCAATAATCGATATAATTATTATATTTTGGTTTCTAAATAGCTTTCCCAGCTAATTTTCTCAAACAACTTTTTCAATAACATTTTCTCTTAATTATTTAATCTAATTTTTATTTCATTCATCTTCAATTCACATTTCACTCTTATCTATTCTACATTCATATATACAATATATATTTCCACATTACATTTCTCAGTTTGTGCTATTATTAAGCTATCAAGTTTATTTAATTTTATAATTATGTTTTCATTTTGTTTTGCATTGTATTACTTGTTTTCAATTTGATATAAGTTAAATTTGTAATTTGTGTTAAGGAGGCAATATTTGGGTTTTTACCTGTTTGCCTCCACATATTTCATTTGTGAATAAATATATCAACTCCTTATTTTTGATTCGTCGATTATCCTGTATCTTATATGCTCTGAAGTTCAGTTCAATGTCAAATGCTAAAACAACAAATGTGTTAATAAGATTAGTTGACTTGCAGTTAACATTACAAGTGCTGTAATTCAAAACAGAACTATCAGTACTAGTATAGTGAGCATTTATAATTTTTTGTTAGGAATTTTTTCTCTCCTTGTTCAGTTTTATGTAGGCTCACTGACGTAACCACTTTTTGTGAACAGATTTCGCAACACAAAAGAGCAAAAACATTGTGCAGCTCTCTAACCAAGTATCGAGTTTTATGTCTGGCGATTCTATGTTTCATGATTTTTTTGCACAGTGAAACCTGGAGGAAAAAGGTGTTCACTTCCCACGTTATCTGCTGTTGGAACGTCATATCGCCTTGAATCATTTCGTCTATTGTCTAGTATTGTTATATGAGAAATACTGTATTGTAGCCTGTGTTGCAATAGAGAAAAACATTTTGCTAAGAAAAACTCATCTCGACCGATCATAATTTTTCTTTTTCACTTCTGCAACTTTCAATCTCAGTAATTGAACTTATTATCTAATACAGTAGACTATTAATCCATTCACTCCTCACAAGTAGCTTTTTTACATTATTACATTCCTTTAATAAAAACTCAAGTACAATAGTATTCTTCGGGTTGGATTATACAGTATTCTCAACGAAGCTCAACAAAACGCTAGTTCAAGCTTGGTTTGAGTAAGCTGCATATTTCAGGTTTGAAGTATGGATCTACATTTTGCACCGATTTCAAACTGAATTTTCAGTGAACATAATCTAAATTAGAATGGTACAGACCAACTTTGATATTGTAAAATATTTTTATTCTCATCAATAATCAAAACTTATTTTCTTCACTCCTATAATTTTTAATTTTTCAACTTGATGATCTGGAAAAGAAACAGCATGCAGTACTGTGAGTGAATTGATGTATTCGATTAGAATTCTTACAGCTTGAATAGAACTTTTATTAGCGTCTACAACTTTGATGTTCTACAACAGAATATATCGTCTACGATAAAGAAATAAGAAGAGGGTTGTAATTATTAGCGTGTAGCTATCAAAATATCAAATTTCACTCATAGTATGGTCGGCCAAAGTTTGAAACTTGATTCAATATCTTCCAAATTAGTTCATCTCTCTGAACCATTGAATTTACGGTAAGGATTGGTCGTATCAAGGTGCAGGGCCATCGCGTGGTTTTTTGGCGCCCTGTGCGAGATTTTGATTATATGAGAATATTTTGATTATGAGAATATTTCATTTCATTGGAAATAAAGATGTTTTAACAAAAAATCGGAAACTCAATAACAAGCAAATTGAAGATTTCAGCAATTTTCACTGCTCAACACAACTTTCTTGAATAACATTCGAAATAGTTCCGAATTCAGCCAGCAGATGGCAGTAGCAATAGGGTGACTTGCTTCGACTTCCATTGGACACGCCTCCAAGCTCCGCCTACGATCAGAATGGCCGAAAACATCGGTTAGAAAAGTTTCCAAATTCAACCAGTAGATGGCAGCAGTTGACGGGTGATGTTCCAGTTTTGACTTGGACACACCTTCATGCCCCACCTGCTCTTTTCTCATTAGCTGATAGTGTTTTGTGATCTCTGTCTTAGAAAATGGCTGCTAGCAATAAAATGATGGATGGTGTATTATACACAAAAAATATGCTGATTTACTATTGACGATCTTGTGCTAATATAATATTCAAGTATTCTGGCTGGTAAGATTCTATCAAGCTAGTATTTGAAAAATTTATTTATAGAATTTAGACTCAGTTTTACTTTTATCGTGTAACTTATTGGGCCAGTACAAGACCATAATCATCTAACATCTAACATTTCTGAGAAATGGTAGATTGTTATGACTAGACTTTAATAGTTCCATGCTGAATGGAATGAGATGGAAATATGATTTCGTACTCCCATCTTAGTTCCATTTTTCATACGAAGAATATAATGAAAAAGAACTTAAACTATTCATGATCTAATACTGACCTCTTGCCAGAAGAAAGTTTGAGAAACTACAACAATTCTATCAAAATATCAGGAAGAAGTTTTTATCGGAAACTGGCTTGTGATCGACAGAGTGTGAGTGATTGTCAGCCAACAATAGAATTAAATTCGAGAGGGGGCGTTTCTTGGTTTGCTTCATATATTAATTGTGGGTTGTCAACTGATCGATAAATAATAATACTATTAATAGAATATGATTGATTAATACATGAATTATTGATTTATGATGAATAAGTTTATGCAGAGGAATCCTTCTTGAGGATTCAACTTGTTGATAAAATAAGTTTTTTATCAAATAGTGAAAAAATTATTCTAATAGCCCAATTGAAATTTTTAAAATTCCCGTTTTGCATCAGCCGCCGCAACGCTCTGTGCGGTCGCACACTTCGCACACCTCACCCGATGAAAATGAAAATATTGGGCGTATTCTTGAAAAGTTTCAAAAATCCGTTCTTAGCGCGCGTCCAAACGTCCAACTGAACATACCTGCCAAATTTGAATGCATTCGGTTCAGTGGAATTTTAGTTCTGGTGATGAATGAATGAATCAATCAGTCAGTCAGTGCCATTTCGCTTTTATAGATATAGATAGATTGTAGGAAACAATTTGATCTACTATTAATACCACATTCATAATTCTTGAACATATATTGACCAAGCAGGAGTCATTTTCCCATCTTGCCAGAGGGTCTTCTTTGCTTGAACAGACTATACAAGAAACTCAAGTTACAATAAATCAATCTCACAATATCTCAGAATATCAATTCGTGAACTAGTCTACAATGTATGTTGATCTAAATGCAAACTCGAATTGTTTCCACTGAATTCAGCAACGAATAACCTATGAAAACAACAAATCAACAAAGGAGACAATCCTTTTTTTGACAACTGTCAATAAATCTCGGATATTTATGCTGTATAAGTCAACGTCAGTCGCGAAACTGTTCGCTATGCTTCATCGTTGTAGATGTTGTTATCAGGTCTGTCGGGTTCTTTTAGCCGGCGAATCCATTTCTGCTTTGATTTTATGCGTTTGGCTCGCAATAAAAATGATTGAAAGATGCAGTCTGTAGTGGGGTGAGGGCGGATAGCATAGTCTAGAACAGTTTCAGCAGATAAAAGCGGCATTGCTAAGCGCTAGCGCGACAAGCGAGAGGATAGATGCACCAAGATAGAGAGATTTAAAGGAAGCTGAGTAAAGGGCGCAATGTGAAAGACGAAGAGTCGAGCGGAGCGGGAGGAGTGGAATGGCTGAGAGATGAGGTTTTTACTGGTTATTGGTCTGGCCTGGATTCGGGATGCACATAAAAACCTTTCTCCAACGAAAAAACCCTTCAAGCCCCCGGAATGATTTTTCGCTCGAGTCGTTTGGTCTTCTACTTCTCCTATTTTCTTCTTTCTCTTCTTCTTCTTCTTCTTCTTCTTCTTCTTCTCCTTCAACTTCATCAGCTTTTCTTTGGTTGGTCTCTGTCGTCCGTTCTAGCCCTGATGGCTGCTGATTTTTTCTTGCTTTCTCATTTACTTCATGAAAAAAATTGCCGCTGCTGCAGCAGCATCACCCGTCACCACTTCTACGAATGGAGCTTCAAATCGGACTGTTTTCGAGAGAGAAAAAACGCCTTTTCCAGGCGCAATATAACAAGCAAATGCCTCCAAAAAAAGTAATTAGCCAGGCTGTTCACCAGAACAGCTCATTTCATTTTCCACATGAAATGTTTTAGAAATGATGGTTGGAAATATAGATTGAAATTAAACTATCAATACGACCTATGGCTTTCAGGAGAATTATGTTATGAAGTGTTAATCTAGCTGAATCAAAAACTTCTATTAAAAACTTCTAAAATTCTAAATAAAAACTTCTTCTACTCATTCTTCTCAAGGATCAATCAGTAGTAGTCCAGATTTGATATCAATCAATAGATTCTTCTTCAAAAACTTTAATCCTGCTAATTGACGTTTCTGAAACCTCTCAAGATAATTTGAAAGCGCATAAAGTAATCTTCTGTCTTGAACGTACAACATGGCCGAGAAGAGAGTTACATGAGACCTGAGAGGATTAAACTAGTAGAACAGATGAGATGCTACAAATACAGAGGGATAATCATTTTAAGGGATCGTTTTCACTGTAGGGACAGAATACAGTTTGGTGTATCTCAGAAAGCCTTTTGTACTTGATGAGAAACAGGATTTCATATCATTTATTGGATGAATATATTCCATTTCCAATTTTATGTCGTGGATTATGTTTCCAATTCGAAACACAAGGCATTAAAAAACATTCAAGAAGTATTTCCAGATTCATTGAAATAAACTAATAATGTAATCAACATTTTCAATTCTTATCAATCCATTTATGAATTATATGATGTTATGTGATCATTAATGCAATAAAGACATATTATCTTAATCAATCTATCTTAAAATGCCATTCGCAATAAATAACATGGAGATTTGCATTCTAATTACAAATTTGAATAAAATCAATTGCGGATAAGCATAGTTATTTTACCTAGTGTGAAACAAATAAGTTACTAGAACTAGTTCATATTCTTACTAATTTTTCGCTTGATAATCTAGAACAGTGGTCACCAAATTGCGGACTGCGGTCCGGATCTGGACCGCCAGCTACTTTTGAGCGGATCGCGATGTCATACCGATCTCAACAAAAAAAAAATTGAAATAAATCCTATAACAACATCCATAAGAAATCCTTTAAAGTCTAAATAAAATTGAATTATTGAAAACAACACTAACAATAAATAAACACCATCAGTGTAACCAAATTAGAAAGGAGATAGTTCTTCCAATGTGTAATTTATCTTTGTATTTCAATAGCTAGAGAGATATTTTAGTCAAGAAGTAGATTTTAGTAGATTATAGATTTTAGTCGAGGACTAGAAAATTAGAGAATAGTTTTGACAATTTTATGAGCTGTAAAGATTCTTTAAATAAATAGAATAAACAATAAAGTAATTTTGATTTGTAATTTGTACTGTGCAATAAAATAAATTTATTCTTATAATTATTCTCATTTTTTTAAATGCCAAATCCAATTGGAAAAATGACCTTTATTTAAATTTTAATATATCAATGGCATAATATCAAACTTCAATACATTTGAAGAACATTAACATCGAAATGCATACAGATGAGTAATAAGTCACTATCCCAAATATTCAAATGATGATTACAATTAATGTAGTTAAACAATTATTTTCCGGGGAGAAACCCCCACCCCCCTGTGGTTACTGGTTTCCCCTAAATGGACCGCGGAAGCTCGCCAAGACTTTGAAACGGTCCTTCATGAAACTTAATTGGTGACCACTGATCTAGAACATATGTCTGACTAGAATGAAAGTAACTATCACCAATTAAAACCTTTTAATAGTAGTTTTCTCGCATTTCAAATCGCCTATCCTTAGTACAAGTGATGTGTAAATTGTGGAGTTATTGATAGATGGATACTATCTGAGTACAAGAGCCTTTTTAAGCAGCGATTTCACCTTCACAAGTTTTATGGGTGGTTTTACGACAACCTCTCTTTTGCTACTGAAGCTTAGCGTTCATGCTACCCTACCTGTTCATTCAGATATCACTCACATTTTATTACCATTTGAACCTGTAAAAGGTGATCTACCTCAGGAACCAATATCTTTATAATGAGATGTTCTTTTACTAAAAAATTCTCAACTCTATTGATTAATGTGCTAAATGAAGAAGAGCTTCATCTTGCCTCGTATATGTTACTTTTTATTTTTTCAAAAAACCACTTTTGAAATGCTGTAATCTTAATCTCAAACCCGACTTTTCTCATATTTTTTATTATTATTCTAATTACTATTCTGATTCTCTGTTTCTTGCCTTATCCTTCTCTACATTTTTTCCCCCTTATTCTGAGAATTGTCATTAATATTTGTTTGTTTGTTTTGTTTATGAGGGTGAAGCCCACATGAGCTCTTAGGCTTGTGCGTGGGTAATGAAATGGATGATAGATGACGACTACTTTTTTTTTATGTAGTCGGGACCGACGGCTTATTGTCTCCTCCGAAAGGGGTGGCCGTATTTATGTGATTGTGCTGTGGTCAAAAATTGTTTCCCCGCTTGGGATTTGAACCAGGGTCCACCTGGTTATCAGACCGGCGCTTTACCACTCCTCCAACGAGCCACCCATCTCCAATATCCAAGATTTGTAGCAATTTCCCTATAATTTGACACCATGCAATCAATATGTTAATTGATTGTGTTCTTTTATTGTGAAATAAAATCAATTTATTTTGTTTTTTTTCAACAGTGATCTACACCCATAGACCAAGAGACGAGGCAGAGCTGCAACTGTATAGGGTGATGCAGAGAGCCAGTTTACTGGCCTATTACGATACTCTCTTGGAAATGGGTAGGTTGCATTCAATATTCAAAAATCTCGAAAAAAGCGAAAAAGCTCGAAAAATCTTGAAAAGACCATCAAATTCTATAACTTCAAAAATGAAAAAGATCTATTTCAATTCATTGTCCGTTTTCTATTTCTCTATCAAACTTTGGGAGAGTCATGATTTTATTATGCATTTATGCAGGCTATTTTGAGTGGTTCAGTTGTTTATATTGATTTAGTTTTTGAAAGTAGGTCTATTCATAGTTTTATATTAGTTTGGATTGAAATTGTTTGTTATATTTAGCTTACTGGTGCTCTTGTTCTTTAACACACTTTTTGCTTTACGCTTATAAACTCTAAGGAAAATTGAATCAATTACGTTTACAAAAATTTTGCATTAAATGTTTACAGCACATGATAGAAAATATACGGTATAATACACTTGATGCATGTCATATCAAGCTCACTGTACTTACAAGGTTACAAGGTGTACTTACAACCTTCGCGTGATCCAAAGCTAATAATCTTATAATGCTTGAACTGATTTTTTTTTCAATTTAGGTGGCGATGATGTGCAACAGCTGTGTGAAGCTGGAGAAGAGGAGTTCCTGGAGATCATGGCTCTAGTTGGCATGGCATCGAAGCCCCTGCATGTCAGGAGGCTGCAGAAAGCATTACAAGAATGGCTTAGCAATCCTTGTAAGTACAGTAATCAAATGCTCATGCAAAATCTTATCAAAGCACGTTTCTTAATCGTTATGAATATAAAAACTCTTTTGAACTGACAATTTAATAATAATAAAATTATTAGTAGATTATAATAATAGTTATTGATAGATATGATAATTAATTATATTAATAAATAGAAGCTGGCGTCAGGTCTCATTCAAAAGCTTGAATATAGATGTTTTTCAGTTTTCAATTCAGTTTTTCAATTTTTGAAAACTCTTTTTCTTTTTTATTGCTATTTAGAGATCGATACAGTTCGATTTTCAACTAAATAGAATACTAAATTATTGTAAATTTCTCTACTCTTTCCAAAAATTGTCAAGAAATTAGAACTTGATGTGTTCTTGAACTCAATGACAGTAAGAAGACATAACAAAAATTATCAAAAAATCTATAAACAACGGTCTTAGGCAAGCTTTATATTCAGTAGTGAATTTTTATTGTTAATGACAATTTAATCAGTCTATAATAAAATCTATGTTTGAAGGTGGTTGAAATCTTGATTGAGCACTCGGTAAAAGAAAACTTTTACTTGATGGGATAAAATTGATCTGTGTAGAATCTTCTGAATATATCCAAACAAGATCATTTACAATTCTACTTTGAGATGTTCTACACCTGGAAGGGAATATTCTACACCACGTCACCACAAACCGTGAATATTTAGGATGATTTCTAGATTTTCACATCGCCTTATGAAGAAGGGGTGACAGAAAGCGAACAAGAGAGAGAGATTGTGCGAGTGTGTTTACGAGAGAAGAAAAATATAGGCGTGTTGGTTCTAAAAATATGATCTAGTCATTTGGTTAGTTTTTGTGAGGCTGTTTTCACCTCAACAGCGCTGGTAATTTACTTTTTACGTCCAAAAGGCGAACGAGACCGGCTAGAAAGGAAATACTTTTTCTAGAATCTCCGTTCGCTACTTCTTTCTTTACTGCTACTCTTTCTTATACGGCTGTGTTATTATTCCTTTTATTAATACTATAGTCGGAGTAATCAACATCAACCGCAGGGTACGGAAAAGCTGCTCAAATCACGTACTTTGTCTTCAAAAAGAAAATTCTGTGTAAAACACAACAATTTAGGTGTCCCAATGCAATGTGGGAGAGGTTGGGTACTTCAACCTATCTCAAAAAAATCTAGAATTCTCGAAAGTGCTGGGAAACTGTTTGATCCATTGTATAATATATACATTTTATCGGTAGCAGACTGATAAAAAATAGCGATCGAATATTCTATTGTTACATCGATGATAACAATTAAAAAGTAGATCAACTCGTTTTTGTGATACTAACCGTGTACTTCCAAAAGATTTTTTCAATTATTAAAAACATTTTCATGGTCAGTTACAAGTTATAGATTTTCTTCATATCAATCACTATCATATTGAGTACATAGATATACCACTTTTTAGGAAGATTCCATGTTCAATAAAATACATTGTTTTTGAGATTGTTGTATTTGAATGATTGAGATGACAGCATGTTGTGGGCCGGTGCGTTAACGCTATGGGGTTTTCCTGCCTAAAAAGTAAGATTGGATAACTGAAAAAAATTTCGGGTAACTCTTGACTGCTTACTAAGACGAAAAAAGGTTTCCATACTTGTATCAAGAACATAGGATACTAAAGCCTATTGAAACGTGTCCTTTATAATGATAAATATTATTTTTCCATTTCAATCTCCAACAGAAAAAAATCATTAATATTCACAAAATTATGATGTGGGCCTATAATGTAGAATTATCCCATATTATGAACTAGATGTTGTCCCGAAATAAGCTGATTGGGAAATTGAACCAACTGCATATTGAATTATTCTAATACAGTGTCCTCGCTCAGAAAATGAAATAATTAATTAATTTTCTGACCACACAATCTTGTCAAAACAAATATCCAGTGGGTTTTTTCATCCGTCAGCCACTGGCGGCTCGTAACCACGAAACAGGTGAAGTGCCCGTATCTTTTACTGTACAGCACTTCATCTGTTTCGTGCGCACGAGCCGCCAGTGCCGTCAGAATCAATAATTACATTGAAGGTAATTAAAATATGTAAGCAGTGATACTTGTTGGCCTTTTTCAAAAAAGTGATCAATTTTTAATGAATGAACATTGACGACATTTGTCATTGGATGGAATTTGTATGTTGTTAATAAAATCAGCGATGAAGGTGGACGAAGTTGACTCTTACTAAATTGAATTTTTGAACGTCATGATTTTCTTGTTCAGAAGTGGAAATTGATTCTTTTACACTTCAAACTGTGGTTTTCATTCCTACATAACCAACCAATAGAATGTAGAAATCATAGAATTATGGACTCTAGGAAAGAGTTGTTTAATTTTCAAGGACATCAAAGTTGAAATTCACTCGGACGATTAAAAAGAGAAGCTTTCAATCTATATATTTATATTCTTATATATATATTCAATATTTTATATATTCTTGTCACATATTAGACAAGAATATTGGGTTAATATACTATATAATATATTCTTATTCCATACAATAAAATCATTGTAATGAATAATTCATCAATTTTTATTATTATAAGAAAGCTTACAGGTGAAAAGTAAGTAACAAGTCTTATTGCAAATTTTGTTAAGAATACAAGAAAAAAACAATGCGAAAATTCATCAACACAACTAAATAGAGGGGTTAGAATAATAATGTGTCTATTTATGAGTAATATAAGTTACTCAAATCAATTATTCATTAATTAGGCGGTGCACTACTACGAATACTATATACTGAAAATAATATTAGTCGACTTATAATCAGAAAGCAGGAGAGGTTCGTCTCCTCCATTGATATAACCATCTGATTTTTCCTGATTTGTAGAGAAAGAGGATTCAAATGATTAGTTTAAATTGAGGAGAACAGTTGGAAAAGTTGAGAGGTTAGGAAAAGAAATTGAAGAATAGAAAAGAAAAATAAGTGGACGAATGAAAGACCGCGCTCTACGAAAAAAAGAAGCCGATCGCTTATTAAGTTCATTAGGGTGGAGAAAAAGCGGTGGCGGTGAACGAATATTATTACAATTGCGCGCGCGATAATGTTCCAAACATTACAATGGCGGCTTGTTTTGAAGGTGGAGAGGGGGGAGGGGAAGTCCTAGAATGAGGTCTTGATCGAAAAATCGTGGCTTTTCTTTCGGAAGTCGAGATGGTCTTTGTCAATCGGAAGTAAAAAGCTGTTCACTATGCAGCGTTCATATTGCAGCAGGGAACGTCGATCGTCTTGTACGTAAGAGCCCGCAAGTTGAGGAAGAAAGAGAAAAAATAAAATGAGTGAAACGGAGAGAGAATGAGAGAAGAAGAGGGAGTGAGTGAGTGAGGAAGAACAAGGATGTGTGGTAGGGAAAGAGTGAGTGCGCTAAGTAAAAACGCACATTTTTCTGAACGAGCTTTTTGTTGCACCCCTTGAAAGATCAACCCCTCCCCACCCCAAATACGTGGCCGCGGTATGCACCGAGCGGTTGTCTCACAGCACAATGTACTCTGCTTTTATTCTTCAACAGAGACGCGTGTTATTACACTGAGCTGTCTCATTGCTCCGTTTACTCGTAATTAAAATTCTGCCAGTGTGTTGGACATATAGCGACAGACATTGATTGCTGAGAAAAAAGTATTGAAAAGTGAGACAGGACGAAGGAATTGTCCGGTCCTTTCCGTGAATTTAGCTGAAGAAATAGGGCGTTACTCTTCTTATCTGCCAGACATTTTCTTCGTCGCTGTGTGGCGCTGTTATGATGATGGAATGACTTTGTCTTCAACAGAAGATCAGGTTAACGTTCTATTGGCTACCCATTTCTTTACTTGTGCATCGCAAAATTCTTCAGAATATTCTACTCGACAAACTTAACACTATAATGCGAAGGACCAATCTGGTTTGTACTATTGATACTCATTAAAATTAAAAACTAAAATGTAAAATTAAATTAAAATGTAATTTTTTGTCGCATTTTAAACGTTTATCATCTTGAGTACTTTTTTCAATGTAGATATTGTATATTCTAAGAAGAAAATTTCAGTTTTTTTATTTATGCCACTATAGTAGCGACCATGCATTTCTAAAAATCCCCGTTTCCTTGAAATCCATTACATCTCCAGAGTTACACATCACCGCCAGTTAGCTAAGATTAAAGCCTTATCACATCATATTAATCGTCACATATATAACTCTTTCTATCTGTCACATACTATTACATCAAATATCTACTAATCTACTTGTTGCATTGAGGCATAAGACTGTTGATTCTATCATAATTCTCTTTTCTTTCTATTCGATCGAAAAATCTTTTGTTATAAGACTCCTCAATCTTAAAATTATTATGAATAGCCTCTTTATTACTAGGCATTATGATTAACAATAGGCCGAACATCTGTTTTGCGGTGCTAAGGAAATGTGAAAGAGTATGAGCTTCAACGTGAACAACAAAGAGCCCTCTTTTGGACGAGGGATGACCTAAATAAAAAATTACGAGCGGGAGAATTAACAATCGTCATGGCGCATTAATTTAAATTAAACCATAGTCATCTACCGTCTTTTAAGAACTAGTTCAGAAGCCAGACATATGCATGCATCATTATAGTCACATTTAGGTCAATGTTATCACCCACAACCAAAAAAGGTTACATTAGTAATTTTTTGAATACAATTTTTTTTCATTTATGTTATTTTTTCATTGTAAAAGTTACTCGGATCTCAACCTACCTTTATCCATCTTAGCTTACCTCTAATCAATTCCGTTGGTCACGACAGAAAATACCTGGTGTGCTCAAAATCCGGTAATTTTCTATAATCTATATCTATATAAGCGAAATAGCACTGACTGACTGATTCATTCATTCATCACCAAATATCATTCATTCAGAACTAAATATCCACTAAACTGAATGCGTTCAAATTTGGCAGGCATGTTCAGTTGGACGTTGAGACGCGCGCTAAGAAAGGATTTAGAAACTTCATAAGGCCAAATATTCGAGGTTTTCTCTAGTTTTTCAGCGTTTTCTTATTTTTTTCGAGAACCAATCGGTAAAAATGTTGATATTTGGTGGGCAGGTTCAGATAAGGTCTAGAAATGTTGTGTTAAAATATTTTTGAAATCCGTTCAAGAGTACGCCAGTAATCACTTTTTCAAATTTGTAAATGTATTGCGGGACTTATCTTAAGGACTTATCTTGATACGATCAGTCCTTACTGTAAATTCAATGGCTCAGCGAGATTATAGATGAACTAATTTAGAAGATTGAGTTTCAAACTATGTCCGATATACTTCCCAAAGTTACGCTCAATATTAGCGTTTTACTATTTTCGGAGTTTTTCTTAGATTTTTCGAGAACAAATCGACAGAAAATTTTGAAATTTGGTAAACAGGTGTCTAGAAATGCTGTGTTTAATAAATTTCGAATCCCTTCTGAACGGAATTTGCAGGCGAGCGAAGCGAGCCTGTTTGTCTTAGCTTACACTGATAGAGGTTTTGCAGGCGAGCGAAGCGAGCCTGTTTGACATACTTACACTGCCGATATGTCGTGGGTCCAGGGAGCGGAGCCCCCTGGCTAGGCGGAGAAGGTGAGCGAAGCGAGCCTGCCGGCTAGTCTCAAATATATCTTGTCAACGTAATTACTGAAACGAATTATAATCAGTCTCTCCCTATTACAATGCAAAGCCATCAACTGGGGTTCGATCCCAGTTGAAGTCACAAGTTTTTGACCGCTAACAGCCACTCCCGTCTTTCGGAGGGGACGTAAAGCCGTCGGTCCCGATTGCCTTAAAATCAGTCGTTATCACTCATCATTACCTTTCTCATTACCCACGCACATGCTCAGAGCACATGTGGACATCACCCTCAGAAAAAAGGAAAAAATCATTCAACCCAGCATCACTTTTCATTGTAACCTCAGAAATAGTTTGTTTGAGGTGTTGAGTATAAAATCAAATGAGAAAAAATGAAATGTGAGAAGCAGAACGAACTATCAACTTTCGAAATGAATAATTACAAATTTAATATAGAACAAGCTACATTTTTTACAGAACTGTCATGACTAGAATAGCGAAAATTCAGTACTTCCCGTTCACACTTCCGTTAAAGAACGAAAATTAGTGGTACAAGTAAAGTGAAGTGCAATGGGCCTATAAGTTTCTGTTATCTATTAAAGCTGTTATTTATGAAATGCTCTGTACGATATTTGCAAGTTTCATGATACAGCCAATTTCTGACTGAAGACCTTTGTTTTATCACGGTTTCATTTCGAGCGCCAACGAGAAGTTCACTGAAAGAATGTTGTAAATAAAGGGGTATGCCATGCTTTTTCTTACCCTCTCGTTAGGAAAGGGTTTGAAAAACATGCACAGACAGCTTGGAGATACCGAAGCCTGTTTTTTTCTGTCAACATCGCAGTCGTGAAGAGCAGTTTCATCTTCCACCCTCTCTGGAAGTTTTTGCTTTCTCCGTCCTTTTCTCGACATTCGACCTTCTCTGTTGATCCGATATCAATTTTTTTGGCGGCGAGTCTCGTTTCCCCTTGACTCGTGGTAATATTCGTTGAGACCCTCGCGCCAAGTGAACGACGTTGTCCTGCGTTTTTTGGCTTCCCCTGTTGTCCTTCCACTTTTTTCCATGCGACCGTTGCTGGCTCTTCTTCCTTTTCCTATTCTTTCTCAAGTGCTCGTCATCTTCAACCTTCATAATAATTTCAGACAAAAGGTGTGATGAGCGGACTGCTTAAGAGCTTTGTCTACAGGTTCGTATGATTTTCTACATCAATCGGGAACAATGCATATCAGATCAGGTTTCAAATGCTCGAAGAGCTTCGAGTGACAGAGATATGATATTATTTCATAATGTGAAAAAACATTACTTCAACCTCCCAGTAATTAAAGTTAATTTCAGATTCTAACGCTTGAACTCCAAATGATATGAGATACGATATTCGAAAATAGGCCTATGAGAAAATGACACTTCGATTTCCTAGTAATTATATTCCAAAGAAACGCATAAATTCTGAGAGATATGAGATATGATATTATTTACTAAAATTAGAGAATAGAAGACAGAAGATATCATTATCCTAGTACTCAGGCCTTTTTCTCAACAAAATGCGGTTCCGGAACTCTTTAATGTGGAAATACACATAGAATATGTGTAGGCCTAACCTTATAATTGTTCATGCCTAGAATAAGAGAGATACCGGAACGCCATTCTATTAATGTATGCCCAGCAATAAGGTACACCGGAATGCCGCCTTGGAGTGTTCCTGCTGAAAAAACCCCTACTATAGTCTTTCCAAGCAAAGAAGACCCTCTAGCAAGATGGGAAAATGACTCCAGCTTGGTCAATATTTGCTCAAGAATTATGAATGTGGTATTAATAGTAGATCAAATTGTTTTAATAGTAGATCAAATTGTTTCCTGCAATTTGAGATAAAATTGATAATTTTTTAATCAATATTGACCGAGTTTGAGGCCTTCTCCCATCTTGCCAGAGGGTCTTCTTTGCTCGGACAGACTATATAGTACTATTCTTATTAGGAGGATCAAGTCCTCTTTTGCAGCTCCAAAAATTGGAACTCTAGTTCTGTTTATCTTCTCATGTTCAGTTGAGAGAAGGCGATAAGACATCCTTTTGGTCTGCAAGTTACTATTTCAGGTGAAATCTATAAGCAATCTAACGATTCAAAGTTTTTGAGTTATATGTTCCAAGTATGAGATAATGTACCTTACAATTTTAGGTTTAAAGCTGTTCTATTCACTTTTTAATTGCTTTCCCAGATGACACAAAAAGCTGGTTTCCAGCTTAAATTTTCAATTCAACAAGCTGAATTCAAGCTTGGAACTTAAAGTCTATAAACTTGAAATAAGCTCATGTGCTATCTGGGTTGATACTCTATTTTATAATAATTGTCATTTCAGAAGGATAGTTCACTTGTGACTTGAATATGAATATTTAAGGTTTCAAGCTCAAGTTGGAACTTAATTTCTATTATAGCAAGTTTATATTTCTACAGAACCTTGATTACAATTATCCAATTATTAATTCATTATTGTCTGTCATAAAACTTAAATATCTGGTACCGAGCTTCGCTCTGACTGAAGCTGTGGCCGAACTGTTGAATCACATAAGATTTGTTATTATATATTGTAAATATGAATTCAAAATTGATCAACTCTCACAGTTTTTTGACATGAACATTTGTTATTGTGTTCTAGAGTTACACAATATGTTCTAGAGAGTATGTGACTCCATTTACTCCTGCTAGATAGCGTTGGTCAGCTAACGATAACAGCAGTTATAATGCAGTACTTGGGAATATTCCTGAATATTAGGAATATTTAATTCTTTTATAAATCCTGCCAGAGAGTTTTCCTGGACATAAGGCCCGGTGCAATCGTATTTTTCCATCACGGTTATATTACATTTCAAATTTCAAGGAAATCGTTAGAGCCGTTTTCTAGATCCGTGATTATATAAACATACAAACATACATACATACATACATACAGAAATTGCTTGAAAACATGCATACATTGCATACAGAAATTTATAAATCCATGTAATAGGATTTAAGTATCACTCTTCAATGGAATTGAACCTGATGTATGAATGAATCCAATAATCTTTCCTTATGGATAAAGCTCTGAAACATCATCAATCAACTACTGGTAAAAGTTTGAATTCTCTTCTTGTTTTTCATTATATTGCAGTGGCTCATGAATTTCAAAAAAAATATCATCCTACACTGCTGTAGGGAACAGCGTTGTGAGTATACAGGGATACTGTAACCAGTAGCAGTAGTAGTCAGTTATGAATCATGAACAACGAACGAGGCGATTGTTCCTCCTCGTTCAGTTCAGTTTTTTTTCGAATACTCGTAAAAATTACGGCTCTGCAAGTTTGAACTATTTGGTTGGCACCGAACAGCGTCTGGATTAGTTAGAAAGAGATGGAACATATTGGAAACGAAAAAAATAATCACTCCGAACGGATATATTTTAAATCCTCCCGGAGTGAACGTTCATTTTTTTTTTATTCTCATCATTCAAGAGGGAGGAACGAAGGCGGACTCGGAGACAAAAAACTGAAACTGGAAAGAGAGGAAGAAAAATGAAAGAGAGAGGGGGTGATCGAGTGGGGAGACGACATGAGCCGTTGGTTAGCCTGAGAGCTGAAAAAATACGAATGAAAAAGTTTTTCCCGCGACTGTTGGAGAGAAAAATTCTTGCCCTGCGGGAAAAGCTGCAAAACTATCCGACACATGGCTTTTCACAATAAATAACGCCGTTCTGGGAAGGAAAAAAGTGTTTTTCACTGTACAAAAAAATCTAAAATGCCTGCACCTCCCCATACTTTTTCCTCTACAAATATGGGCAGGCGTTCGCCTTTTTTAGCTTACAGTACTGTACTATCTGTTTTCAATCTCTTTCTCTCTCTTACACATACTCTCTTTTTTATTGCTCATGATCTCCCTTTTCTTTCTCCTCATCCACCTCTCTATATTTCTCCACGTGAAAGAATTTCTTTCTATTTCTATAAAAGTAAAATAGTTTCCTCTTTTCAACGTAGTTCTATAAAGCTCGAGTACAGAAATGAACTTGCGTCCTGTCCTCATTTCAACTTCACTAGACTATGGAAAAACTTCCATCATTATTTTTAATGCCATATCCATCGTACGAATTCAGTTTTTTTAATCCGTTCTCTTCAAAACTCAATGCAATCAAAATTTGGTTTATAAGAATCTATTAGACAACATAGCGTCAAACGTTTCATGAGATTGGATCCACTGCAATAAACACCTAAAAGTGACAACTTCATCGCAATTCAACCATAAAATCATGAGAATATGATTCAAATAATTAAAAAATATATCACAGTAACCTATTTTTTTAATAATCCTACACTGAATATTCCAGGTTAATATTCAAATATATTATTACAAAGTCAAATAAATTAGTCGAATTTACTTTGAATCAATCACATAATGTATTCAATGGTGAAAATAATCTTATTTTGAATGAGGTTATAACCAATATTTCCATAATATTTCTTGTTTCGAGTTTCTTAATATTTAATCGAATTGATCTACTAGAAACTAGAAACTTACAATTGTGTGGTTAAATTTAAAATTATAGTCCTCTTTCATTGAAATTTGATTGCTTTGCATTAGAGAAAAAAGGCAGTTATAAAGGTAACTTCAACTTTTATTGAATCTTAGTTTCATTCTGCTATGTGTGTGTGCATTCT
This sequence comes from Sogatella furcifera, assembly GCA_017141385.1. NCBI lineage: Eukaryota > Metazoa > Arthropoda > Insecta > Hemiptera > Delphacidae > Sogatella > Sogatella furcifera. Next base: position 15,632,086 of record CM029550.1, on the reverse strand, counting down.
ATCAAACCTACTGTTCGAGGCCTTCTGCCTACACTGGAGGAAAAATGAAATCACAATGGTAGACAAAGACAATTTTGATGTTTTACTTTCATTGGACCGCCTATTTAAACAAAATTCAAGTATATTGCAAAACTTTTAAAGCTCATAATGCTTATTTTTACAATGGAATCTTCATAATGCATTATTGTACTCTCAAAATCTTAACGAGTGGATACTATTTTGCGCAATATGTTGTGCAATTTGAACGGGTAATTGTCTAGATGCAGTTAATTGAATTATGATTTATGATTGTTTGCAGCTATGTTCCAGATGCCACTTGGAGCCACTCCAAGCATTTGCTCGAGTCGGTCAGAGGCGGTTCCCCTCAGCCCCCAGGCCACCTCCCCTAGTCCCCTCCCCACCACCACCATATCCACTTCGGCTCCATCCCCTAATAATCTGGTAAGTTGATTTTAATGTTATTGAAAACATAATCTTAATCATTCTTATTCTAAATTCTCTAAATTCAAAATTATTTAATATGATTTCTGGACCATAAATTATGCAGGCTATTTTAAGTGATGTGATCATAACCTTATTCGGACTACAAGTAGCTATATTAAATTTGATTTTTCAAAATTCGCCCCCTACATTTTCCATATTTTTCTCATTTATTTCAATTTTAGTTCGAATATTGATATATGTTTAATATTAATTGTGATTTAAAAAAATAATTATTATTAACAATTAAAATCCAATATGTAGTATATTATAAATCAAATCTTTTAACAGACAATCAATTGCATGATAGATCAATAAATTATTATAAACATTGTATAATAAATATTATATTATAATTATTATAATCATTATAACCATTCATTCCTCGTCATTCAATTTGAAGATTATGATTATGAAAATTCTACATAACATCAACTTGATAACGTTAGTAAAATCGAATTAATATTGTAAGAATACAAAATTTCTTGATTCTGGATTTTCACTCTATAATACACACTTGCTGTCAAATATACTAATCCATTGAGAAAGGAACAATATTTTCAAGTAGAGTTTTGAAGAGTACAAATCCTGATTATCCTGGTCAATTGATTTGATTCATATACCAATATGATGGGTTTCAAATGTGTTGGGCTGTTATCTATAATAATTGATACTTGATTTTCACTTGAAATCACAAAACCTTTTGACTTGTAGTCTTATTCTACTCATAAGGCCTCACCGGATCCTTAAAATAATAAGTTCCATTCATAGTACTTAAATAAATGGATAAATAAATAATTTCACTAATACCATAAATGATAGCTAATACCAACACGAGATAGAGTAGTTATTCTTTGATTCATCCAGTTATTCATTTATTTGATTACTAATACAATAATAATTATAAGGTTAAAAAATTATACTATTTGTTATTATGCTAAGACACATGTTATAATAGGGAGCCGACTCCTGTCCTCGAACAAGTCCCGGTTTGGTTAGCGCTGCACGCAGCTGCAGCCCGCCCGGCTCGCCGATGCAAGGCACGCCCGTCCTAGTGGCAAGTCAGATCGCGCGTCTAGCCGAAGCAGCCCAGCGGCTGGTCAGGAACCTGCCGCATCTCGAACCAAAAATCAGCGTCGCTAAGAAAAAGAGCTGCAAGGATCTTGAGGTTAGTTATATTTTCCACCTGTATTCCACAGTCAATCATACCTTATTTCTTCTATGTCTTTTATTCAGTAAGTTATATACTTGTTCTTAAATGAGAAATATTAGTTTATTATTTTATATCTTGTTTGGAATTTCGTGTTTTTAGCTTACTTTTCCTATTATCTCAATAACCATTCAAATTACAAACTTCTAAGTGATTTAATTGAATTTCCCAGCTAATTGTACAATCATGGGAATTGTTTATTTTGGTACCAGGTTTTCATAGAGTGAATGGAGTGATAAGAAGTTTCTTATTCATCACAGATGCTGCTTGGTATGCCTGAAGACGACCCCCGACGAATGGACCAAATCAGAAAGTTTGCCGCCATCTATGGAAGGTTCGACTGCAAAAGAAAACCTGAGAAACCGCTCACCCTACATGAGGTGAATTGATGTTACACTCATACCTCAATTTTCTATTTCTTCCAAATATTTGTTGAGTATTTTTTGCTTCTTTATTTTGGTTTCATCTTATTTTGTTGATTCGATAGTGATTAGTGAGATAGTACTTCCTTCTTTGAATATCACTGAAAGTATATTTTATATAGGCTACATGAGAAAGACTGAAATTATTGTCTAATCCATAAGCCAAACACGTCAATCATTGAATCATCACATTCGGGTCTTGATAACTTCAATAATAATTATTGTACTGTATAAAATGTATACAATTTATCTAGTTCGATATTTTTGAGTTTATCATTTGTTACATCATTTATTGTGTACCGCTCCTGTTCTTTACTTAATTCTAGCCTAGCCTATTTTTAATTCATTATTGTCTGATTTCTCTAAACAATTCAATAGCTTTAATTTATTATACTCTTCAATAGTAGGTAGACCTAATTCAAGAATTTTCATCAATGTTCGTATTATCAGATGAAGTTGAGTGAGCCGCCCACTATGGGCGTGGTTTGTCATAATGCAGGCGTACACCTTCATTGGTCATCCAATCACCAAACGGATCACTCGTTCCATAGTACAAACTGCACTATTAATCTGCAAAATAGTGTAGGCCTAATATTACAGTGTTTCAGACACTATTGTTCATTTTAACAGTGATTGATGATAATTTTACAAGAAACAAACATACCAGTATCTCGATTTTTATGGTCACTTGAAATATTTTCAGGCGATGTAGATAGTATCCACTGAAGATAATCATAATAAAACATATTTTCCCATGGTTCGATCATACTACCACGATATCACATTCAATATTGTATTATTTGAGAAATACTAATTGTCTTGCATAATATTGATCTCATTATAACTAAAAGAGAATAAATCAAGAACAACTTCTGAAACCAATTCGATTCGAGCATCAAAGAAGATTTTAAAAAGTCCTCTCCTAAGCTAGAATTGGAAGTATCAGGCAATTTCTCTTATAGTTCGTTCTACAACAAAAATAATGAAACACACTGACTTTCGTACAATGGCAAACTGAAACAGTTGCAAAGCTCAAAAGTACTATTTTTCTCCCAGTGGTAATGGCTCCACAGAAGCTATCCATCATTCGGCTTTTAGCCGAGATGCAGACTCATTCCACTGCAACGATTTATGCTCTCTATAAAGAAGCCGAAACGACACGCATAATTGCACGAATTATGAATGTTTACGATTGACGAAGAATGCGCAACGCGAATACGTTCCAGCAGTCTCCACGAATTTATTGAGGGGGGAAACGTCGTTCATCATCTTGCTAAGAGCCGCGACTCTTATAAGACAATGGTATTCGGCGTAGACATATGTCAGCTACATGTATTCAACACTTATACATGTGTACTGTTAGGATCGAGCCAATGTCATTGCGGGGCTTGAATTATTAGGGGGGATGTAGAAGTCGCTGTAATTGAGTCTGGATCAATATTTCTCAAATCGCGCACGCCACACACTCGCAAATAATAATCTAAAATGGTCGTTTCTGGAATTCTTGAAGAAAATCCTTCTTGAAATGTCATACAAGTAATATCTGAACGTTCTCTCTCTCTCTCTCTCTCTCTCTCTCTCTCTCTCTCTCTGTCTCTCTCTTACTGTCAACCCTCCTCCTCGCCAAGCATTTGATCATGTGTGCACGCGTATGTGAGTCCTCCGAGCATAAAAATGGAAAGAGAAGAAAATTCGTAGAAAAGAGTGACTGCTACTTCTTCCAGCCTTCATAAATCGGCAGTAATCGCTTTCGCAATGCATTTAGGTATGTTGTACTTAACTTTTCCTACTGGAATTGTGGTTGAGATGAGAAATATTGATCTTCAGTGTTTTCTTTATAATCCGTTTCCATCATAGTTCTTCTGAACATAATTATTATTCTTCCAACAAATCGTCTTTTTTATTTCTATTCCTTTCTTTCTTCTGATTCCATTCTTCTCTCTATAATACTATTTCCCTTTCTCTTGTCTCTTTGACGTTGAATCTTCTGTTCGAAATATTATATTTAATTCCTATTTTGAAATTCAATCGATAATATTTTCAACCCTATTTATCCAGCCCAACTCCACATTCTTTTTTAAAGGGATGCCCATTCTTGCATTTTTTAAAAATATATATTCGCAGTAGGCTTCAGTGTATTTACGATGAATTCAATAATTATATTTATAGGCCTATAATTCATTAATTTGACTTATTCTAGAATTGATGCAAATGCTTCTAATCTTCTAAAGTAACAATATTTCAATCGATAATATGATCTGCTATAATATTTTGTATTCATGATCAATTCTTTCAAGTTATTTTAAGTTTGAGCGCAGAGTTTCTTAATGAGTTGCGATTGAAATAGTGAATGGAATAATGTAGGCGGAGAAGAAAATGAATGCACTTCTTCACATACTGATTGAATAAAATTGTAACTCTGCTTCTGGCATCCTCCTCTTCTTTTACTACCTACTTTACCATCGTCTAATTACCTTTCTCCTTGTACTTCAATACCTCTTTGTCTCATGCTATCGCTCCGCCTTCTTGCTCATAATTTTTTTTCAATTTGATTCCAAGCAAACATACATACAGACACGTACTACCAAAGTTAACTCACTGCTCGCTCCCTGTTAACTTTTTATCACTTGCGTTCTCTTTACCTCTTTCTTTCTCAGCCTTTCGATTCGTTTCCCTGAAAGACATCCTTAAATAGCGAACAAGTATTTTCTTATCGAAACAATTAACATTACCTGCCTAACCTATATCGGCGAAGGGAAGCCTTAGCGCTTAGTTACGCGTTGGTTTTTCTATCGGCTCTCCTTGTTGCATGATCGCTCGTCTTGCAAAACTGGGCGCAAAAAACCGAGCAAAATAAAAATGGCCGCTTTTAATATTCCCCAAGTATAACAACGCAACTCTGCGGTAATTTTTTTCTGACGTCCAGACAATAAATAAAAATTGATCTTGTTTGTCGCAACACAAATAATAATGTGAGCTTGCTTTTGCACAACTGTTATTGGTCGCATGAGCAATTCGTTCTAATCTTTGCAGGAATACTTCAAATGAGTTTTTAGGAACCATTCTATTCACTCTTGTATCATCGTACGCATAACATTCCAAAAATAAAGAGTACTTTTTTGCTAACTTTTTTATTCTTATGCTTAGGCTATTTGTTGAACCTATAGGCATAGGCTAGCAGGCTACATAGCCTATCCAATACCGAGTCTAATTTCGCAATAATTTAAATTATCATGCTCTGTATATCAAAACAATAGTTTTCAAAAGTAATTCACCGATGGAAATATTGAAAAACAAGAAGTATGGTAGGTTTCAAATAAATTTATACGGCTGATGAATGATGTTTATTCATATCAAGGTCTGCCATGGAAGTCTCCAATCGGCCTCCATATTTGACACGCTGGGATCACAATCATTTCACAAACAATTTACGTTCATAAGTCTAAAGCTGAGAGTCTGGACTCTGAGATTGATGAGCCTTACAACTGTTAATCCCTATAACAGGAATTTGAGAATCACCTCTACACCTTTTATAAATCCTTTACTTTTTATAAATCCTTTTTATTTCCAACTCTTAATTCTACCTATAGCCTACTTTCAATTAAACAATAAAAAGAAGAGTCTGGAATAATTGATCATGGAATATACTTGCATTCGACTCACCAAATCTCATTCTGTTGATAATTAATTACTTAAAATTATTGTTTTTCAATTCAAAATAGCAGACAAACCGAACCGTAATTCTCTGTCTGTTAAGTAAAAATCAATTGAAAATAATAAGCGACGGTTAGGTCTGAATAATTTGGATTAGATAGCTTTATTAGTTTCTATATTCTATTTTGGTACAAGAGTCGTTTTATATTATCTTGGTTCAGTCCAACAAACTTATCAAGGTCAATTGAAAAATCAATCTTATTAACACAAAATTTGGAAATAATAACATTCATGAAGGACTGCAAATGCTATCAAACCAACACGACGGATTTATTCTCCCTTGTGGTTGGCTGGAGGCGTCACCAGCACTCGTGGGCGGGGCTTGGTGGGACGACCAATGATATTACGAGAAGAATTTCAAGGCGGTCTGATTGTATCCTCTTCTCATTGCAATTTCAATGTCTGATTCACTTGTTATTATTCCCGTATTTGTGTTCAAATCATGTCAAACACAGTCTTTCATTCCAGAAATTTACTTTTCAACCCCGCAAACAGTATAAATTCGTGTAACTAGTGCGGAATAGATCTTTAAATTGTAGACATCAGATTCTGTAGCACTGTAGAATTTATCCCATTTACATGTCATTTTCGATAAAAAAAAACAATATAGGTAGGCCTTCCGACAACCGGACAAAGAACAAAATTCAATAATTAAAATTTAATATAAATACTGCATTAAAATAATTATTTGCGCTGCACATCAGCCCCTTATTTTTATACATTTTGACAAAATTCACTATTCCTTGAACAATAAATTACCTGAATTATTGATGGTTTTTCTTATCAATTTATACCATGAATTGGAACCAAATACACAACTGATAAGGCGTTCATTAAAATATTGAAAGGCACTTTATAATATCAAGAAAAATATTCTCAATGGATTATCGACTAGTTCTATTTTTGTGAATACTGGTTATTTATTATTTTCTCCGAGTAAGCTGATAACGTTTGTTTAAGCATGCCTTTGGGTGGTTTCTTCACAAAACCTAAAAACAGTTACTGCAGACGACTTTGACTGTACCTCAAAGTGTGTTGTCGGTGAAAGAAGCAAAGGAGGCCGTTGGTTAGCTGATGGCTGCTCAAAAAAGTAAGAGCAGATAGACAAGGGCATGGCGAACAGACGAAAAACAAGAATTGGAAACGAGAAAAAATTAATTTATCATCGTTAAACGGGAAACAGGAGAATGGGAGTGAGACAGAGAGCGTCTCTCTCCCAGAAGAAACGTGCAGGAAGAGGAAAAAACGCGACCGCCGAAAGAAACGTTGATTGCTGCCGCGTCGCAGCTAGCTGCAAGAAACTCAGTCGAAGAAACGAACAGCTACCGCTGCTGCTACTGCTGCTGATGCTACTTTCGGCAGTTATGAGCACTTCTTCCACTTTAACTGTGTATAGCCCAGCACTGTAATAAAATGCACGCTCAGATGCTTGTCAGATATTTTTTCACCTTGGCTCAGGAATCTCGAAAATTGAATAGGTCTACCTTGCCAAGACATCGTGTGATCGTCACCTAACACTGTTTTAAACCAAATATCAGCCAAGGAGTAACGTGTAATAATAAAACGTAACTTATGTGTATATTCATCTATTCCTACGCATTTGGCGGCTTTCACTCAAATTTATTGCAGAATTAGTTTCACAATGAGAATTATTCGAATTACTTGGAAAAATGAGAAAATTTTCTATTGATTGTGTTCTTCTTTATATAATAATATTATTATTTTGATAGTGGACCTGAACCTGAACAATAATATTCTACAAAGTTACAAGAATCGGTAACTTATGTTAACTAGCAAAAAAGTAAGAGATTTTATGAGTCGAATTTAGATCAGCTTGAATTTAGCTCATGAAGTGATTATTTATCTAAGATTAAGATATGCGCATCTTATCACCTCTACCAGAGACTTTGTAATCATTTTCGAAATATATTTTGACAGGTGTCTGTGAACGAAGCGGCAGCACAAATCTGTAGGCTCGCTCCAGCACTTCTAACCAGGAGGGATGAGCTGTTTCCATTGGCTAGACAAGTTGTCAGAGACTCTGGTTATCACTATTCCAAAGGACATTCCAAGTAAGTCCCCATTTCCAATTGAAAAGCCAACAAATATATTGCTGTTCGCTATTCATAGTTGGGTATGAATAGTTGGCTATTATCGATCAAATTGAAAATCTCATGTATTAAAGAATAACGAAATTTGTAAATTTGCCTGATTATTATGTTTCTTTTTAATTATTATTATTCATAAAGTTGTTACGTCAACCAATTCAGTAAAGTTCAACTAATTTTGAACAGGTAGTTTCATGCAATTTCACGCTTCAAGAAATAAATTAATGCTAGTTTTTTGTTGAGTGTTTAATGTCTAACAATATGATGAATGTTGTCCATAATAAAATCAAATAGAAAGTATTTTATTTTCGAAACATTACATTAAAATCCATCTCAGGTGAATTAATTAATAAACTTTGTACTTGTATAATTATTATTAAATTTTATTATTTTAAACCATAATAAATCTGAAGAAATTTGAAATTGAATAGTAGGTAATTTAAATTCACTGATTCATTCTATGATTGATTGTGAATTAAAACTTTTCCAAATTTTCTAAAAATCATTATGCAAAACATAAATACAGATAAATTTTTAGTTTATAATATTCATTGAACAATAATTTTTTATCTATGATAATAAATTTAATTGGTATATTTCTTCAGTTCCTTTTAAATTGCAAATTCTCATGAGAATCTTAAATATTCTATATTCTATGCTTTGCAGATCATATTCTAGTCTGAGCATGCGAAATAGCAGTATGAATGGCGATAGTGGTGGACCAATGAAGAGAGCCCGATTGGATGGCTTGTCACCAATCTCCGTCGTTCCTTCCGATTCTACTGAGGAACTGGCACTTCGGTTGAAACGTCAGGTAATTTGAGATTTGAAATTGAATAGTAGATAATTTTAATTCACTGATTACTCCATTCTATGATTGATGCCTCACATATCATTTGTAAGCATTATCATCATGTTCATAAGCAAGTTGGTGTGACCTATATATGTGTAATCAGTAGGTAGTCATTTAAAGTGAGTCTTAATTTATTTGTTGGAGTCATTTATGACACGATTGAGAAATATTGAATCAATAGGAAATGAAAATAATAATACAAAACACTTATTGGGAATATGTTTACCGAACTCTCATTGATAATATATCTTCTATAAAGCAGTAAGGAGTTTTAATGTTACATATGAGTTATTTTATTATGTTCAATAACTTGTTCATTGAAGAATAGAGCTATCTCATTGAAAAAAATCAAATAGAAAGTTTGTTGAGTTGTCAGAAGTGTCCGACAATATTATACACAACACCAACTAGAGTAATAGATTTTTCAGCTTAATAAGTAGTATTCTCAATTTCAAAATGGAAAAATAGTAGCCTATGCATACTGTAGTTATTACTCCTGAAAGACACAATTCCGATTTGTATATAAGATTTGGTAATTGGGAGAAGCCGTGATGGTTAGATGGGAAGTTCATATGTTATTAGGTTTCATGATATCTATACTAACTAATTCTTGATAAACAGTGCCAGTTCTGTTGAAATATTACTTTAAGAAGTGACGATATGTTTTACAAGATCTTCATATTTTCGGAATAAATGCTCAATTTCAGGCATTGTTCCTATATAATTTTAATCTTATTAAATATTAATATTATTATATTTTATAATAGATATCTAGATCATTATTGGTGAGCTATATTATTTTGAGTTAGGTATTGAAAAATAGCAACAACTTCAATGTTATATTTTCATCAGGAACGGCTTTCCCAAGTTGGTGATGAGCTGAGGAGAGTGACTGAGCAAGTGGAGCAGGTCTACAGGGAGTCATCTGCTGAGTTCTCCCTTCACCTACAAGTGGAAGCTCTACAGACACGACAGGCCCAACTGCTCTTGGAACAGAACGAACTGCTTAAGCAGCACAACTCTGTACATCACAATCACCATAGGTATGGAATTTTATTTTACAAAAAGCAATTTTTAAGTGGTCAATAACTTCAACTGAAAATATAATTGCATGAAAACCACACAATTATAGGAAAAGGCTACAGGAAAACTGTTATTTTGCTGAAAACAGTATTTTTGTACGACATTATTACTTTCTGCGTATTATAGGGAGCATAGAATGCAAATAGTATAATGCTATGTATTAATAACTAATGGAAGCATACGCTAAATAAATAATAATGCTATGTAGAACTGTCGCGACTACAGCTATCCAAACCCAAACATTCATACAAGAAGAAATAGCTTGAGATAAAAAGACTGCAAAATAAGTGATTCAACAATTATTGAAGCTTGAGAAAATTCATTAATAAAAAATACAAAAAATGATTGATAATTGAAAAGATGTCAAGCTTTCCAAAAGTATTCCTTAATGCTTATCGATCAGTACCCAAGTGAATACTTTCTACAAGTAAAAATATTTTTTATTATTGAATATTTGTTGATAATAATTCAAAATATAATTGCAAGTGTTATAATTTAAAAATTCAATTATAATTATAAATGTTTGCAAGTCGTCATTAAAAGACTTGGAGACTCTATACAGTTGGTATATTAATTCGAAAATTCAACAATTCATTAGAAATAGCCTTACAATTATCACGATACGGTACCTATAGTTGAGAAGAATTTTGATTGATCTTATTATGAACATGGTGAATGTGTAACACAACACTGATGCTACTAAGAAACGTCAGTAAAGTAAGTTATATGCTGCATGTTTTTTTCATAACAAAAGCAGCTACACTTTGTACACTGTAAATATTTGTAATCAGGTAATTTATCATTGATTTCAAAAACACTTTGAGTAGATATAGTGACAATATAATAGAAGTATTTTTTGCCATTCCAGGACACTGAATATAAATAACCAGCGATGTAATTTACTATTCTATTTTGTGTAATTGAGGAGACGGAGGTGATATATTGTGGTGATTATCCATATAGTATAAAAATACTAGAAATTTTCTTCAACAGAATTATCAAAAGAATCACATCTATTTTGATAAATTCATCTCAATTTCTAGTATTAAGCCTATTTTTAATTCGATTGAAGTATTCACCAACAGCTTATATCCATCGAAAAAATTCATCTTTTTACAAGAACATCAATTCTTTCTTGTTTCAGGCTTTACAGGAGAACAAGCAGGACATCATGTTTCGACTCCGAGAAACTTGATACAGACGATACTGATTCACAATTCTCCTTCAGTAATGCTAGTTCTCCTTCTCAGGTAAAATTCATTTCAATTTTATTAACAATGTGGAGTGAATTGAGAGGCAGAAATTCTTGAGAGATTTGGGAGTTCTATTCATGTCTGATTTTCCTCAGCAAAATACAAGAGTGTACATAGAATGTGAGCTCCATCAACAAATCTTACAAAAAAACCCAAATATTTTTAGGATTGAAACAAACTTCAAATAATAATGAAATATAAGTTCATTGCTACGATACTCAATAAGCTACAATATAACTATGGAACAGCTACAATTATCATAACTAGATTTAGCTCACTTAATATGTATCTAAATCTGGGACCTGTCACATGATAAGATAAAAAGTATTGTAATCGAGGGGTAATAGATTATAAGTTCATTACATATAACGTTGTACTTTTCATGTACAGTTTATCTATTTTTTCTATTTTAAAGAACTTGTGAAATTTTATGAAACACCACTAAGCTTGACGGCCAACACTACGTCGTCATCAAACGGTCAAGTCCACACCAAGCCACACTGAAATCTACTACACTACTTTTAGTTGTTCTGATTCATAATACTCTTAATACATAAGACTCTTGATATGAAAATTAAACTTTAAACTTAGGGCTACTTAAAATAATTGATGAATAAAATTGAACAATCAAATCCCCTTTTTTCAAACTTAAAAAATATTATTATTCACAGAAATGTTTCGAGACTAAGCCCATTTTCAAAGACTCTTGATATTTTCATCTTGCATACTATCTGGAATATCTCTTTGTGATCAATAACTCCAAGTCCTTTATTTTTCGATATTTACAATCAAATTCATCTCATTCATAATATCTTTCATTAATGATTACAGGAAATTGGTGATTCAAGAGACTCATTGAGGGAATCTGACAGCAATGATCTGAGACAGGTAAAACAGGAACCTGAAGGGGACGGTGGTGCTTCATGGTGATGAGATGATGATGATGATGATGATTTGAGATTTATGCTGCTTATAAATGCTTTGCTCTCCTAACACATGCACAGCACTGCTTCTTGCTTTGGTCACAAATTGATTGGGTTTTTGAATCGTAGAAAATCTATGTTCTCGTTCCCTGCTATAACTTTTTTATGTCTATAAATATTAATTTTATGAGTGTAGTATCTAACAATGCGTTCTGACAGTAGTAGTTCTAATAGTTTTTCGATTCAACAATATTTTGATGTAGATATTATATCAATGATAAATTGAATACATCATACATCAATATAATTTTAATTGATATTTAAGTTCAATCAAGAGATTGATGAGTAGCTTGATTTTGTATTTCATGACTTTGGATTTTTAATAATTAGGCATAGGGAGCTCAATATCAGATTTCCAGTAATAATTCGTTAAATAATGAAGAAGCTTTCATTTTATACAATTTGATATTGAGTATTTTTTTCATTATAAGCAACTTTTTTCAAAAATAGGTAACTTTCTAATCCTCAGTTCTAGAACTTAATAGGCGAAGGACTTTTATTGTTTTGTTTTCTCTTACGTTTTTTGTCAATTTTCTATTTTAGGTTGCTGAGATTAACACTTCTCTCCAACTATTCCAGAGAAAATTATCAATTTAAAAGAATCCAATAATTTTCTCCCATAAACAACCCCTTAGACTAGAATTAGCTGAAAATAAATAAATGATGCTATTCGAATTACCATAGATGAAGCACTACTTTTACTTGGGTAGGTATGCTTCCTCTACAGTATTACTGAATGATTCTACAATATGATCTGCATATATATTTCTACTTTACTAAATTTGGTTATTCCAACGAACCTCCGTTATTTGCATGATATTAAATTTCTTAAAAACCGTCAGGTTTATTTGGAATACCTTTTATGAATAAAAAATAATGGAATAATTGATGACATTCTTTTAACTAGTCTAATAACTTGAAAGTTTTACTTTTGCTGCATACATTTCTGTTTGGTTTTGAAATATGAAATGTGAACGTCATTTTTTTATGCAGGAATTTTTCAAGTAGTTGTCAATATACGAGTATTATTTTAAATGAGTCATTAGGACACATAATTCAATAACCCCACTCAATCAACTAAGTATATTTTTTATAATAATTGCAAGTTACAATTTTTACAGTGGAATCCTTATAATTTTGCTTGTTTATTCTTGAATGTATCGATTTGATTCTATCATTGTTTTGAAGTTTCAGTTACAGAGACGTTTTATTACAATAATTATGGTGAGTATTGATTAATTAGAAAATTAATTTTAAAGTGAAAAATTCAACTAGCCAATTATATGTATCACATGTAGGGTGGGTGTCTTGAGGAGAAGGAAGTGTTGTTTTATTGTGATAAATAACCACTGGCGGTTTGTGCCCACGAAACAGGTGAAGTGCCCGTATCTTTTACTGTACAGCTCTTTATCTGTTTCAAGGGCACGAGCCGCCAGTGAAATAGCATCAATTATATTATATTGTCAAACCACAAATTTATTAAAAATAGAGATACATAGATTTCGGTGGCTACACCATTATCAATTTCTGATTAACTAGTTTACCAGATATTGATAATTGGATAATTTTTGCCTACATATCTGAAGGAAGTATAAATTTCATTGAAAATTATTTCTGAAGTTGATGTTATGTAGATGAACACGAGATCAGATTCAATATGGAGTAAAGTAAGTATAGCATGTTCCAATGTTTCTCTGCTTGAACTCTTAAAACTATTTCGAACCTAAAAATAATATAACGAATGAAAAGAAAAATTAATTTAGTAAGATATTGGCATTGAATTGAAAAAATGTACATAATTTGAAATTGTTTTAATTTATCTCTTAATTGTGTTCCTCATAAATGTTCATGGGTCTCATTTTTCTACAAATTCCATCTCTAGGGAGTTATATACTTTGGCACCAAGGTTATTAGAGATGTCTCTAATAACCTTGCTTTGGCACTACTAGCATATAGAGGAAGGATATAGTTTAAAAAATCCAACCAACATGGATATGACATTTTCTTCTATACTTCCTCTGTGTCACTAACTTTAAAACTTAACAACGATATGATATACAATTCTATTCTAGTGAGCTGTAAATTATCAGAAACAATGTGCAAGATTGAAGTTAGTCTATGAAGTACATTCAGCTTCATTACATAATATCGCTTTCAATTAGGTACCATGAATAACTGAAATTCTCATTTTAGCGAGTTCTCCAACTGTAATATCTCAGCTTTATGCATTTCCTAATGTTGGGTTGCACCATTTGATTAACATTGTACTGATCCTGGATCAAAATATTGATCTTGTTTGGTGCAATCCAACTTAATAACATTGAAAAGGCAATGCAAAAAACTCAGAAATACAGAATAGCAGCATAGTAAAATCTTCTTGGATTGAAACGTAAAAACTCTGTAATTTGACAAACTTCACATTACTTTTCACAAAGCATTGAAAAAATATTTAAGCCCAATCAAGGCCATCACTCAAGTGATTATTTATCGGGAGAGTGCTTACAGTGGTTTGTTTCCTAAACCAAAAGTAGAATTGTAAAGTAGAGTTATTTCACATAATGTGTGCTTATAGACACTACATTAACAGCCCTCGAGTGAATGATACAAATTCTTATCAAATGGTGGGGATAGAAACGATACTATAGAATAATTAATTCTAAGGGATATCATAAATTTCAATTTCTTATCTATTAAAAATGCAACTAACTCATCGGTGAGTCTTTCAAGTTCAGAATGTAACTTACGGTATATTATTATCAGCGGACTCCACTGAATACAGTAACTATGTGGTTTTTCTTCCATAGATCTATACTTGCTGTTTTCTGATGTTAATTTTGCGCATTTTTATTTGTATGGGTTTAATGAAAATGACGCTTTTGCAATAGGCTAATTAATGTTACAGTAGTTGATGATTGGTGTGTTTTTTATACTTTGCCTTAAAGTTACCGTACTTACTATCAAATGTGTTCTGACTTTGAAAAGAAAGTAGGCTACAGTACCGATATTGTACTTTTAAAAATTTCGTAGATGTTGGTAAAGTAGATTATGGCACACAATTTAATTCATAAATGACGTGATAGTAGAAATAGATCGATAGAGTTGAAAAGTTCCATTAGGTAGTTGATTCCACTCCTTCGACTTTCTTCTTTCTGAGAAAATTTTGTAGATCAGAGATTTCTATCAGTAGGTATCATTATTTTAGAATAGAATCATCCCTATTACCTACTATAAGTATTAAATATTGATTTCATTATGAGCTGAAACTAATATAGCCTACGGTAGGCTACTATTTATGTAATAATGCTTTTGATATGAATATGATAACTTTAGCATTCAATAGATACACATGAGAATATTTATAGTGAATAGTTCGTAGAGACTGTGGCCTAACAGTGTATATGATTAATGTCACTGTTTTATTATTTTTGACCCATATAAAAATTGCAAATTCCTTTAAGAATTTAGCCTGATTATAAAAAATTATGACTGTAACTTTGGGTTTAAGTTTAGACGTACTTTTGGTGAGTTGAGAGGTGAGTAGGCTAATATGAAAAATTAAACTGAAAAGCATGTGATAATGAGCAAGTTGGTTTCTATAACTATTTTTGTGCATGATTTGAGAAGTGACTGCTGCATGGTTCTGCATCTGCATGTTGTCATAATGTCTAAATGTAGCTCACTCATTATGCATCTTCACAATCTAACTTATTTAATCGCATGTCATACACCCACACATTATTTCACTGATGATGGTTATTGAATAACAATGATTTGCTGATAACATAACTTTTTTCATATCTCATTGAACTTCGATTTGAATGTCTCGGAAAATTATATTTTATCATTTACCTTTCATTCGACTGTCTCGGAAATTATAAATATTTCATAAAATTCTCTCATGTGCAAGCCAATTCTAAGATTCAACTTTTTTCCCATTTCAAGTATCAAAGAACATTTTTAAGCCATGTTTTTCATTTTAATACAGTACCCAATTGAAAATACGTGAACTGTAATGTATGATCATGAGGATAGCCACTCCATAGACAGAACAGAGGAAATGTGAATTTTTCTTTTGAAAGATTCTAAATGTGAAATATCAACCTTTTCGTCCAAATAATAAAGTCTTCGTCAATGATTGGAAAAGATTTGAAGCTCCTTCATTTATTTGAATTAAAAATTTGATATGCCTACTCTACAAGAAAAATAATTAATTTTTTCAAAACCATATTAATCATGTGCATATTCAGCCTACATTTTGAGAAGTGTGACTTTACCAATAATCGCTCACTCTTGATTACTATTTATACATACCGTAACCATGGTCTATTGGTATAATGTCATAATTGCAGCGGAGTTACGAAAACATAGTTATTCATGATCACTGATGTGTATTTCAGTATTTAAGATATTAGATAAAACTGATAATCATATTACACAGAAGCATAGATTTCAATACTCTATCCAAATTATGTCATCAAGCTATCTTGACAAAAAATTTCATAAAGTGATCCCAAATAGTTTAATTCTATATTATATTTATTTAATTTTTTTAAGGCTAAACCACACTTTTTCAGAATCCGTATTTTGGATCACCAATTATCTTCAACAAGTTTTAAATAATAGCTCGGAATATTTTCAATTTATTAATGGGCAATTTGTTTTGTTTTTGAAGGAGTATACGAGGTCCGGACACCTTTCTGATGAGGGGGAGAATGACAACAATGGCGACAAGGATCTATTGGTAGCCAAGGTTGAGCCACAAGACAACCACTATGATGACTCATTCTACCAGGACAATAAAGTTCAGGTGCGTGAGTTTTTTTATTGTGATCAATCCATACCGGTACGAAACTAAAATAAATAAATATGAGCGCATAGAAATGGATGAGAGTGCGCTTATGCTTCATCAAAGCTACAAACAAAAAAGTCAACATAATCCTCACATCTTTTGAAAAACAGTGTTCAATGATAGGATCATTCCAGAATTTCAAATTCAAATATAACAGCTTCAACCTACAGACCACCAAAAAATATTATAGTGTTTTTCCTGAGCTTGAAATCTGCTACAAGACTGGTCTTTAATAATGAAGTTATTTGATAGATACATTCAATTATTATTTATAAAGAATAAATATAATTGAATAAATAATTATAGAACAATAAAACAGTGATGAGTAACAGGCTAAAAATGTGTAGGAACAAAGAATAATTTAGTGCGTCAGGTTTACAATTCAAAATATACTTCTATGAGATGATTAAAAACAATAATAGATTTTGGTATGTAAAGGTCAATCAGAGAATTAGAAAATTTCAAGTGTTTGTAGATTTTTTCAAATTTGTCAATTATCGATGTTATTGTACAGCCGCTAGCCTATTCACACTTGAAAAAATAAAAATAAAAAACTATCAAAAATTAATAACTTTTTTGATTTTTTGCTTGCTATATTTTCAAATAACTGCAAAGAGATTACTATGACGTAATGCATAGTTTAATGTAATAGGAAAATTACAAGTAGTCTTGTGAGTAACACATAGCCTACTTTCCTTTACTCAGTAATACCGTACAAATATAATTATTTTACTTGACAATTTTTTCTCATTTTTTTAGGTGATTGCATCTAGTGGTGGAAACATAATAGCAGTGGCCAATCCAGCACTTTCAATGTCTCCAGCCATCGCGGAACCCCTGCTCAAGAAAGAACTGTCATCGGCCGACAATAACTGATTGATAGATTAGATTGAATAATTGTTTTATCGACATAAAGTGAGAACAAAGACATTGCAACTGTTGTAGAATATTGTTAGATGAAAAATTGTTACTTTAGTACTATGCAATTGACTGTTCAATCATAGCAAATTTTTTTCTCCCATACTCTCCAATGTTCTGTATTCATAATTCTATGTTTCTGGAAATTTTAATGCTCATCTCATGTACAGTATTATAAGAAATGACAAGCAGGTAAAGCCAGCAGAATTTTTATTATTAAAGAAAATTTTTATCCTCAAGATAGAATTTTTTCTATTCAGAAACTGAAGACTTCTGAAAAAAAAAATTATCAGAATCTCCTGAATCTCTGATTATCCGAAAGGCTGCGGGTTTATTTATATTGATCATAGACTATAGTGATTAATGCTTGTCTCTGACTTGATCAATAAAACCAAAAATAATCAACTACTTGCCTCATGAATCTGATGGTAATTTGAATCATAATTCAAAATATTGTTGGAGTTCAGTAGAAAATTAAATTCTACCCTAGGTACTATTATGGAATGACAAACTATTTCTTATTCATTCACGAAACTAAAATGTAATATAACAATGATTAATTTTATAATTAGTACTGTATAAATATATTTCAAGTGCAACATATAGGTACAATTTTCAATCTGGAAGTGGAATTGAATATTGAATACAGGAACTTTGAAATATTGCATTGATAGAAGAATATAAGATATTGCAGTTTTACCAATTGCTGGAATATTTGTAATAGATAATTTGAAATTATTATAAATATTTTAAAATTATCATCTAAATAGAGAGGGGATGAGAACTATTATGAATGAATTCTTGAATCGAATAACTTCATACAATAATCAATTAATTTTTAAAAATCAATAAAAAGTACATTCAAATTGAATAATTCATAGAAAAATACTGGGTTCCAGACCATGATGGATTCATTGTAAAAACCGTAAATTACCATTCTGCATCATCCCTGATTGTGATTTCTAACAATATTTTTTTAAATAAAATTGACAGCTATAGAGAATATTTGGTTTTATTCATTTATTTCAATCCCGAAATCACGAATAAGTTATAATTTTGACCAAGTCTGACATATAAGGGGATCATAATTTCAACAGATCAGGCTAAATTATTTCTATTATTTTATTCTAATTTGTATTGGTAGTAATTTCAGAAACGGTATAATACATGATTGCATGGTAGGCCTACTTTCTGAATCTTTTCAAAATTCTCAACACTGAATAAAAAATAATTTTCCAATCACAATAATTCTTCACATACTGATGTAACTCTTGAGTAATAGGATATTCATATCACACAGTATAGTACAGCTTTATCAGTTTGATTTATAACTTTTTTTTTAAGGAAAAATAAAGTTTACATTGTAATTTTGGATAGTCAATGAAACAAATAATTGCTTAGCCGTGATCTATTTGGAATTTTCAATATTATAATTTATTAACAATGATAATAGAAAAGAATGGTTGACCTTATGGCCTTTTTAATGACTTTGAAAAATCTCTGCTTTGTCTAGCTGATGTGATTTGAATAATTCCTGTGAATGACTATCATTCTTATAGAAAGTGTTTACTTATTCAACAAATTAATAGAGATAATAAAAGTATAGATTAACTCTTCATGTGTGGGATAATTTTTTTATCTTCTTGTTCTAAAACAAAACAATAAAATTTTGCTCCAATAAATTTCTGAATGTTTGAAGGTTTTTTCAATTATATCACCTTGAAACCTTCCATTTTCTGATAATATGTTACACTTACAAATTACAAATCAATGAAGAATAGTAAGTAAGAGGAAAATCAAAAATAGTCTCCTTATGATATAAATAACGTATTTACATGCAAACCTCACAATATTTTTGTACATAGTTTCAAGTTTTCAATATATCAATTCAAGTAGAATTGGATGCTTTTGCTTTATTAGTCCAATTTTTAACCCGTACAGTACCGTAGCTCTATTTTCCATCAAGAAATGACTAAGTAGGCTAATATTTTAACAAAAAATTCAATTATTTTTACCAATTTGTACTGTCAAGTGCGTGGATATCATACCAAAGACTACAGACTTGTAAAATTCTACGATATTTGAAAAATTACAAAATTTAAATTTAGGCTGCATTTAATACTATTCCCAAAATCAAAATTATAACATTTTAGCAACTGTAATATAAGAATTCATTCAGATCGTGGTGGGAGTTGAGTTTAATATTAATATTTTAAAAATAATTGTATAAGAAAATAAATACAATGATAATAGGAATATCAATGTTTAGTCCATTATGATTGTCCCGATGGAAGAAGAATTAATATTTAAACATCCAAAAATAAAATTTTGTTTTGGAGGCTGCCTCATAGATAAAAACTGCATTACAGTGTTGTTGTTGATTTTTTAAATTTAATTCTCAATTCTTGTTAATAATAGTTTAGTAATGCATCACTTACGCATATATTGAGCAAATCTATGCATACGCTCAACCATAGTGGCCATCAGAGCAGTCACAGACATATCCAGCTGACTTTTGAAATAGATGCAGGCCTCTTCATCTTCCAAGTCCAGGCGAAACTTTTCCTGCACTTTTTTCACAGCCTTGTCCGGCTCCAAAGCGATGTCAGGTACACTGGCATCCACCATCAGAGAGAATAGGTTGAGTATCAAGTTGGCATGCCTCCTGAGGTGAAGAAAGATCGTATAGCACAATTTGCAGAAACGTTTGTACTGTTCGGAGTTGACGCCACCCATAGCTTCAATCATTTCTTTAGTGAGTTTCATAGGCGGAGGTAGAGGATGCGGATCCCTGCCCAGAATATATCCAAAGTCTATGTGGAATAGTTTACCATCACTAGTCAACAACAAGTTGTCCAAATGTCGGTCACCCACTCCCAGAATATAAGTGATCACACAATACCCAGCACAGCTTTTAATGTAAGTATCCATTATTTCTGGCGCTATCTCAAACGGACCGGCCTTGTTGAAATTATTTTTGCGAAAGAAATTCTGTATTGTTCCTTCAGTTGAAAGAATTTCAGCTATTGAAACTGATTTTATGTACTGAACGAATCCTGTTTTGGTACTCGTAGCAAGAACCCTATAAGGGGTCAATTTCAAATCCAGATTTTCATTTCGAAGCAATTTATCCATCAGATTTATTATTTGCACAACAAGTTGATCTTGCCTCAGATCGTCGCCGTTTTTGAAAATAGTTATGTATTCTGTTTCTTCTGTAGTGATGAATGATAGAAGAGACGGCATCATAGAAGATTTAAATAGGTATGATTTTTCTGGATAGATACCTTTCACCTGTATCCTCGGGTCTAGTGGGAAGAAAAACTCATCAAAATTTGTGAAATTAATATCAGATTCGGGATCAGCCAGAAGAGAACGCAGTTTCTCCATTTTCTTAGTACGGTTCCCACTTTCTCTTGCAACAGCCTTCATAACATTTTCCAGATTTTTTATAAAACTTTGTTGCTTGAGAAGACTTGAAAAGAAAAGCTTACTTTTCTCGCTGTTTTTTTGAAGAGCTGATGAAAGTAGAGTAGACACTTTTCTGAACATGGAACGAACTTCCAGATGAATATCACTCTTGCTTGCTGTCTCTTTCTGTTCACATTCTGTAGCCAAATACCAGTAGAAGTTATTTGCTAAGATAGGATTAGCACAGGCTCTACTTATAAGAAAATTCACAAGATCAAACTTTGAATTCTCCACAAACAATTCACTTTCCTCTGAATTCTTTCTACACTCAACGTCAATGTTCAAGTTTGAATTGTTTTCTTGTTCTCCAATATCATAATTTTCGTTGATCGATTCACTTTTTTCTGTGAGAGATACTGAACTAGGAAGAAGAGCAAATGATTCTTCAATGCTCTCAAAATCTTCATACCTCAATGCCTGAACAAGCTGCAAGAGATACGACAGAAGATCATCATCAGAAGCTTGTTGTAGACGAGAAATTGCGTATTTTCGAACAGACGGATGAGAAAAAGCAGGACTGAGAAGTTCTAATGCGTCTTCGACGTCCATGGGGGCCCATTCTTCCATCATATCAATAGCTTGAATAGCTTCAGCTTCCATACTCCAATTCACACTCTTCACAAACTTAGACAAAGCTTTCTTCTGTTTGCTGAGGTAGTAGCGGTATTTCCAAATCAGATCTTTCTCTTCTACAGATAGTTGTGTAGTTGAAGGATACAGGATGATTTTGTTCAATGAATCTCGGACTGTGGAGTTAGGCTTGATGGATCTGTCATAATCACCTCCGGTACGAATGCTACGCGCTAGTTTATGGCTCTTGTCTTCCACAAGATTAAGATTATCATCAAGGTTTTCCGGGTCCTTCATAATCCTGTTTGGTTCTGTTTTATACAGGTGGACATCATCGCCATCCTTCTCATAGTAAACAATTGAATACGGTACATCGTTCAACATGATATGTGGAAATTCAATCATCAAATACCAATTGTTAGATTTTCTTTTCTCCATCTCGTATAAAATCTCTACTTCACGGAATGTAAGCTTATCCAACCAGTCTATTTTAATCAATTCTCCAGTTTTATGCTTTTTGGCTAGTTTTAAAAGTGAATGTTTCTTGAAATCACCCTGTATTTTGCCAGGTGTTTTTGTATTAAGGTTTCCGTCGGCCACTTCATGAGGCCATATTTTCAAATCCTTGACGCCCTGTCTGAACAAACTATACTTTCCGAATAATTCGACAGTGGTTCCACCCACCGGTTTGACAACACCTTGATCTGTGTAATAGACTGTTAATGCGAGAAGAGACCGTCTGGGAAGATCACTGAAAAGTACAGGAAACGATATCCATTCATTCCACTTCCAGTGATTGGAAAACGCCTTGCTACTCGATGAAATCGGCACAGATAAGGGCCGGCCGTCTGAGAATACTTGAGCTGTCACTATCAAATCTGACTCGACGCTGCGCTTCTTGAATCGAGCCGGATGTGTATCCTTAAACGAGCACTCACTGTTCGTACAAATATCACCTTCCAAAGTGCCTATTTTTATTTGCAAAGCAGTGTCCACATTACAACTGTAAACGTAGCGAAAAGTGTCAAATTCAGATTCAAAATTCATCGCGCACCGTATACATAAACACACTCGACGCTCACTACAGAGCAACTGAAATTATTTACGGAACGAACTTTGAACTTCATTTGGTTTGATCAATTACTTGCATATAACAGAGTAGCACAGATAGTGAACGTGGAATGTGACAAACGTCATTCAAGCTCAGAGCTATTCAAACACAAAAACTGATAAAGTTGAACTACCTAACAACATTTTCTACATAGTTTGATTCAAGCCTGTGCAAAAAAATTAGAATAATCAACTAAAGTATCTTCTTTATATTTCTAGCATAAACTTCATAACTAAATTTCTAGCATAAACTTCTTCAATCTGAAATTTCATATTAAACACATTTAATTGAATCAATAAAAAGAATTTTCAAATCTAATTTGAAATTCAATTGGTAGATTTACAGGAGTTCCTCAGACCAAAAATGAACTTATTTTGTTCGTCTATGCTCACAAATAAATTGAATTTATTTGCTGTAGGATTCTATTCTGAAGCCAGAAAAAAAATATGACTACTGTAAAAATAGAATAAGATTAGAAAAATTAAGCAATACATTTTTAACCGGTCTTGCCACCGTCATTGATGGTTGTCAACAGTTGTGAGTGATTTCGCTGATTTTAAGCTTCAATGTGATAGCAGTAATCAATTTGAATGTGAACTATGGACTGTTTTTGTGAAGCATATTTGACTGCTCTGAATTGGTGTGTTGTGTACTCGTGTGTTTGTTTGTCGGCGCGCAGAGTCAATTTTCGATTTTTATTCCACTTCTAAGTTGGTGCTTCCAGATAGTAGTCGGTTAGTGGGTGCTTGTAGATACAGAGTATTGCCTAGTTATGTAGTGTGTTAGTTATTGCTATGAGAAGAAAAGTTCGTTAATAATATTGTTGACTTTATTCTATCAGTCTTCAATTGATCAACAGTTATTGTTTTTTTAACTTGAATAACAATGGAAATCTATTCCTCGGATAACAGTGACAGCGATGATCATGTAACAAATAATAAAAATATTTTGAATTTTTCATTCACATCAATAGACAGCGATCAACTCGAAGAGCAATTAGATCTTGTTAGCTGCAATGAAATCAGAGACAAAACGTCAATGCTTCTGCATTATAACAACTTGACACATTTACCTGAAAATCTATCTAAATTTATGAATTTGAGGAAATTAGACATCAGCAATAATAGGATACATCAACTACCGGACGCCATCACTAGTTTACCTCTTAGAACTCTCATAGCAAAAAACAATAATTTAGACGAGGACTTTTTGCCTGTCAAGACATTAAAAAATCTAGCTAACACTCTAGAGAACCTCAACTTGAGTGGCAACAACCTATCCTTCATACCAGAACAAGTATTGCAGCTCACAAGGCTGAAATACCTGTATTTGGGAGAAAACAGATTACAGGAGATACCTCATGATGTGAACAAACTACTTAGGTGAGTAATTAATCAAGATTTTGTACAAATTGAATAATTTCCTGTGATAAATTTATAGCGATTACAATAAGTTGAAGTCATTCACAAGAGCATAGACCCCATAGCCGATTTCATAAAACAAATTAGTTCTTGTAGAGTGATCTGATTTGACAACTGATTTTGACAGGATATTTAGTTTATGATATTCATTAAGTTAAATGAGGTAAAAGGGGAAAGCATATTGGTTCAATTTTTCCATAGGAATAAATTATGCAATAAATAATTATTATTTATTTTGAATAACTATTCAATTAATTTCAAAGCGCATTCTTCTTCCATTAAAAAACTATTCAATTATTTAAAAAAACTAAATGCATTGAATTATTTAACGATAGTGACTACATAAACTCTCTAGCTCTCATGTAAGAGGACAATAATCATAATGTATTTATCATTTATTCAATCAATCAATAAAATACAAAGGTTAGTACAACAGGCATAATGCCCAAAACTGTTCCCAAACCAATTTATAATAAAGTCCAAAGGTTATGTCATGTAGTGATTAGTGAAACTTCAAACTAATAATAATAACATAAAATCAAAGCAACATTAACTAATGTGGAGATAATAAGTTACTATGACAGTATTTAGAATTGAAAGATTTAGAGAGATGCTTCAAGAGAATGATGATGAAAAACAACTTTATTAGAACTGTGTTAGATCAATATCACAGAATACTTTATTGTTTTTTCAAGCTCAATTTATAAATTCTAGTATTTTATTTATTGTAATAAACACTAAACATAACTAAGTTATTGTAAAAACACAAAAATGTCAGAAGAAAAAACTAGGTTGAACCCTAACCATTTCTCTCCCAAATAAATTCTACTGGAAACATAATTAAATTATCCATCAACATTTTTAATAAATCCGTTTCAATTCTTCCTAATAATTCTTCCATATTTGGTAGCAAATAGTCTAGGAATAATTTAGCTGCAGTTGAGTGGGCCTTGTAGGCGGCCATTAAAGACAGGCGACTTGTATGTTTAGGCTGGAAATTCTGAATGTCGGCGGCAACCGACTGAGCAGTGTGCCGTCAACGGTCGGCCAGCTCGGCCAGCTGCGCGCGCTCATCCTCAGCAACAATCGGCTCGACAGTCTGCCCGCCTCAGTTGCCAATCTCAACCGCCTCACCATTCTACAGTTGCACAAAAATCAACTGCGAACACTGCCAACCGAAATCATCGCACTCAAGAACCTAACAGAGGTAACAGATATGCTTGCTTCACATTATTATTAGCATATGGCACATAAGAGGCTCTCAGAGGGGAAAGTAGCTCGCTTAAAATTGTTATTAGCTTATGTCACTCGAGAACCTATCAGAGGTGGAGTGAAAGTTGCTTGCTTCAAATTATTGTGACACTCAAGAATCTCCCAAAGGTGAATGATAATCTTTATGGAATCTTTATGAGAACAAAGATTACACTGATAGCATACCTTCCTTTAATATAAGCATAGAAGTACTGTAAATAATGATTCATTCATCAGAAAAAAGACAATACAATAAAATTTCATAGAATTTTAAACGCAATATAACACACAAATAAAATAAAATAAAAACAGAACCTAGAACTCTTATAAATGTTATAGAGAAAAAAATTTATAACTTTATTATTAAAATTTATAAAATTTATTGTCTTATTTTCCTGATGCAATTACACATATGCTAACCTTTTTTAAAGCTTGATCGCATATGGGAGTACATATAATCATTGTTGGAAATTTTAATTAACGTTACGAATAAAATTAAACAATGCACTACTAAAAAAGGAAAAAGTACATTGAAATGAATAGATACATATCTTCTTAGCTTATACGTTTAATAGCTCCTTTAATAGAAGCTTATGTTGAAGGGGGCTATGATATAAGGCTATGACCTTAAAATTAGCAACTATTTAGAGTAGGAAAGTGGGTCCATTTAAAAGCATTGAAATCATTTTTCAATCCGCTGTTTCAAAGGAATCGTTTCGTGTGTGCGTTCTCACATTTGACTTTGCAGCAATCAGGGTATATCTTTAATATTTTCTGCTAATCTCCATCACAAACCAGTACAGAAAACACATAAAGAATTCTATACGAAAAGTATCATGAACATATTTCATAAAATTAACTAGAGAAAAACTAAGTCAACATGCATGATTAGTAAATACTTAATATGGGCAGACTGTACCTACGGTGCGACGTTGCCATTTTATTGGGGCAGGGCCTTCTATTTTAGGAAGTTACGTTAATAGGCTAGTATGCTGACATAACATGCGGAGTATGTTATATAGATAAGGCTATGTTTGTTGATAGATATGATATGATGTTTGTTGACAAGAGATATTGCAATTAATTTATTTGACTAAACGTATTATCACCTAGCTCATAAATTGGCAACTTTTTCTGTATTACAGCTGAGTCTCAGAGACAATCCTTTGGTGGTGAAGTTTGTGAGTGACATGGTTTATGAGCCACCAACACTGCAAGAGCTGTCAGGTAGAACAATAAAATTGTACGACATACCTTACAGCGAACAGGACCTACCGCGGAATCTGATTCAGTTCCTATCAAGTGCACATCACTGTCTCAATCCCCAGTGCGAAGGTGAGTATGAATAATGAACATTGAATTTGTCAATAACTATGAATTGTCTTTTTTATTCAATAAATTGTCAAAAGTAAGGTGGTAGCTGATAGTATTATATTATGATCAACATATTGATAATATATGAACAGTTGCAGACTGGGAACTATTAGTGAAATTTGGAATTACTGGGGATTTTGAATGGTGTAGGCTGATTTCTATATAACAACTACATTTATCTCATTTTTTTTATTGCGTATGATGCCCACATAAGCATTTTAGCTTGTGCGTGGGTAATGGATCATGAGTGCTAAGGTGGATGATGAGGTGAAAAACAGCCATACCACTGGGATTCGAACCCAGACCTGCGGCAGTGCTAGCGGACTGAAGGTTGTGACGCCCTAGCCCACTGCGCCACCGAGGCCGGTATTTAACATTAAAATCTATTACTGTTGATTTCAATTAAAAAAAAAATTCCACAGACATTTTCAAGAAATTTACTTTGTTGTGTACTTGGAGAAATTATTTTAGACCTGACATAGGTTTATTCTATTCATGTAATTATTGTTTAGAATAGTTATTTGCTTAAAACCGAACTGAGCCGACTAATTTATTTATTTATCGAGCATTTATAAACTTTGATTCGAAGCTGAACAGGTATTTCTATCAAAATACTGTAATTCTTGTTCATTAGTGAATCTCCACGAATTATCAATGCGGTTCATCGCATTTATATAATGTTATTTTGATAATATCTCATCAGTTGCAGACTGGGTTTAAATCATTTTGATGGCGTAGGCTAATTTCTATGTAACGACTTCATCTTATCTCATTAAAATCTTTTGAATTCAATTTCAAAACTTCCACATTCATTTTCAACAAATTTGGGTACTTGAAATTTTTTTTGAAGTTACTTAAATGAATGAATTTTAGAAAATAAACTGCAGTAAACAAAATTCTATTTAAGCAACTTGCAACGTATTTGTAACTTATCCATTCATACAAAGATTGAGCACTTGACAAATTCATATTCCTTCATTTTTATTTGTGTTTCCAACTTCAGCAAAGTATAATACTCAAGCTTTGCGATCATTTTATTTTATTTTTATTATTATTATCATCGATCATTTCAATGTTTCTATACTGTATTAATGTTAATATTTTAATATTGTATTAGATTACTACATTATGTCTTGGGATACATTTCGATTGCTTCAATTGAGCTTTGATATCAATTGGCCTTTTTCACAACAGTTTTTTTTGCAGGAGTATTTTTCGACAACAGAGTGGAACACGTGAAATTCGTGGACTTTTGCGGAAAATACCGTCTGCCTCTCCTGCAGTACCTATGCTCCTCCAAGTGTCGTGACGACACCAAGCGTCGCAAGTCCCACTACCAGCAACACGACCACATGCTGCGTAAAGTTCTGCTCAGCAACTTCAACAATTGACAAAAATCACATGCAACCAATTTCCAGCTACGTAGAGTGTCTGGAAGCATCAACTAATAGCAAAAACACATGCAACCTATTTCCAACTGAATTCAGTGTGTGTAAGAATCAACTAATCACATCATTGCTTTAAGATACTGAATTTGTGATAGTTGAATCTCAATAAATTTATCAACTCGAGAAAGTTTCATTTTTCAAAGAAGAGAAGTGGAAGTTTTGGCTGCAAAGTTTCCTTTTCATGTTTATTTCAATATTGAATAGTTATATTTTCCAATATTGAATAGTTATATTTTGCATTTTGTTTTCACTTATTCAGCATATTTGACGCCTAGTGGAATCACATTCACCACAAAGTTGGAGCTTTTCAGAATTCACAACCATTTTTCCAAGAAATTGCTTATTTAATAAATAACAATAATTTATTGTCAAAGGTGAAGAGTACAAAAATATATTTTAAAAAATAATTATCAAGGATAAATACTTATTTTAAAGTGGATTAGTCCAAGCATGACGTTGACACCAATTTTCTTTCGCTGAAGAAGGCGTGCCTTTTCCTGGCTGGTGCCGTAGAAGACGTTTTTTGGCTAAAGAAGGATGTAATAGATGTATTGTTTTTTGTAGACGGGTCGTTTTCCTCATCAGATTCCCTGAAAATTAAAAAATATCTCAATTATAAATCGACTACCATTCACATTAAAATTGATTCAACCAGCAATTATATAAAATTATCTTGGAATTGGCAAATTATTGATAAATGATCATTAAAACGAAACAAAATTCCTACCACATTCAATAGAAGGCTACCTCATTTCTAGTTCTAAGAGTACTATATTTTATCAATACAGCAAAAGGTCAACTTCCATAGCATGGAAATACTATCTCACCTTTAGCTATAACATTGATCAATAGTATTTCAAGAGATAATGAATAAAGGTATATACTGATATTTTCACTACTTGGAATAATTTTTCAATCATACTGCTTTAATCGATTATTAAAAGAAATTTCAATATAATCCTAATGCCTCATAATCCCAATCAAATGCAGTATCGATTTAGTCCGCGCGCGCTGTGAATGAAATGTTATATTGGGGCAGTGACTCTAGTGACGGCTGGAATTCATTGTCATATACAGAATTGTTCAATTCGGGCGTTTTCTAACGTTCAGATTCTTACTCCAACTTGAAAAATGATTCACGAGCCTGCCATAATTATATTACTATAGTAGTATTTTTCCCGTCGTACCGGGGTGTCTTCTTGGCTTGGACAGGCTGTATAGTAGAGTGAATTTGAAACTGGCAACCAGCTGGTAGGCCTAGGCCCTTCATGGGCTGTTGAGCCAGGCATACACACATAGTAGTATTTTACCATGGAGAAAGCATTGTGACATCTTTTGCTCTTCTTTCTCTATGCTTTTATATAAGCGATTATGGATAATCAGAAAAAAGACATTAATAACCGAATTATGAATTAATCTTTAAACTTGTTATGAATAAACATTGTACAATAAAAATTCTGGTAAGTATGCCAAATTTTAAATATGACATTTGCTCAGGCCAACTAAGACATCTAGAGCAAAAATGCAGAACATACTAGAATGTTTTGAAATACTTGCACTTTGTACAGTATTACAGTTTATTTCTAAATGATATTGAGACGAACTGTATATTGGAGTGAGTATGAAACTGGCAACCAGCTGGTAGGCCTAGGCCCTTCATGGGCTGTTGAGCCATTGAAAAAAAATATATTGAGAATGAGAGAAAGGTTAATTTAACGACTTTGAAAACCTCATCCAACAGATTTTATCTTGATGAAGTGGAATCTTGGAAAGAAAAGTATTTTAAATTATTATTTAATTTTTAATAGAATAAAGGAAAGAACTCTTGGAAAAAATTTTTATTGAGAATTATATAAATTGGTCAATTGCAGTCTATATTACTCTTACTGAACAGGATGAGTATAAATAGAACAACTATTATCAAAGATAACTATAATTTGAAAACTGTTGATTATCTATATCAATATACCAATAATACTTAAAGTTCAAGAAGACCTAAAATCGACCCTGCTTTCGTTAGATACTCTCACTACTACCGTATATCCACTGTGTGCATTGAATCTTGGAGTAGTGAACAGACTGCCAGTAAATCGTTTTCCAAAAACCTACTGTGTCAACGTTGAAGTTGTAATTTAGTAATTCCTTTTTACCTACGTGACAGATATTATATTTATGAATTCTGGTTGTTTTCAAACAATTCGATACCTACTATAATAATTGATAGCTGTGAAAATAACAGTTTTTAATATTATATTTAACAGACAATGACAGGGACATAATAGCTCCACTTCACCCTAATCACTGTTTTGTCCTCTCAATTTCCTTGATAACTAGGGAAGCGCATGCGGAGGCAGCCACAAATTGAGCGGAGCAAGTTTTCTTTTTGTCAAAAAGTATTTGAGGCAGGGACTCAGAAATTTGATCCCGGAATTTTAACCCTAGCTGAACAACGAATGGTGAAAGTGGCTCATTCTATTACCATGTAATGTTATGAAATTGTTTGTTTGTCAATGGCGCAACAGCCCTATGAAGGGCCTAGGCCTACCACCTGGTTGCCAGTTTCATATTCACAAAACTATACAGTCCATCCAAGCAAAGACGACACTCCGGCAAGACGGTAAAACGACTCCAGCCCCGCCAATACCGGCCCAAAAGCCGAATATTCTCAAAAGAACCCACAGCCCCCGAACCAACACCGACCGAGCCGAAGCCATCCCCCACCCCGCCTGAATGCCCTCCCAGCCCAGATATAAAATACAGCAGGCGAATAATCATCAACCAGGATAGGTAACGTGCGGTTACCACGTCGTTCCTCTCAACCATAAGCCAGTCTTCACAACCAAGTGAAGATGCAGAACACCCCCTGAATAACATGCAGTTAATCAGTTAGAGTGTAATGCAACAATTACTATTCCTCCAGAAACGGGAAACGACTGACTGTCTTTACTAACGACAGCCAATCTCCCAAAGGAGGGTAATGTTATGAAATGAGGATATAAAAATATGAGCAACAACCCTTAAGGGCACGGCCACATGGGCAGCTTTTTGCTGCAAATTTTGTCAACACCTGTGAAGATGTTCCCGACTTGTTCAAATTTTTAATAAAAATCATGCAATAATATATTTCTAAATTCGAGTAATTTTGTACAATCAAAATAAATTTTTCATTCCTTCTCAATTTTTAAATAATGATGATAGAAATTTTTTTTTGTCCAGATTCCAATTAAAATTACGCGATAATTCAGTACTCAATTTCGTATTAATTGAACCACCAAACAAAAAATTTTTACCCCTTCTCGTTTCAGGGTAGAAGTGATTGAAAAGGGGTAACTGGACCCCATCCAGAGCCAAATACCAAAACAAAGCTAGAGTTTTGAATTTATTCAATGTTTTGTACAATATTATTTCAATGATAGAAAATCAGCTGATATCGCCTAACGTACTCCCCTACGCATCTCTTGCCATTACTCAGCTGTCTGAAATGAAACTGAAACCTCAACTAGCTGCTGCTGAGAAAAATGAATCGTGACCTATTCGTTTGCAGCAAATATTTGCAGCACTTTTATGCTCGTCAGGCCGCACCAGCTGATTTTCTATCATAAAAATAATAATAAATTCTAGCTTTGTTTTGGTATTTGGCTCAAGATGGTGTCCAGTCGCCCCTTTTCAATCACTTCTACCCTAAAACGGGAAGGGGTAGAAATTTTTTGTTTGGTTGTTCAATTGATACAAAATTCAGTACTAAATTATGGCGTAATTTTAATTTGAATTTGGACAAAAAAAAATTTCTATCATCATTATTTCAAAATTGAGAAGGGATGTAAAATTTCTTTTGATTGTACAAAATTTCTCGACTTTAGAACTATATTATTGCATGAGTTTTATAAAAAATTTGAACAAGTCGGGAACATCTTCACAGGTGTTGACAAAATTTGCAGCGAAAAGCTGCCCATGTGGCCGTAGCCTAAGTGAATGTTTTCTCAAGTGAGTGTTTATTTTGACAAAATAAAGCAAGATGATGAAATGACTCCAGCTTGGTCAATATTAGTTGAAAAAATATTGATTTGGTCTCAAATTGTAGGTCAGATTGTTTCCTACGATCGAGACCAAATCAATAATTTTTGAACCAATATTGACCGAGCTGGAGTCATTTTCTCTATGGTTGGTTCAACTTTGTGAATACAACATTTGACGTACATTTATTGGTCTCAAGATGTGCTCTGATTGATTAAATAATTATTCATTAGCAAATTGTAGAGGAAAATCAATATATACTTGACAAATCGCGATAAAATAAGGCTATTGAATGGAATTTGTACAAAATTTTTGTGTATTCCAACAACAAGCTTCCATTGTTAGTTAGCATGTTGAGATTTATTGAATGAATGCACAGCTGTTTTTTCCAAACTCAGACGTATGAATAAACGAGTCGAACGAGCCGCCATGACAGTTCACTGTGTGCGTTTGTTTTGTGCTACTGCTAGTGTTGTGTTGAGGTTATGTTGGCTTCAGTTAATGTTTTCAGTTGTTTGAGGTTTTAATAAATCCTTCTCAGTCTAGTATGATGAAAAAAATGTACATAATTTGTGTGGAAAAGTTTACAAACTCATAATTATTTTCCAAACTCGCGTACCACTCATTTGGCAAACATAATTATTCATTTGTAAAAACGCCTTTTCCACACTCATTATGTAATATACTATTACACACTAGTGCGTAAAGTAATCTGGTTTTTCCAGATTTTCAACCAATCACAGAAGAGGAAGTTTTGAAAATGTGTTTCCAAAACTGGTGGATTGTGTACATTCAATGTATCAGTCAATTCTGTCAGTATTT
Source organism: Sogatella furcifera (assembly GCA_017141385.1). NCBI lineage: Eukaryota > Metazoa > Arthropoda > Insecta > Hemiptera > Delphacidae > Sogatella > Sogatella furcifera. The sequence continues at coordinate 15,598,731 of CM029550.1, read as the reverse complement.
TTTATCAGTCCATTAATTCAGTGCATCCTATCAGTCCACTCTTTCAATCCATCAGTTCAGTTCATCATTCCATTGTTTCAGTCCATTCTGTCAGTTCATTGTCATCAGTACATTCAATCAGTCAATTTTTTCAGTGAATTTCTCAGTCCATGTTATAAGTCCATACTGTCTCTCCAATTTTACATTCCATTCTGTCAGTCCATTTCATCAGTCCATTCTTTCAAACCATTTTATCTGACCATTTTTTCAGTCCGTTCTGTCAGTTAACTCTACCAGTCCATTTTGTCAGTCTATTTCATCAGTCCATTCTGTCAGTTCATTTTATGAGTCCATTCATTTTGTACCTCCATTTCATCAGTCTATTCTGCCAGTCTATTCCATCAGTCAATTCTGTCAGTTCATTTCATCAGTTCATTCTGTCAGTCCATTTCTTTCAGTCCATCTCATCAGTCCATTTCATCAGTCCATTCTGTCAGTTCATTTCATCAGGTGCTAAGAGAACTGCTTTGATAAAATATTCTATCATTTTGTGTCAATGGTAAGCGGTCATCACATTATTCATAACAATAATTCTACAATCATTAAAATATCCTTCAGCTTATGCTGCAGTGAAAGTAATCAAGAGTTAGGTTCAACATGAATTGTAGAAAATATTGTAGTTTTTTGTTTATTGTTACCAAGGCATTCAATTTATTGAATCTCATCACAAAAACTTTGGGACTGGAATAGAACTCAATTGATTTTTTCTTATTCTTATATTGATTCTAGAACAGTTTTTATTTGCAAAAAAATGAAACAGTATTGAAATCTGGTAATTAGAATGATGAGAATAATAGATGATGTGTGAATGAGGCTAACATTTAGAGTGGACCTCAAACTTCCAGAAAAATGAATAGTGATGTTGGCCACGTAGCGGTCATTTATTTGGAGAGGCTAATCTTGATCTTACTTGATCTTACAATAATAATCTTCCATATTATAGTCATACTTCAATGTTTTTGAGAGATTCAATTTATTTTCCAGATGAGAAGTACTCGTTTTCTGAGAGTTTATACGAGTTTTCTAAGCAACAAACCATTCACTTCACTTCCATCATTGTGCTTAATCTTACTAGCTGCTTTTATCCTAACAAATTTGGTTTTAGTTGTTCTACTCGAAACTGAGAGTGTTGAAAAACGCATCAAAGCATTTGGAGAATTCTTCATCCTTGGATGTTTGCTTACATGCCTCGTAAGACGTACAATAAGTCTTACAAAAGTTATAAAGATTTTGGACTTGGTCGAGGGTGAACTACTAATAGAGGTTGGTAATAATAATCATCCTCACAGATCAAATAAATACGAGAAGATTCGAAGACACTATGATGATAGGAGGAAAATTATGGAAAATTTCTTTCATAAAATGTCGATCATCATTGTCGGGATGATGTTTGGGTACATTGGTAGGAATGCATTTGGAGAAACGATTGCAACTGACAAAAAGTTTAAAGATTGGCCAACCCCTTACGTATACTGGTGTCCTGCAGGATACGATTCTATAACCTTTTTTATAGTTCTTGAGATTCTACAGATTTTCTTCTTCTTGTATCAATTGGCAGAAGGCTTTTCCTTGGTACTTACAATATGTTAAGCGACTGAAAGAGTTCTAGCTGATTTTGAGACTATTTACATGCTTGTAGATGACATTATTAAGGACTTTGCAATGCTTGAGAGTGATATCAAATCGAACCAGGATGAAAAATATAGTCGACATATGGATTTAAAGAGAGACATGAACATCTTGATACAATGTCATCAGAGCCTGAATAGGTAAAGTGGTGAAAAATAATACACACTAGTTGATGTACTAGGTGTACTACGCATACTATATAGTAATAATTATTAAGATTTATGAATCTATCTTCCCCTTTTACTTGATCAAATGTGGACTATTAGAAGTAGATATAGGCCTACATTATTTCAAGCCATTCTTTGATTCATGTATGGTGTTTAAATATTATTAATACCTTTTACCTTGTAAATATATATGTAAGAAGGGCCGTGTCATTACCATCTGCCGTGTACAAAACGTGCCATTTATTTCTAGAGCAAGAATTCATATTCTATGAATAAAAATCAAACCTAGTAGAATATTCAATATTATTTGTGACCTGCAAAAGTTTCGACTTAATCAGAAGGTTTGTTATGAGAGGATATGTTATTTCATATTTTTTAATTATTGACAATCAATAACTCAATAGGGTCTAGACATCGACATTATTAATTTTGGAAGAATTTATTTTTTTATCAAGTCACTAAATCAAACAGATCTAGTACCTCAAGATGCGAATACTCATTAGTCAATTAATTCCATTTTGTGATATTATTTAAATCTTGTTCAAGTTTTCTAATTTCTATTTTGTAAAAGTTGAGACTGTTTGTATTCTTCGCCAATAGGCAATTCCAATTTCATTTCATAATTCAAACGAATCCTGAAATGATTTTTAGAAATCACTAGGTTTTTTCGTTTACTGAACACTTTGAACAGCTTCTCATATTATCAATTTCCTGTTCCACAATCTAGAAACTTCAAAAAATGTGCTGATTACTCCGCATATGGATCAGTTATGAGTACTATAACAATATATATTGATACTGTCTCTAGCACCTACACCATGATGAAGGTAAACTATTCAGATAAACTATTCAGCTATTTGATTGAAATTTTTCAAAAAATCCAAATTTTACAAATTCCTTTATTCAGGAGTTATCGCTTTATACGATCAATAACAATACATTTCTTCTCAATTCAAAGCAAATGAAACATTTATTCCTAATTCAAAGCCAATAAACGATTAAACAAATGCATCGGGGTGCAGATTTCAATACCCTAAACATGACTGTTAGGACATCAACAGTTTGAACACAGAGGAAACTACACTTTTAAAAGCTTATTTCCTGTTGAAATAGATTGGGGAAGATTGATGTTTGTATGTAAATAACTACTATACTTTTTCTATAGAATATTCAATTTCTGTTCACTACTTTTGCAGTCCTCTATAAAGGCTTACATTGAATATGAAAGCCTACATTTTGTAGGCATTTTTAATCCCCTCCAAAAGTTTTTGAAATTTTTATCAAATTGAAAAGTATCACGATATAAAAATTTATATCAAATTCTTTCAAACTCACAAAAGATTTTCTTATATATTCATCTAGAAGGCTAACTATGGTATCAAAATTGTTCTATCCATGTGCATCGCCAACAGCAATAGCAGCTACAGTTTAATATTCATTATTGGATTTTTATACATTACATACAGTATTCATAGTGTTCATCTTAAATAATGGGGTATTCATCTTTTGCAGGCTTATAATTTGAAAATGCTGCTATACTTTGCTGTATCATGCACATATTCCAATCTAATAATCCTGTTCTGTTATCACAATGGCCAGAAAATTGTTAATCAGGTACGGTATGCTAATAAATGACTAGGATTAGATAATACTGTCAGGAAGAAAAGTTGCAGAATAATTTTAGACAGTCTATAAATTTAATGCACTAATGATGTGACTAGTAATTATAGCCCAGTCAATAAAGGTTTTTCCGTCACAAAATTAGGAGAAAGATAGATTTCTCACCATCGATAGAACCATCCCAGAGGGTCATTTTCCGAAAAGTCCCAGAGAATCCCACTGGAGCTTTCCCAATTGATTTGATTCGGTTACATTTGAGGAATAAATATTTATTTGAAAATATGTATTTCATTTTTCAGAACGATTATTTACGCCAATACCTGACAGAAATTCCCTGGATTGATAAGCCACAATGGTTAAAACATCACTGTGCATTATGATGAGGCGTGCCAATGTCGATATGCAGTTGAAGCCTCACAACGTCTTTGTAATGAACCATGAATCATTCAAAGATGTAAGTTACATATAATTTTATCTATGGGAATACCGTTAACCGAACAGTGGTCAACTTGGCTTCTGACGCAATGTCAAATTAAAATTAAATTTTTGTGATATACAAGTATTTTACTAACGAATGTATTTTATTAGTGTTTTCATTCATAAAACTTTTGGAAAAAATGAGTATTTTAAATTGAATGCCTATTTAAAGAATCTATAAGATTTTTCTAAAAAATATATCCATACATAAGTTATTATAGCCTAGTATAAAAATTATTATTAAAATTGTAGTATTGTTTTTAATAGAGAAGATGAATAACTTTTATAATCCAAAGTAACAAATTACAACAATTTGTTTACAAACTAAGTGAACTGGTGCACTTATGAAACCTATTTACAATCCTTGATGAATCCTTCCTAAAAATAGAAAGCGATTTCTTACTTATGTAACGGCTAAAATTCACTTTAGATTTAAATTGGAATTTTGCAAACAAATTTTGATTATACCAAGGATTGTTTTTGACATAAGTTACTTTTGTCACAGAGTAGGTTATACATACTCTGTGCTCTTGTTTAGAAATTAATATAATTAATGAAGATACTGTTTTTCAAACATAGCCCAATTTCATTAGTTCGTTGCTATGTCGGTAATAAATATGTAGGATAACATCTATGTCTTGATTTGAAGGGGATTTTTTCTAAATCAGTCATTTTTCACCAGTGCAAAGTAATCAAGTTGATTGATAATTCATTGATTTTGATGAGCAATATACAACTTCAATGACCATGCTTGATAAAGTTAGGGTGAAATCTGAAAACTTAAATATATTTTTGTTACTCTCTAAGTTTTCTTCAAAAATTCTTGACAATTGGCCTATACAATATGTGGGGAGCGGTTGTCCCAGTGGTAGAGAGCGTCTAATCGGTGAGATTAGATTAGAGACTTGCCTCTGCCACCACTGTTGTACTGGTGACCGGTTCCTCTGAATTCAATTCATGAGCCTCAAAAATCGCTTCCCGAAGGTTCAGAGCCCACCTAAAGCTGTAGATCCATTCATCTCTCATAACCATCCTTTCCATTACCCACGCACAGGCCCAAAAGCCCATGTGGGCATCATCCTCAAAAAATATATATATCATCATAATTGAATTTATTTCATCTTGGAATCCCCATTAAATAGCCTACAGGCTAAACCTGACATTATTTTGTAAATTTATGTTCCAGATACTGAAAGCTGCTTTCTCCTTTGGAAATATAATGTATAGCTTAAAATCGAATTCTGTATAAAATTATTTGTGTAGGACGGTATTGTTCTTTTCAGTTATAATCAAACAAATTTTCATCGTGAATTTCTATTTGTATGTTTTACTTACCATTCCATTTCAACAGCCTTTTCTTTCAAGATTTTTTCAGCAGTTGACCAACTGAATCTAACTAGTTGAGGATAACCGAATACAGGATCTATGTTATTCATGAGGAATTTCTTAGTTTCTGGATCTGAAACAAAATAGGAACTTTGTGAAACAAGCATATCCAATGAGTAGGATTGAAATTACGTCAGAAATTTACACAGCTAAAAATACGATTGATTGAAATTACTGAAATTTTTTAAAAATGTATTGAAATATCTAATTATTTCACATATCTATATTATTATCTATATGAAAATTTTGAGATGAGATATAATGAGAATTTATGTAGGCTGTTATTTTTTTATAACTTACTGTTAACTACAGTGAAATAATGAAAAAAAAAATTAATTTGCATCTGCTACAACTGATTGGCTGCTTTCACATAGGTGTGATGTATTAGGTATCGAAATCGAATTTCGTCCTCATAACCTAATAACATTGTTGATTATTTTGGATATTGAGCAAATGTAATTTGATGAATTTCAAAACATGAGGCTTAATACATGATACAATACATCTATGGGAAAGCAGCCATTTAGTTAAAGTAATATCGGAGCACTGAGCTCCGCTCTGAAGCTGCGGTCACACTGCTGGATGGTTGTATAGTGATTAAATAGTAGATGATTATCAATAGGTATAACATTATGAAGAATATTTGTATCATAAATGTTTCCTTTATTTTAGGGCTACTTTATTACTGTTTTGGAAAGGGTACTGTGGTTAACATTTAAAACACTTGTATCATAAACTCTATTTCCAATTGGGTCTAATGGAATTCTAAAAATTAATATTGAAATATTTCTAATTTATTTTGGAAAATTCATTAATAGTAGTTTATGCAACGGTTGTATAATGGGAGCCTTTATAGCATGAGGTGAGATGTAAGTTAGAGCCACGAGCGAAGCAAGTGCTCTAAATATCTCACGAATGCTATAAAGGCCTAATACAACCGTTGCATACACTATTTTATCTACGACCACCAGTGTAGTTATCAGTATCAGACCAGTATCAAGCTATAGACCACCAGTATCAAGCTATCTGTAAGTGTACGCTATTATAAAAATCAACATACCGTCGTTTATTTAACTTCTTTTGTCTTCATCCTACTTGAACTGTTATGATAATCAACTTATTACTTGTTAAATATGTTAAAAATAACATATCAGTCAGAACCACAAAACGCATTTGACAAGCAACAAAATTGTGAGTGTTGTTGTAAAAGTGAAAGTTATTAACATATTCACTCACAAAGTTATAAGTATATTAAACTATTTAAACTTTGGACTATTCAAATTAGTTAAATATTCAAATACATAAATTGAAATATTAACAAAAAAATACTGGTAGGCTACTCAATCCCAATCGCAGTTTTGATTTTGAGGTTAGTTGAACACTGTTTACTTTTTATCACCTGATTTCGAAACGAAACAAGGAATGTATCATAAAGTGGAATTTGGACTGTATCAAAAAACGTTCATTACAACACGGTTCTAAGATTCCATTTTGAAATGGTAGTCATTTCGATTTCAATTGTAAAACTGAAATAGGAATTTTTCAATACACCCATAGATAAACTAATTTATATTTTATTCAATTAATAATTAATCCAAATCTCCTTTTCTAATAACTAATAAGTCTTCCATCTTTAATTTTTTCTGAATTTTCGAGGTCAAGTGCATTGAAATTGGGAAAGAATATCAAGTTGAATAACTAACACAAACAAATCATGGACTTCAGCCAAAGAAATAAACCTATTGAAAAACTTTTAAAGCCCAACGTTTTCAAATCCGACTAAAAAGAATAAAATGAACTTTCTGCCAGTCTTTGAATCTCTTTATGTATTGAATTTATAATTATTCTGTCATCAATTTTACTATCATGTCTTAGACTAAAAACGATGGGCGCATGTATATGTACATGATGGATCATCTAGCATATCAGCTACACATATTAATAATTTATGGAAGTTTTTGGAATTGTTGAGCTATGTTATCATAAATGCACCCAATGTTTTTAGTCTAAGACATGTTATAATAATAATAAAATTGCTGACAGAATATATTTATAAATTCAAAGACGGATTTGAAAAACTTGGGATTTGAAAATATTCTTATCTTTTTAGTTTTACATGATGTATATATGATTTTCAGTAAGTTCATTCTCCAAGTGTATGTGACTTCGACGTCATATTTTGATAATTTGCTATCTGTTCAGGACAGCATTTGTGATGAACTTGAGTTTAAAAATTATGTATTTCATAAAAATTAATTCAGAAAGATTTCAGACTGTTATTTAAATTAGATTATTTTGTATTCAATAACAAAAGTTCGAATGATAGTAAACATAATATTTTCTATTATGTAAACATTGGCTCACCAAGGGCATGAACGTGGAGTGGCCATGAGGGCACACGTTCTAGCCTCATCCTCATCTAGACTCGTCCGTTTATACAGGTTGTTTCAGGAGGAATATGCAATACTTCTCAGGCTGATTCCTTACACGAAGTAGACAAAAAAGTTCCATGGGACCAACCCCCAAAAACGCTTTGTAACCGAGATAACAATGGCGGAAAATTGAGATTTTTCAAAATTTATTAATTTTTCTAATTCTTTAGAGGCTTTAATGAGGTTCTAAAATAATCAATTCCTATGTAAAATTAGCTGAGGAATTCAATGAAACCAGTTCCAAGTTTGCAACTTTAACGGTTATTGAGATAATTGGAAAAATATGCTAAAAAACCGCCATTTTTCAACAATAGGGGTTATAACTGGATAAGGAATCATAAATTTTTATTTTTTATTAATGGAAGTTGAAGAGAGCCGGATTCTAAAGAAAAAGTTAAATGGCGGCGATTGTGTAAATCTTACCCAATCTCAGAAATGGCGATCAAAAATCGCAAAATCGCTACTAAACACAAATTCATCACTTTTGTAAATTTCGCCGTTTAGATTTACACAATCGCCGCCATTCAACTTTTTCTTTAGAATCCGGCTCTCTTCAACTTCCATTATTAAAAAATACAATTTTATGATTCCTTATCCAGTTATAAGCCTTATTGTTGAAAATGGCGTTTTTTAGCATATTTTTCCAATCATCTCAATAATCGTTGAAGTTACAAACTTGGAACTGGTTTTATTGAATTCCTCAGCTAATTTTACATAGGAATTGATTATTTTAGAACCTCATTAAAGCCTCTAAAGAATTAGAAAAATTAATAAATTTTGAAAAATCTCAATTTTCCGCCATTGTTATCTCAGTAACAAAGCGTTTTTGGGGGTTGGTCCCATGGAACTTTTTTGTCTACTTGGTGTAAGGAATCAGCCTGAGAAGTATTGCACATTCCTCCTGAAACACCCTGTATACTCCAAATTTTTGGTAGTAAGTCTTGTTGTTGATGAGTTGCTGTAAAATTCTGTTCCAAAAGAGACTCAGTCAGGTGTCTTTTAAATTAAATATCAAATGTCGCAAAAAGTGTAATCAGCAAGGAGAGTTAAGGTAAGCCAATGTATAGCTAGATTATCCACAAAATGTTCCTGAGCAAGCAACATATCAGTTGAACCAATTGATAAAGTATATTATAAAGATTTATGGTTTTTATTGAAAAGAAGCTATAACCAACCATTAGGATATCCGCTTCCCCAATTGGTTCCTTCAGGCAAGTCAATTCCTTCGCGAAACTTCCAAACACTCAGAGAGCAATCTCGAGCAACTTTGGCACAAATACTGGCAGCTCCAACCACTGGGTAAGTTGCATCGGCTTTCTTTGCTACCGTAACTTTCAGTTGAGGAAAGATCAATGACAGTTTCTCCTGAAAATTACAAAAACCAATCATGAATATTATTGGAGAGGTAGAAACATGGAAAAGTAACATACATCGGAATAGCATGATTGGTTCATGAATGTTAATAGAATATCTCAAAATTTGGTATAAAAACAGGCCATAATAGAGATCTAATAGCGAATAGGGCTCAAGGAAAACAATGACGAAGTCAACAACTTTATCTTGAATGAATGTAAATTTAAATCTAGAATAACTATTTCATTCAACAAGATACCTTGACCTACAGAGAACCTAGACAAATAAAGTAGGGGTTTTGCTCTGAATGATGCTCACTTGAGTATGGACCCACTGCCCACATGTATTAGCCCAATTGTGTGTGAGTAATGAATAAAAAATGATAAAGTAAAAAATTTGCCAGATGGAACGGGAATCAAACCTATAGCAGTCTGAAGGTTTAACGGTCCAGCCAAACTGGCTTGGACCGGCCCGCCGGTATTAACACAAATTTTAAAAAACCTTGTGGTCTGTGAATAGTAAATGCTGCTCAGCTTCTGATTTTTCCAATTGGAAAATTAAAAATGAAGATTTAATCAACAACAAACTGTTTTTCAATTGATTATTTTAAACTTTGGCAAATCGGTAACTAACTTGAGAGGCCTGAACATCTACAGCTACACATTTTCAAGTTCAACGACTTTGATATTTCAAGGAAATCATGGAACTGAAGAGTAGTAAGAGTCTGTATCCCGGTTCTTGAAGCATTAGAAGAGTTATAGAAGAATATGACTAAACATTTAATTAAAAGCTTGAAAAAGGAATAAATTAAGCTAGACCTAATTTAATGTCTCAAGAACTGAGAACTGAACTTCTTTAAAGAGCCTACAAAAAATCAAGAAAACCGCTAAACGACATCTTTAGTTGTAAATTAACATGCAACATGTAACATTCACTCTTTTTAAAATCACCTGATATTTCTCTGGAGGACCCACTGTATCCAAATACACCTCAGTGATGTTAGCACCAGCGTCCAGCGTTCTCTGTATTAAACCGATGGCAGAATCATGAGAAACTTGATTCAACGATTTCTTCTGTCTGCGAAAGGAAAAACTCCTAAATATAAGTTTGCTTGACAAATTAACTCTGCCAATAACACAGTAACTTAATGTATAATATTGAGAAGTACCGAAAAAGTATCCCATGATTTGTTTTAAATTTCGCCATCACCATTTGCTATCTACAGCCACAGAGGATTTAGCTTCTTCGTGATATTACTAGCCGAACTTGCTATTTTTCTTCATTAATTCATTGTGTCTCCATCATTTGTAAGATGAAGGAGATTTTATTTGGGTACAAAATTATTTGATTTTAAGAATTGTGTGCTCCATCCCTTCCAAGATGAGAAGATAGATTAGAAATGACTGGAAATTAATATCTTGGATGGTAGAGAAGCTATATAGACATCACGCTATAGTCGACCACAGATCATTGGAATTACCAAGGTCACGGGATTGCTGAGCCCTGTTGCCACTGTTGTCCACCCTCACCCAAACAAAACATCACTCCGTCTCTCTCACACGCACTCTCTTACTAGCTACCCCTACATACAAAGCTGCATCACCGGAGGGAGAAACAGGGAGTGGTGTCGGAAGAATTGCTCGTCCTTGACCATTCCAATGATCTGTGGACGACTATAATGATGTGGATCGAGAATATTCCCAGTGGGAAGGAACTTATGATTTGGGAATAATTCCGGGAATATTTCCCTGGCCAAGAAATTTTGGGAATTTATAAAATTGCTTTAAAATGATTGAAATTGATCAATCTGAGTCACTTTTCACGTTATTAAGTGCTTCAATATGATTGAAATTCATCAATCTCAGTAACTTTTCACACTATAATAAAACCTACTCTAGAACATGGTACGCCATAGTGGAGTAGGTCAATTTCCAAACAGAAAACACTAAAACACGTAAAGACACATTATAAGATGTTTCTGAAGCTAACTATTGTATATACTGTAATGGTAGTTTCTAATATTCTGTAATTGATGTAGTAGTTTTAGTTTTTTTTTGGAAATAAACTTTTATTTATTTATTTACTATAAGCTATAAATCATCCTTGTAATGTCAATTTTGCTTACTTTGTTGTACTGACATCACTTTCTTGTCATTTATTAATGAATAGTGTCTTTTCCTCTCTTGTCTTTTTCCTTTTCAAATCCAGCTATACAGAGTGTTTCAGGAGGAATGTGCAATACGTCTCCGGCTGATTCCTTACACCAAGTAGACAAAAAAGTTTCATGGGACAAACCCCCAAAAACGCTTTGTTACCGAGATAACAATAGCGCAAAATTTAGATTTTTCAAAAATATCAATTTTTCTAATTTTTTAGAGGCTTTACTCAGGTTTTAAAATTAACTGAGAATTACCTATGTAGAATTAGCTGAGAAATTCAATGAAACCAGTTTAAAGTTTATAACTTCAACGGTTAATGAGATAATGGGGAAAATATTACAAAAAACACAATTTTTTAACAAATAAGGGTTATAACTGGATAAGGAATCATAAATTTGTTTTTTTTAATAAAAGTTGAAGAGAGTCGGATACTAAAAAAAGGTGGAACGGTGGCGATTGTGTAAATCTCACCTAAATCTCAGAAATAATGCAATCAAAAATCACAAAATAGACAAAACATAGAACAAGTGAAAAATTTGTGTTTATACTCTATTCACGATCACTTGAGACGGAATAAACAAACTTTTTGAGTGTGTGTGCATGTAATGGAAGCTCTTCTTCTATGCAAAACTTTCGGCCACAGACCAACAGCTGTCTGTAGTCAATCACAGCTCAAAACAACAGTCTTGAGACAAGACAAGTCGGACTGTAGCCAATCACAGCTCCAGAGAAGAGTCAGCTGTTCGACTGCAGCTGACTTTTTCGTATAGATAAAGACCTTCCATTATACGCACTCACACGCAAAAGGTTTGTTTATTTCGTCTCAAGTGATTGTGAATGGACTATAGTATAGTTTCCTTTGTCCAGTTATAACCCTTGATTGTTGAAAAATTGAGTTTTTTATAATATTTTCCCATAATCTCAATAACCGTTGAAGTTACAAACTTCAAACTGGTTTCATTGAATTTCTCAGCTAAATTTAAATAGGAATTGATAATTTTAGAACCTGAGTAAAACCTCTAAAAAATTTTAAAAAATTAATATTTTTTGAAAAATCTTAATTTTTGGCCATTGTTATCTCGTTAACAAAGCGTTTTTGGGGGTTTGCCACATGAAACGTTTTTGTCTACAGTGTCGTCTTGGTGTAAGGAATCAGCCTGAGGAATATTGCATATTCCTCCTGAAACACTCTGTATACACACACAAAACTCAATAATACATATACTGTACTGCACACTGTTTGTATACAGATAAACTATTTGAACCTGTTCATGGTATTTTTTATAGTTCTGTCTTCAACACTATTGTCTCCTGACAAACAATACTCCACGTCCACGTACAAACAGAACCCAACCCGACCTCTCTCAGACAATCACTTTCTCTCTTATCCTACCTCTGAGAAGAAAGACTTTTAGAAGAAAGGAATGTGATTAGCGTGAAATAACAACTTGATTTTAATTTTAAAAATTGATAATGTTAGCTAAATTGGTGTTAAATGTTGTTTGCAAGTAGGAAACGGCTCACACATGAATATAATTTAGATACATAATAATAGAATTAAGACTTTGGAAATGACATTGATAGAAATTCAATATATCTTGGGATTAGGTTTCAACAATCATGAGGAAGTTAGCTTCTTGAATGGCTATTTTTTCCCCTGTATTATCTGATTCAAAATGAAAAACTTCTGTGGCCATAAATATTGTATTATTACCTTGTATTACCGGTATTTCTGGTTTTCTATTCTATTATTTGTTTAGGGGGCTAATTATTTTTGTGCAAAGAAATAGAGTAAACTTACTTCTCACTTCTCATGTAATGGAAGTCGAAGTACACCTATAACAATTTTTTGACATGATTATAGTTTACCTGACTTACAGGTACGGTACAGGCATTTATTAGTGAAGAAGAAACAAATTCAACTTGCAAGACTAGATGACAGTAGTAAAGTATTAGATTGATAGTAAGATAATAGTGGTTAACAATTAAATTATTGAAACACTTTAATTGAGTGCTCATTCCTCCTTACACGTTCCATGAAAATAATCAGTATATGAACTTCAATTGCTGTTTTATTTCAACTTATTACATTTTTCAAGTTATTCATTCTCATATATTTTACTTTACATATATTTTACTTTAATATATTGTATAACAGGTGTTTGAGACTTTGTGTAGCAAAAAAACGTCTTTGTTAGTCATTTTAGCTGGAAAAAATCATAAATTCCCGGGAATTTACATCCTGGGAATTAATGATTTTTGGGAATATTCCCCTTAAATTCCCTGGGAATATTTCCCCGATCTTAAATTCCCGGGAATTTTACATCACTACATCACGCTGATTAAAAAATTTGAATTGGGAGTTCAATACAAAATTAATTAATACCGTACCTCAAGTAGTAGAGAATTATAGGCTTCATTACCACTTCGAAGTTCTGCTTAATTAAAAAATTAGTTGATAATCACGCTTCATAACATTATCATTTTATAAAAAATCAATAATTGAAATTTTAAAAATCTTGATAGATTTAAATTTCACTATATTCCACCAATTTGTTTCTGGAATTGAAATCATACTTGACAAGGTCTTTCCTGTAGTATGTTTTTCTCATCTGTATTTCAAATGATATAATTATTACCTATATGAAATAAGCCAGTAGGTAAATTGGTGGAATGCAAAAATATACGAACCTTTGGAGCATACTGTTGCAAATAGTATTTGGTGATATAACTTCCACAGACCATCCTACGTAAGACGATTCTTTGCAAATTGAGTCAAATATTGTCTCCCTCTTCTGTTCTGTCAAGCTTTTCGAATCTGCACTTCCAAGGGACTTGACATCTGCTTCTTTATCCAATGGACAGTAGCATATTCCATACACCATTGGACCTAGAATGTTTTAAATTCAATTTCCATCACAGAATAGCACTTACAATATCAACACAAGCATCAGCACAAGATGCTGTCAAATTTCAACATAACTTACTCGTATGTATTGCTTGTTCACCTACGGAATGCGCATGACATTTATACTGAGAATTAATATACAGTATATGCTTGTAGCATGAGTGAAAAACAAATAACATAAACATTATTTACACTCTATGAAATGTTGTGATTGAAAAATAATAGTAAAAATCATCCAATATTATGGGAATGTAATGCTTGCCAGTCAAATGACTTTCTCGAAATATAAAAACATACAATACACAGTTACTGAGTTGGAGTACACAGTCAGTGGAACTCTAGGTTTAAAGCCGCGTTTACACCGAGTGTTAATAACAAATGTTATTAACAAAAGTTAATAACATTTCAGAATTGGCCTAAAATTTTGAGTGACAAAAGTTATTAACTTTCGTTATTAACAAAAATAAAGGTAACATTTGTTAATAACATTTTAGTCCAGTCAATGAAGTCTGTCCACACGGGTATAGAGTGCATGAAATATACCCCAATTTTTCACCTCAGGAATTTGTTTAGACTAGTTGGGAGGTTAATATACTAAAAGTCCCCGAACCTGGGGGGTGAGCATAGGATGGGAGGGGGGTTGGAAGGTAAAATTTTCCATTTTTTCGCATACAACTCGGAAACGGTGGATCCTAGAGGAAAATGCATTTTGATTTTGTAAATTCAAAAACCATAAGATATCTTTATCTTTATAGTCCAGTATGCAGGGATTTTCTTCTGCAAAAGGTGGTGTATGCGATTTTATTGTTTTGAATGCTTCATTAGGGTCCCAATAATGTGTATTCGGAAAGTGCAAAATTTCCCCCCGCACAACTTTTGATAGCCAGAAAACCATGCACTTTTTTAGTATTTAGCATATAACTAAAAAACGGACCAAATTTTTATAGGTACATTCTCATAGTAAATTGTAGAGGACAAAATTCTGCGTCGATTACCTTGGAAGCCATTGATTGGGAAAAAATCGCAATTTGGGCTCAAATTGTAGAAAATTATCTAGTTTATCGTTTGGTATGAAGAAATCATTAGTTTGAACTACTTAGGGTGGTTTTATTTACAGTAGCTTGAAATGAAAAAAAAATTCTCCCCTTTTTTCACTATTTTTATTCAAGTAATTGAACTATTTTTATAAATTGAGAATGATTATAGTTATGATTGCATTTTTGAGCTTAAATGGTAGAGAATTCAATTCTCTACAATTTTATCCGCATTTATCACCACCAACGTCTTAATATATTTGAGAAATTGCATAAAAAGTATGAAGAGAAAAAATGTTGATGATTTTTTTTTTATCAAACGTACCTCACCTTAGCATGGAATTTTTCATGAATTTATCAATTGCAAATGATAGAGGAAGTTATGATCTACCATTTAAGCCCAAATGCGACTTTTTCCCATCAATGGCTTCCAAGGTAGACGCATTTGAACACGAAAAGTCGCCTTTTTCTCGGTATATAGGAATGGGCTCAAAGTACTCTAGGTGATGGAATTCTTCAATTTTGACCCAATTCAACATATGATATACGAAATAGAACTGTCTTTTCAAGCTGAAAACAATGAGCCATAGTTTATCAGGATCCGTTCACTCTTACAAAAGTTAGGGGTGTCCTTATTCTATTATCCTTGAATGTCCTTTGTATCAAAAATAATTTGGATTTAGAGCAGTGGAGTATCTATTCTGATGGTAAATGATCCAAGTAGACTACGAAATACAAGATAGACTCTATTTGAACTTTAAATATCTAATATAACATCAAAATGTTGAAAAAAAACACCTGTAGCCTGTGTTATTTTTGGAAAAGTGATTGTTAATGATCCAAAAATAGGTCAAATATCAATTTTTTTGCACTTTCTAAACTCAATTTTTCATGCTCTACAATTTTTAGGGAGAGGGACGTAATACATTTCTCTGTTACTTTATGAGCTACAGAAAAATTGAAACAATTTTTTGGAAAATTTGGAAAAAATTGTGTTTTTTGAATGAATGTAAAACGTTATCTATTCGACCGATTTTTGTTTTATTTTTTTTCAATCGACGCAGAATTTTGTCTTCTTCAATTTACTATGAGAATGTACCTATAAAAATTTGGTCCGTTTTTTAGTTATATGCTAAAAACTAAAAAAGTGCATGGTTTTCTGGCTATCAAAAGTTGTGGGGGGGAAATTTTGTGTGCACTTTCCGAATACACATTATTGGGACCCTAATGAAGCATTCAAAACAATAAAATCGCATACACCACCTTTTCCAGAAAAAAATCCCTGCGTACTGGACTATTATACTTTTTATGCAATTTTTTCCAATATAAAACGAGGTTAAAGGGTAATTGAAGTAGAATGACATCCTAGAGAATTTGATTATATTACCATTATATATATACCATTTAAGCTCAAAATTGCATTTATAACTTGATTCATTCACATTTTAAAATCAAATCTCTGAAATTAAAATAGTGAGGGAAAAGGGACATCATTTTTCGTTACTGTCAATAAAATTGGACTAATTGGGATGTCCCATTTTTTAGTAGCTTGAACTTACGATTTTCATATATCAAACGAAAGAGAAGATTATGTTCTACAATTTGAGTTCAAATGCGACTTTCTACCATTATTGGTTTTCAAGATAGACGCATTTGAACACAAAAAATTTGGGTTTTCCCGGTATACAGGAAAAAGCTCAAGTACTCAAGTTAATAAAATTCTTCAATTTTGACTGAATTAAACATAATTATGATATATGCAATTGAACCGCCTTTCCAAGCTACTAAAAACTATGAGCTATCGTTTGTCAAGATCCCTTCCCTTTTACGAAAGTTAGGGATGTCCTTAGATTATTATCCTTGAAGGGTCCTTTCTACAGGAAATAACCAAGATTTTGAGCGGTAAAATAAGTATTCTGATGAGGAATAGTCCATATAGACTACCAGAAACCAGCTTGAATATATTTTTTATTACCTCGTATGTATATTCTAGCATCAAAATATTGACAAAACCCACCTGTAGCTTATTTTGGAGGAATTCCATCCTTGGAAAAGTGATCCTCAAACTTCCAAAAATAGGTCAAATATCAATATAAATATGCTGATAAATATAAATATTTGAACTCTACTTCTCACGCTCCACGATGTTTAGGGTGAGGGGGTAGTGGATTTATTGTTACTCTATAAGTAACATCACATTTGAAAGCAGTTAGGACAATCTTTTGAGATTTTGTTTTTTTTAATGGGGGTTTGGATCGAATTTTAAAAAATTTCTATTCGACCGATTTCCGTTTTCTTTTTTTAATCGACGCATATTCTAGTCCTCTTTAATTTCTATTGGGGACAGTTTGCTCTAGGATTAAACGTTTTCATTTAAGCAAAAAAACTAAAAAATTGTACTTTCTAAACCCCCTCCCACCCTATTCTCACCCCCCAAATTCGGGGACTTTTAGTATGTTAACCTTCAAACTAGTCTAAACAAATCCCCGAGGTCGAAAATTGGGGCATATTTTATGCAGTCTATAATGCTTTATTGACTGGACTAATTTGACTCTTGTCTTGCTCTAGTACACCAGACAATGGTGCAAGAGACAGACGTGGCTCTCGCTGCAGCTGCGTTTGTCATTTTGGCAGGAACCAAACCAAAACTTTTGGGTGAAACCGTCATCAGAGCAAGAACTGTGTATAGTGGAGGTGATTTGTTTGAATGAACTCCAAGAGGATGACCGCAATCCTCTTTCAGGCGACTCGAGGTGTGACATGAGTGTGAAGAATTTTTTTCGCATCGCTCGCCTTCTCCGCCATACATACCCCCCTGGACCTCCGAAATTATCAGCAGAGTGAATGAGTCAAACAGGCTCGCTTCGCTCGCCTCCAATTTCGTCAGAGAGGATTTGCTTTGATCATCAAATCACTTAATAGGTTTATTTTAAGAAATCGTTCTGAATCTGTTGTTCTATTAATTCAGTTCAATCTGGGTGTATGATTTGAACGTATTTAGATCAGTAGTTTCCGTGGAATAAACAAAAGTGCAGATTTCGAACATTGGAAAACCTTATTAAAGGCGTAACCTCAGAATAAATTCAAAATTTATTGAACACAGCATTTCTAGACCTAATCTGTACTTGTTTACCAAATTTCAATATTTTTTGTCAATTTGTTCTCGAAAAATCTAAGAAAAACTCCGAAAATTTCGAACACTAGTAAAACGCTAATATCGAGCGTAACCTTGGGAAGTATATTGGACATAGTTTGAAACTTGATTCAATATCTTCTAAATTAGACCATCCATAATCTCGCTGATCCATTTAATTTACAGTAAGGATTGATCGTATCAAGGCGGAAGATATGCAACCCGCAATGCATTGCCTACTAAATATCAACATTTTCTTGTTGGTTGGTTTTCTTGTTCGATTGGTTCTCGAAAAAATAATAAAACGCTGGAAAACTATAGAAAAACTCAAATATTTGGCGTACCCTTATGAAGTTTTAAAAATTCTACTCATAGCGCGCGTCTAAATGTCTAACCGAACATGCCTGCCAAATTTGAACGCATTTGGTTCAGTGGATTTTTAGTTCTGGTGATGAATGAATGAATCAGTGCCATTTTGCTTTTATATTTATATAGAGATTAAAATTTTCAAAAAAAAGACAAATGAGAAATCCCCTACACAATTTTTTTTATTTCTCCAAAACGTCATAATATAAACAGTGACTTTTTGTTAGACTACCAGACTATTAGTTAGTCTGTCATACTATTGTTATCCTGATTGGTTATGGCGGATGGTGAGAGGTGAGGGTGTTATGTTATGTAACCCATGGTACAATAATGCACTACCTTCTACTAATAAAATTTTACTAGGTATCTTCTACTATCGTAAAACAATCTTTTATAATCACTTGTTTCGACTTTCTACAAATTGAACTATTGTGAACAAATTATTAACTCAGGCCTATTCCGCATTTAACGAGAAGGATCAAAATGACAGAGAATGAGGAAGATAAAAGAGAAGAAAAATAGAAATAATGAAGGTATAGCGGATGAAACTTTTAAGAATTTAGCAATAGTAGTGAAAACAAAAATAATAATAAAAATAGAAGAAGAAGAAGAAGAAGAAGAAGAAGAAGAAGAAGAAGAAGAAGAAGAAGAAGAAGAAATGCCATTCAAAAACAATGTGGAGAACTGAGGAGGAAAAAATAAGAAAGTGTATTAAGTGTAAAGTGTAGATAATTATTGATGATGAGTAAGAAAGAGTGAGCAGAGTGGAGGAAGAGAACGATTGAATGAATGAATAAGTAGTAGGCCTATTAAAAATGAAGACGTAGGTGGAAGAGAGAAGAAGAATGGAGGTGGAAGGTCGAAAAGGATATTCGCTAGAAAATAATCTAAGAGACACTATTATCAAAGAAAAACTCAATACTTGCACGTATAAATTCGAGACCATATACACGAGACCATTTACCCCAAAAATAGGGTTTTCTTAATACAATGATATCTTTTCACTGCTCTAGTTCAAAAACTATACAAGAGAGAAAGGTCTACTTGGTCTCAAATTGTAGAGGACAAAATTATCCCTAGAAGGAATTTGAATTGGACAATTAAAATTAATATGTCAAAAGATCGAGCAATCAAAAACTGAAAATAATAAAATTATTGTTTTTTCGAAAATTAACATTTTTTCTGAAAAATCGTAACTTGGTTTTTAGTGAAGATAAAGAGATGATCTTGTTACCATTCCCTTGCAAACTTTATCTCCTAAAAAAAAGATTAGAATAATTTTTTCTGTCCGACGCTTCATTTTGACGTTTTTTCAAGAAAACCAAAAAATAAGCAGAAACATTCCAATATAGCGGCCAAAAAAACAACTTTCTGACACGTAGAAAAGTGGCAACCCTGTTGAAATTCAAGCAAAAATTCGCTATTAACTTTTTTTACCTGTGAATTTTTAATGCATGCTATTTAAATGGGAGCTATTGACATTCGAAAAAAGGGCCCCAAAACGCAAGTGACGTCTGCGGTGTGGAGCAACAGGTGTGCAGGATGCCAGGCGCGGGGTGGGTATAGGGAGGATTGTTATTAACCAAAGTTACCGAACTGAAATTTCTAGTAACATTTGTTATTAACATTTTTTATTAACATCCTTTGAACTTTTTCTTGTTTAAAAGTTAATAACATTTGTTACTTAAAATTTTTGGCAAATTCTGAAATAACATTTGTTATAAACACTCGGTGTAAACGCGAAATATTTACTTTTGTTATTAACAAAAGTTGATAACAAAAGTTATTAACATTTGTTATTAACACTCCGGTGTAAACGCGGCTTAAATCTCAACCTCCAGATCACTCAGCCACTATAGCCTATAGCATCTCTGATAAGACTTAATTATTATCACATTTCAAGATTTCATAAAACTCACATTTAAACCTAAATCAAGGTTAAATGGCTTATTATCATAGTGCATTCAAAAATTGCAAAGTTTTTAATCATTTTTATTTAGTGTTTCTGATCAGATCTTCATTGTTTACAGTCAACTTATATCAAAATTCAGGATTTTCAAAAGTTAAAATTGTAATGTAAATATATCCATCATCCATCATTCATTATTTAAACATCATCATCCACTTGCTTAAAATACTTGCTATCAAATCGCAATTGTAACAATAAATAATAGTAATTGAACAAGCATTAGCGAGTTCCTTCTTTTGACTCAAGGCCAAAAGTCATGGTCCATCTGGTCTGTCTGTCTGTATGTTCGACAATAACTTTTGAATGCCTCAATTAATCAATTTCAAATTCAGAACATATATTCTTCATACTTTTATACAGGTCAAGTTCATTGGACAATGAAATCGACCGACTCCTTCATCCTTTTTCAGGCAAAAAAAGGATAAGCTCTCAGGAACAATATATCTATATATACTCCGGAATCTATTATATTTCAACACAATAATCACGGCTCGAACCCAGGTCAGACCAGGAATTTTTCTCAGGCCACTTTCCCGTGTTTCGGATGGACACGTTAAGCCGTCGGTCCCGGCTGCCTAAAAACAGTCGTTAAGTCATGTCAGAGGCCCTGAAATTGATCAGGAGCGACCTGAAAACTCTGACACCAGACCTGAGCCAGCCAGGTTACACGAATATTATTATTATTATTATTACGGCTCAAAAAAATGTCATATGGAATTTGAATGAATCATTTTTTTGGATAATCCATCTGATCTCAATAAAACAGCTGATTTATTAGCGGCAAATTTGAAAGAACTATCATAAAAATAATGTTCTCAAATGAAAAATACTTTCATGTTGAATTGAAGTCATATGTCAAATATTGAAGTTTAAACATGCGATAGGAGTCTATTTAGGTAGCCTACTTAAACAGCTGACAAGAGGCGGCAAATTTGAATTATTTTATCACAAGAAATTTTTCCTGTATTTTTTTGGTAAAGAAGGGCTTTTATTTGCTCTTGGGCAGCCATCACAGTAAAAAATGTGATGAGAAATCATGATTATGGATTTTTTTAATCATAATTAAATCCGGTTCAAATTCAGCAAGCAACTGATAGAAGACAAAAATTGAAAATAAAAATACAATAATTTATTATCCAAGAAACAAGAATCTGTTCTGAGCTAACAAGATTTTCAAAACAAATCTGATTGTTATTATCACATGATGTTTTTGATGTAACAGAAATTGTGGTTGGTGAATACTCAGCTCTCTCTCAGGACAGTCTGTAAATTGTCTAAATGAGCAAAACGGTTTAGTTCCACTTGCTCTTGACTCAATAATATGTTCTTGCAGATCGCTTGCCGACTGTCTTTCCTGGTAAAGTTCCTTATCACTAACAGCTCTTCAATCATCTTTTCGTTGGCGTCTGCTATACTCTAGTTTAACACCATTATCTACTGTATCACTCTTGAGGTAGGTTTTAGTTGATAGAGCGTACCGCGGTAGGCAGTCGCGACTGTACAACAATGGTTGAGAGCATAGGCTACATTTTATTCATTTTGGTTGATGCGGCCGCGACTGGATTCGTTCGAGGAAGACATATGCTTCAACAATGGAGCATTCAGCTATTGACAACCGCGATCGACAGCAGCTGGACGCAGTCACTTCAAAAAAATATCCTTTTATAGCATACTAGTAAGCCCCATGGGCTGAAGAACTCGCGTGCAAACTCTTGAAGTTGATTTATGGATTTAATAACTTGATGATAAATTTTGCAGTCAAGTCCACGTGATCAAGTTCTCTGGAGCTTTGGATGCCGTGAATTGTCAAAATAGGAACCACAAATCTTGCCAATACCTATATTAATACAATTCTGAATGAATCCTTTTTGTGAGGATATAGTTATGTACAATATATTTTGATATAGGCTACCGTTTTCATTTGTTCCTATTCCAACTATCCGCATATCCGCTGCAGCCAATGCACCAATAAAAACGTACTTGTTCAAGACAACTTGATGATAAAAAATCACAAAGATTAACTGAACAATTCTAACAAATTTGAATATATGGATGTAATAAAATTTTATTATATTTCTTGCAGAAACTTATTCATACTATATTTAAACTTAGAGTATAGAGTTATATTGATTGCATTTTGTATTGAATTCAATAGCCTTAGTAAGTTATATAGTGTAACAAATTGGAAACAGTTGAGCCATTGACAAACGTTGTAGAGCTTTGTTCAAGAATGGGATTTTCCAATATTTTAGTATTTTCATTTGGATAAATCAAATATATTATCAATCAAAGATCCATTCAATATAGTATTCCTCAAACCCCATAGTGAAGCACAGGTGACATTATTATCAGTTTGACCTATCAAAGCATGTAATGGGAATTAGATGGAACAAAAATTTGTTTTAATGAAGATTGGGGATAAACATCTAATGGTAAAATATTTCAAATTGCCGCCTCTTGTCAGTTGTTCTAATAAATAGACGCCTATTATTTAAAACAACTCCGTATAATCAGCTGATCATAGCTATAAGAGGATATATTTTTTAAGTGACTGCGGCCAGCTGCTGTCGATCGCGGTTGTCAACAATAGCTGAATGCTCCATTGTTGAAGCATTCGTCTTCCTCAAACGAATCCAGTCGCGGTCGCATCAAGCAAAACAAAAAAAATGTATGCTCTCAACCATTGTTGTACAGTCGCGACTGCCCGCTGCGGTACATTCTATCAACTAAAACCTACCTCAAGAGTGAGAGTGATACCGTAAATAATGGTGTTACACGAGATTATAGCAGACGCCAACGAAAAAGGCAATTGAAGAGCTGTTAGTGATATGTTAGCTGTTAGTAATAAGGAACTTTACCAGGAAAGACAGTCGGGAAGCGATCTACAAGAACTTATTATTGAGTCAAGAGCAAGTGGAACTAAACCGTTTTGCTCATTAAGACAACTTACAGACTGTCCTGAGAGAGAGCTGAGTATTTGCCAAGCGCAATTTCTGTTACATTGAAAACATTGTGTGATAATAACAATCAGATTTGTTTTGAAAATCTTGTTAGCTCTGAACAGATTCTTGTTTTTTGGATAATTATTGTATTTTTATTTTCAATTTTTGTCTTCTATCAGTTGCTTGCTGAATTTGAACCAGATAATTATGATTTAAAAAATCCATAATCATGATTTCTTATCACATTTTTTTACTGTGATGGCCACCCAAATAAAAGCCCTTCTCTATACCAAAAAAATACTGGAAAATGTCTTGTGATAAAATAATTCAAATTTGCCGCCTCTTGTCAGCTGTTTAAGTAAATAGACTCCTATCACATGTTTAAACTTTGAGTTAAATATTCAACATATGACTTGAATTCAACATGAAAGTATTTTTCATTTGAGAACATTATTTTTATGATAGTTCTTTCAAATTTGCCGCTAATAAATCAGCTGTTTTATTGAAACCAGATGGATTATCCAAAAAATGATTTATTCAAATTCCATATGACATTTTTTCTAGCCGTGATTATTTTGTTGAAATATAGTAGATGCCGGAGTATATATAGATATATTGTTGCTGAGAGCTTATCCTTTTTTCGCCTGAGAAAGGATGAAGGAGTCAGCCAATTTCATTGTCCAACGAACTTGACCTGTATAAAAGTATGAAGAATATATGTTATGAATTTGAAGTTGATTAATTAAGGCGTTCAAAAGTTATTGTCGAACATACAAACAGACAAACAAACAAACAGATGGACAACAACTTTGGGCTTGAGTCAAAAGAAGGAACTTGCTTATGCTTGTTCAATTATTATCAGTAACTCTCTTGCTGGAACTTCATACAGCTTGAGGCATAATTATTATGATTAACAAGCAAATGATAGTTATGATCAGCTGAACTTAGAAATTTTTTAGCTTCTAAGCTCTTAAGCTAAGAAAAAATCTTTTTTTTCATGAAGTTTCATGAAATAACAGATTGATAATAAGAATCACTGATAGAATAACTTAATATTCTTTAATATTATCAATCTATCAATCTATTATTGAATGAGCAACAGCGAGTTCTTACTTTTGACTCAAGACCGAAGTCGGTGTCCGTCTGTTTGTTCATTTGTTTGTTTGTTTGTTTGACAATAACTTTTGAACGCCTCAATTAATCAACTTCAAATTCAGAACACATATTCTTCTAACCTTTATACAGGTCAAGTTCGTTGGACAGTGAAATCGATCGACTCCTTCTTCCTTTTTCAGGAGGAAAAAGGATAAGTTCTCAGCAACAATATATCTATATATACTCCCGTATATTTCAACACAATAATCACGGTTGGGGGAAAAAATGTCATATGGAATTTGAATAAATTATTTTTTGGAGAATCCACCTGATTCCAATAAAACAGCTGATTTATCAGCGGCAAATTTGAAAGAACTATCATGAAAATAATGTTATCAAATGAAAAATACTTTCATGTTGAATTGAAGTCATATGATGAATATTGATCTCAAAGCTTAAACATGTGATAGGAGTCTATTTATTTGAACAGCTGACAAAAGGCAGCAAATTCAAATTATTTTTGAAGTATTCGTGCTGAAAGAAGTTTGTTGTTCCATTTGATTTCCATGCTTTGATTAGTCAGACTAATAATAAGTCAGCCGTGATTTTCTATGGGATTTGAAGAATGCTATTAAAGGAATTTCTAATAATTTATATATTGGATTTATCTGAATGGAAATACTGAATTATCAAAAAATTTCATTCTTGAACGAATCTCTACAAAGTTTGTTAATGGTTTAACTGCTGTTTTCAATTTAATACAATGTACAAATTTAAAACAAGAGGCGATCAATATGACTACAGAGTGTTCCAAAAAGAACTAACTCAAGTACTATCACGGTGTTCTTTGAGCTGAAACAAACAGAACATATCATTGGCAAAACAACGAATTCTCCCCAGTTTTCCTGTAATTCTTCTATTATTTCAAGACTTTCCATCATACCTTGATAATAGATAGACTCTACACGAAGTTTCAATAGTATGTATGGTTTTCAGAAAAAATAAGGGAAAGTTATTTCATCCATATTTGTAAATTTATTAGAATTCTTCAGTTGATAGGTCTACTCTGAATTTTTGCAGTCAAGTCATCTTGAACAAGTAGGCCTACGTTTGTATTGGTGCATTGGTGGCAGAAGAGTTGCGGATAATGATGTATCAAAATATACCGAAGAAACATCTTTTCTTATTAATAATTCCTCACAAAAAGGAATCAATCAGTATTGAATAAATCTAGGTATTGTGTTAGTATGATTTGTGGTTCATATTTTCAAATAATTAAAGCCATAAGTTGACTTTGAGAGTTTGCACGCGAGTTCTTCAGCCCATGGGGCTTACTAGTTTAATCTATCAATCTTCAATTTTTGTAAACCTAGCCTATACTGATTGAAAAATAATAAAAGGAACATTTTTTATTCATATTCTAAATATTAGTGGCACCCAACACATCAACAAACTTGATCAAGTGGACTTGACTGCAAGATTTCATCATCAAGTTATCAAAGCCATAAATTAACTTAAAGAGTTTGCATGCGAGTTCTTCAGCCCATGGGGTTTACTAGTAATAATTAACTTGTTGAGCAGAGCGAAGCAAAGCTCTAATGGATTAGGAAAGTCACTCTTTGTATAACTACTCCTCCGGAACCGCTCGACCGATTAAATTCAAACTTGCCATGGTGATAGTAGACATGGACGTCCAGGTTATAGGCTATAGAGCATTTTGAAAATTTGCATATTAAGGACGAAAAAAGGAAAAAAGGATTGCTTACACACTATTACTATACACATTATTCATGCTATATTCATGCTCTCTGCACTGCAGGATTGCAACCTAACATCAGTTTTGAGAAACGTTCCTGGTCAGAAAAGTCTATTATGCTCTTGAAATCATGTTGGTATCACTGGCAGAATCGGCTCCTTATCAAAACCCTCATAGCCCAGTGGTTAGCGACGTGGACTACTATTTCACTGCTTACCAATCAGGGGGGTTTTGAAACCTGAGCAGAACATTTTTTTTTGCCGATTATTTTCAACTTAGAACAACTTCCAATATTATTTTACATGGAAATAAAAGAAATAAACGACCTATTAAGATTTGTTTGGTTAAGAGAAAATTAAATAAGGAATTAAAAATTAAAAATTTAAATTAAAATAAAAAATAAAAAATTAAAAATTAAAAATTAAAAATTAAAAATTAAAAATTAAAAATTAAAAATTAAAAATTAAAAATTAAAAATTAAAAATTAAAAATTAAAAATTAAAAATTAAAAATTAAAAATTAAAAATTAAAATTAAAAATTAAAAATTAAAAATTAAAAATTAAAAATTAAAAATTAAAAAATTAAAATTAAAAAATTAAAAATTAAAAATTAAAAATTAAAAATTAAAATTAAAATTAAAAATTAAAAATTAAAAATTAAAAATTAAAAATTAAAAATTAAAAATTAAAAATTAAAAATTAAAAATTAAAATTAAAATTAAAATTAAAAATTAAAAATTAAAAATTAAAAATTAAAAATTAAAAATTAAAAATTAAAAATTAAAAATTAAAAATTAAAAATTAAAAATTAAAAATTAAAAATTAAAAATTAAAAATTAAAAATTAAAAATTAAAAATTAAAAATTAAAAATTAAAAATTAAAAATTTATTCAAGATATTGAATTAAGTTTTAAACTACCTATGTCCAATATACTTTTCAAAGGTTACACTTCATATTAGCGTTTTACTATTTTTCAGAATTTTTGGAGTTTTTCTTAGATTTTTTGAGAACAAATTGGCAGAAAATGTTGAAATTAAGTAAACATGTCACAAATTAGGTCTAGAAATGCTGCCAATTTGTTCTCAAAAAATCTAAGAAAAACTCCAAAAATTCTGAAAAATAGTAAAACGCTAATATGAAGTGTAACCTTTGAAAAGTATATTGGACATAGGTAGTTTAAAACTTAATTCAATATCTTCCAGATTAGTTCATCTATAATCTTGC
Organism: Sogatella furcifera; assembly: GCA_017141385.1. Taxonomy (NCBI): domain Eukaryota; kingdom Metazoa; phylum Arthropoda; class Insecta; order Hemiptera; family Delphacidae; genus Sogatella; species Sogatella furcifera. The sequence continues at coordinate 15,571,041 of CM029550.1, read as the reverse complement.
TGAACCATTGAACTTACAATTTGGATATGTCATATCAAGGTGGAAGATATGCAACTTGCAATACATCTACAATTTTTAAAAACTTATTACTTGCTTAATCTTGAACGGATTTCAAAAATATTATAACACAACATTTCTACACCTCATCTGAACCTGCCCACCAAATATCAATATTTTTCACCGATTTTTTTTAAATTTTCAATTTTTAATTTTTAATTTTTATTACTTGCTTACTTGCTTATTATTACTTAATCTTGATCAGATTTCAAAAATATTCTAACACAACATTTCTAGACCTCATCTGAACCTGCCCACCAAATATCAACATTTTTTTACCGATTTCTTTAATTTTTAATTTTTAAAAGTTTATATTGATTTTCCTTTATAATTTGCTACTGAATAATTATTTTAAACAATCAGAGCACATTTGAGACCAAAAAAGGTACGTCAAATGCTGTATTTTCAAAGTTGAACCACTCATAGAGAAAATGACTCCAGCTCGGTCAATATTGTTTGAAAATTATTGATTTTGTCTTAACCATAGGAAACATTCTGACCTTCAATTAGAGCCCAATCAATATTTTTTTAACCAATATTGACCAAGCTGGAGTCATTTTCTCATCTTGCCTTATTCTATCAAAATAAACACTCACTTGAGAAAACATTCACTTAAAGGTTGTTGCTCCTATTTTATATTCTCATTTCATAACATTACATGGTAATAGAATGAGCCACTTTCACCATCAGCTAGGTTTAGCTAGGCTTAAAAAACCGGGATCAAATTTTCGAGTCTTCGCTTCAAAAAATTTTGGACAAAAAGAAAGCTCGCTCCGCTCAATTTGCGGCTGCCTCCGCATGCGCTTCCCTAGTTTATTTTCATTATGAAAAAAATCTCAACAGTGATGAAGTAATAATTGATTGTCATTTCCAGTACCCTTACACCTCAAATTTAATAACTTAATATAGTTTGAAGCGAAAATTCAACTGATTTATGAATTGTGATACGGTACATAGTTTTAAATAAAAATATCAATTTAAATAAGAATAAGTTACTACTGTGATCTTTATTAATTAAGAAATAATTGAACTGATCTCGTAATTACTAATTAGGCTATAACAGTTACTGTAGCCTAATAAGCCGAAGTGTAGCCGTGTAGGGTTCAAGTCTTGATGACCAAGTTGGCTACAGCCAAATAATAATATGTTTGCAATTGATTCTATTGTAAGCATTATGGCACAATCAATAATTATCCATTGCATCGGCTTATAAATTTAACAATGTTAATAATAATTTTCAATATTTAGTTAAAAATTAAACTAACCTAAAACTGGTCCTCGACCAGCCTCATCAACGCCGAGCATACATTTCTCTGTTTTGCATAGTTCTGGAACATGCGAGGATAATATCAAGTTTTCTGAATTATCTCTTATTTGAAATACTTCTTTGAAATCTGAAGCAGAATTAACTACACTATATAACCTGTTATCACCCATACTGAAATTATTCAAACCACAACACAATACACAATACAGAACAGAACTTGTTCTACTAATTGCAAAATCCCGCCAAGCGCCAAGCCAAGCCAAGGTAGTCGGTAACAGTATGGCCAGATTGGTCAGAGTCAAATATCGTACAAGCGCTCCTAAATTATCGTATTTCAGACAAAATTATCGTACAATTTCAAAAAACCTCTTAATGGGCTAAAATATTGATTAAATCGATGACATAGTAATGACTCATCCTCACTTATCATCCCTAAACTCGCAATTTGCTCGGCGAGCAAAAAAAACTGGCAATATTTCAAAAAATCAAATTTTCAAAATGATGTTTGTCTTCTTTTTTCAGTAATTCGATTGAATAAAATTAATGATTTAGAATTTTAGACAGACCGTTTCAAGTGTAGGCTATCAATAAAATGTAGGTTTTTGTTTGTGCGGAACGTAACGACCGTCGGCCGCAATGAACCGTTTTCGTTTGCACGAGTCGGTCGCAACGACCTTCCATCATGATCTACCAGGAAGAAATCAATATTATATAAACACCATTTCAATCAAAATCTCATCTACTCTGGTAAAATTATCCCTTATAAATCTAGATATTCCCCTCCTGGTCATCTTAATAATAACTTACAATATTATAACTTACCGTACTTGATTCAACCACAGAGAAGAAGAAAAATTCAACACAGATGCCACCTTTTTTGCAAATGGTCGTTGCGCTCCGCACAAACCAAAACCTACCTACTCTAATGGTGGCTCCACACGCTCGGGTGAGTGGCCAATTCGAGCGGCCAGTCGAGCGACTCCGCGATCGTTTACCATCCACACACGACGCGAGTGCCACACGAGTTTCAGCGCCATTTTGCCATTTTGACAGCGCAAGGGAGCGTTGAGGCGAGCGCCGGTTCCCGCCAATTCTTCTTGATTTTTGAAATTGTAGACCTTACTGTTGCTCAAGCATATGCTGCTTTTTCTTACTAAAATTTGTGTTGAGGGTTGATCTCAGCAATTACTTGTATTATAATCTTCAAGTTTGAACCTCAAGTTCAGTCCTTAATCTTAAGTGTTGGTTTCTCCTCCAAAAACATTGAGCTAGTTCTAGTTTGAACAATCACCTAGTCCAATTGAAAGTTGAAACACATCATAATAAATGTGGCCATACACTTACAGCTGACGGTATAAACTGAAATTTTAGATGGACTTTTTGAAAAAAACCGACCCTAAATATTAAATGATTGTTTCAAAATTTTCAGTTCTTACATTATAAGAACTTACTTATAAGTTCATCTGAAATTTCATTTTAAACCATCAGCTGTAAGTGTATGGTCACATTTATTAAGATGTGTTTCAACTTTCAATTGGACTAAGTGATGGTTTAAACTAGAATTAGCTCAATTTTTTGGAGAAACCAACACTTAAGATTAAGGAGTGAAGTCTGAACTTGAGGTTTAAATTGAATGATTATAATAGAAGTGATTGCTGAAATCAACCCTCAACACATTTTCTTCTATAGGTAGTATTTTGTTTGTTTGATGATTTATGATACACGAAGGGGGGGAAACCTTGACATGCCTTGTCGCAGGCTGTCCAGAGTGCGTGACAGTTTCCCTACCCTGGCACTGAGGATATATTCAACCACTTGCCTGTGAGCCTGCGAAATGCACCCATCAATGTCTACAGGAGGAGGCTGTCTCACTATCTTGTGAGTCGGAGCTATTATGCAGTGGTCGAATTCTTTGAAGACGACTTGTCGGAGCCGGAGGTGTTGCCAGTCGCCTCATAACAGTCACTAAGTGGCCAGTTCTATTAAATGACAAAGCACAAGTTGGGCTATCTCCGTTTTTGTTCACTAAGGAGTTTATAGTGTTAATTTGACGGAATCTCTCCAGGTTGCCTGGGCATGGATCAAGAATTGGAAATTATGGAAATTATCTTTGTACTTTGTAGGCCTATGAAATTTTATATTTGTTATTTGACGCTTGTATTTTATCTGATGCCCTCAGATAAGGCTACAATAAATTTCATTCTATCTATTCTATTGATTCATCAGGTTGGTTAGATTAAATACTCAAATATTCCCACGCTCCAAGTCACAATTATTTTGCTTTGGTGTGTGTGCCCCAGCGTTACAAATATTTCGCACCGAAACCTTTGCCTCAAAATCAGAGTCCAAATTCTTGGAACCACTGCAACAAATTTGCGACGCATTGGTCTGCGCAATAGGCTTAAGGAATCATAAAATTGTATTTTTCATCAATGGAAGTTGAAGAGAGTCGGATTCTAAAGAAAAAGTTAGATGGAGGCAATTGTGTAAATCTTACCCAAATCTCAGAAATGGCAATCAAAAATCGCAAAATTGACAAAACATAGCACAAGTGATGAATTTGTGTTTAGTTGCAATTTTGCTATTTTTGATCGCCATTTCTTTGATTTGGGTAAGATTTACACAATTGTCGTCATCTAAATTTTTCTTTAGAATCCGACTCTCTTCAACTTCCATTAATAAAAAATACAATTTTATGATTCCTTATCCAGTTATAACCTTTATTGTTGAAAAATGGCGTTTTCTAGCATATTTTTCCAATTATTTTAATAACCGTTGAAGTTACAAACTTGAAACTGGTTTCATTGAATTCCTCAGCTAATTTTACATGGGAATTGCCTATTTTAGAACCTCACTAAAGCCATAAAAAATTGGAAAAATTAATATATTTTGAAAAATCTCAATTTTCTGCCATTGTTGTTTCAGTAACAAGGCGTTTTTGGGGGGTGGTCCCATGGAACTTCTTTGTCTACTTGGTGTAAGGAATCAGCCTGAGAAGTATTGTACATTCCTCCTGAAACATTCTGTATACGACCCAATTATTTATTAATTTCACTTACAATTTATTCATTGAAAATTGAAATGAATTATTGCACAGTAATACATTAACATGAGGATCAATAGTGATATTATTTCAAATATTCAGACTTCAATTTTAATTATTGGAGAAATAAAAAATATAAGTTAGGCCAATACGAGTTCAAAATCAAACTAAATTTAGAATAGCCTATTACACTTCATTTGAATACCTGTAGCCAATCACAGTCTTTGTCTTGTCATTGAGTCAAACAAGAACAGCTGTGATTGGCTACAGATATTCAACAATCAACAGGCCGACACTAATGTCCTTGTGTACAGAACGCTTTAGACACTAATAATAAATTATTACTATCATAGAATTCACTTTAATTGTCATGTCTCACATTTTTATTCAGCATATGCAACAGATTTAAAAGTCACTTTATAAGTTATCAGGTTCTATCTGTAAAGATGTTTGGGGCATATAACTTGGGTAACACAATTTTCCAGATAGAAATAAGTTTATTTTTTGTAGAATTAAAATCATGAATCAACTGGTCCCCAGTTTTATTTGGTTGGGTTTTATCCAATATCCATTGAAGTGCTCTATTAAATAATTGTTCTGTGTTGTTTTGCTTGTTTTTCTGCAGTTTCAGAGCTGATCTCAAATATACTGAATTCAAGTAAATATAGCTCATGTGGTCTATTTTTCTTCATCTTCTTTTTCCTCTTCTTCATCTTCTTCCTCTACTTCTTCTTTTTCTTTCAACTTATCTGCATTTTAAGGCCAGGTACAGGAAATAGCTACAGCTTTTTGATTGTGATGTTATGTATCTCTACGACAGTATGGTAGATTACACTTATTTATTACCTTCTTATAGTATTAATTGGTGTAGGTGGGGGAAAAATGTTGTGTGCATCACGGGCCCAAAGTAATTTTTCTCCCTCAGGGAGAAAAAGTTGCACTTTAGTCCCTAGATGCACAAATAACTATTGTTCACTAACCTATCTATTTTATTTACAATATACAGAAACATATTCTCACATACAGAGAACTCAATATTTGTATAACTTAGGCATAAAATTTAAATATTAATTAACCTATTAAAGGGATGAGCTATGGTTGCATACACACACTCACACACGAAAGCAAATCTAGACCTCACTCACATTCGGACAACAATTTAGAACAATGGTATACGGTTAAAGACTGTATATTACAGTCCCTATAGTTTTGATAAGTAGCATAGTGTGGAGCTTCCGAGTTGAATGACCAGCAATACAAAAGCATGCATTTTGTCCAACAGCATTATTACAAGTTCACATCGGTATGCCTTGAATTAAGTAAGGCAATATTATTTCATATCACTGCAGTAGAGTTCATCTATAGAATGTGAATACCTGAATCTATAGTGATTTTTAATGTACCACACAAGCTCTGAGATTGGAAGAATTATTAGATGGTTTGGAAAAGTTGTAATGAATACACCGAATTTATCAATAAATCGAATACAATTTATTTATAGACGCATAAATTAGTATCACAACATTTTTGCATTCGCCGTACTTTTAATTAGAAATCTAAATGATACTCAATACAAAATATCGCTCTATTTACAAGTCATTACCGAACATAGTTCAGTAATAACAAGAAGGTTCAACTTTTTCGTAGTGCTTGTTAATGTTTAAAAATTTTTCGAAAGAACTCAATTTGAATAAAATTTGAAGGCACATTGAATACGGTATCATATTACAATCATGATAACAAAGATTGGTGAGATTTTTTAATTGATTGCTTCGTAATGATAATTATTGCTCAGGGTGGCAATTTTTCTTTTCAGAGCTTCACTTTCATTTTTGTAAAATCGAATTCGATTGGCTTGTTTGAGAAGTAGATCTTCAACTCCGTTTATGCTTTCCCTGCAAAACAGGAAGAGTATTTATTTATTCAAGTTTCAACGGTTATAAATTTTTACATAGGAATAATCTGCATGCAATACAGGCAAAAATAGAGAAATTGATAAAATATGTACAATGAAATAGCAGAGGGAAAAAGTAACAGTACAATATCATTGAATACAAAGGAAAATAAGTTCAAAACCACTGAAAAATACATATTAGTCACTAGAGATACAGAACTCATGCTAGACGGTGAGCTAATTAGTAAAATAAACAAAATTCACATCAATAAGCCTAGATTTCCACAAATAAGTTGGATAGAAGGAGTGCCTGGTTGTGGGAAATCGACATATATAATCAGGAAGCACTCTCCAGGAAAAGATTTAGTACTAACTCAAACTAGAGCAAGCATAAAAGATATAAGAGATTCGGTTTCAGCAAAGTACGCCAGTCAGAACATACCTATTCAGCTAAGAATGGATTACAGGACAGTAGCATCATATATTATAAATAATCCAGGCAAGAAATATGAAAAAGTATACATTGATGAGGGGCTAATGATGCATGCTGGTTACATTGGCTTTATTGCAGAATTGAGTGGAGCAGTGGAAATTATAGTTGTGGGCGACTCCAACCAGATACCATACATCGAGAGATCACCAGTAGTTACCAAGTGGAATAAAATTTCAGATTTCTGTGAACCTGAAGAATATATAACAGTAACAAAGCGGTGTCCAGTGGATGTATGTTTTGTACTTCAATCATTCTATCAAGGAATCAGCACAAAGAATGCCCGAGTAAGATCAATTCTTCCAACATTCAAAAACGGCGAAACCCATCAGCTCAAGGAAGATACTCTAATCCTCACATTCACGCAAAAAGAAAAAAAAGTTCTCCGTGATTGCATGAAGAAATATAAGTCCCAGAGAATTAACACAATTCACGAAGCGCAAGGGCTTACTTCAAAGGATGTAGTGTTAGTGAGGATTGACACAAAAGACAATAAAATATACAACAGTGTATCACATGCTATTGTCGCAATATCCAGGCATACAGAAAGCTTCAGATATCTAACAACAGGCTACAATGATGCAGTGCAGGATATTATTGATAGAGTAAACGGGAGGACAGATGAAGAGCTTTTGGTATGGAACAACAAAAACTTAGAAATAGAATCCAATACAAAAAATTATAAAATTGATGAATAATCTGATAGAAGAGCTTGACTTAGCAGATGTAAATGATTTTTCAACTCTGGATCCGAAATATGTATGTGATAGCTTGAAACAGTTTAACCTGAAAATTATCAGTTTTAATATTAGAAGTTACAACAAGAATATTGACGAGTTCCTGATACAACTAGAAGACTTACAGTGTGATTTTGATGTTATTGTTTTAACAGAATGCTGGATTTCTTGCAATACAACTCCGCGAGTCATAAGTAACTACAATCTATATGCAACCGAGAAGAATCAGCTGCAGAATGATGGAGTGATTGTATATGTTAAAGCTGACATTAACACTGAGGTTGAAGAGCCAGAAATTCAACACGCCAACTGTTTGAACCTCCGCCTTGATACTGGAGAAAGTATATTTGTTGTAACCGCAATATATAGGTCACCTTCCAATCCGGATTTGACAGAATTCATCAATAGTTTGAGACAAGTATTCGAGGGATCAAGTCAACATTCCCATGTAGTTGTAGGAGACTTCAATATTAACACCATAGAACCAAACAAGCATCGATAACTGGATGATTATGAGAATTTACTCAGTGAATTTGGCTTTGTTCACTGCATCAAACAGCCTACTCGAGTCAACAACAATACCGCCACATGCCTGGATCACATCTTAGTGAACTTCAAAAAGATCTTATGCCAATAATATTTCAAAACTCAATAACAGACCACTACACTACTATTCTTGGAATAAAAAGCAACAGAAACATCAATAATGTGGAGAAAGAGCAGCACAGAGAAAAATTTGATAGAGTCAAGTTTTCATCAATGCTTTCAGAAGAAACTTGGAACTCCATTCACATGCAGGATAGTACTGAAGACAAACTGAAAGAGTTTATTACTATAGTGAATGGGTGCCTGGAAGAGTGTAAGAAAGCTTACATAGTTCCACATAGAAAGAAGAAAATCAAGCCATGGATAACATTGGGAATAATAACATCTATAAGGAAGCGAGATAAACTTCATAAACAATGTAAAAATAATGCATCAAATCTCCAACTAAATCAATATTACAGAAAATTCAGAAACCTATTAACCAGAGTTATAGAAGAAGCAAAAAAACAATATTTCTCTCACAAGTTTGGAGATTCAAGAAATGCAAAACAGACATGGAAGGTGATTCAAGAAATAACTGAAGTTCAGAGACCAAAAACACAAATCAAACAAATAAATGTGCAAGGAAGAGAATTGAAACTGGGAGAGAATGATGAAGACATAGCAAAATTTTTCAATGAATTCTTCAAAAATATTGGATCTGAACTGGCACAAAATATATTGAACAATCAACAACCTGCAGATGAACCACACCCTAGAGTTACCACTACTAGAGTATGTCAATCAATATTTTTTACGCCAGTAGATGAAGAAGAAATACAAAAAATAATCAGCAGTCTCAAATCAGATAGTGCACCAGGCCCAGACTACTTCAGACCAGAGCTCTTCAAACAAAACAGTGCAGCCCTAACTAGACCATTAACATTAATTGCCAACAAAATCCTACAAGAAGGTGTCTTTCCCCACTGTTTGAAGGAAGCTGTTATATGTCCCATTTTCAAATCAGGAGACAAGAAAGATTTGAATTGTTATAGACCAATATCACTTTTAAATATCCTGGCGAAAATTTTTGAGAAGATTATCAAGTCTAGACTTATCAACTTCCTTGAAAGAAATAATATTTTATCACCGAATCAATATGGCTTTAGATCAAACTGTAGTACCAATGATGCAATCCACAATGTTATTTCACAAATATCAGAAAAAATCAATTGTGATGAGAAACCTTTGGCGATATTCCTGGACCTGAAAAAAGCATTTGATACAGTATCACATGATATTCTGCTGGATAGACTCTACAACTATGGTATCAGAGGAGTAGCATGGGAATTATTCAAAAGTTACTTGTCAAACAGAACCCAGAGTGTCAGAGTCAATGGAAAAATAAGTAGCAAGCTCAAAGTGGATTATGGAGTACCTCAAGGTACAGTTCTCGGTCCAATACTATTTTTGATTTATATAAATCCTCTGTGCAGTATGGAAATTGAGGGGAACATCACCACCTTCGCCGATGATACTGTACTTTTGTTTTCAGGACCAACTTGGTCAATAGCATGGAATAAGGCTGAAATAGGACTACAGAGAATCTCACATTGGTTGAATCAGAATCTGCTCACCCTAAACTATGACAAGACCCACTTTCTAACTTTCTCAGCTACACAGCATGGACAACCTACAGAGAACCTTTTAACAGTCAACATTTCCAACAGCACTGCATACACTATCCACAGAAAACCAACAATAAAATATCTTGGAATCATACTGGACTCTTTCCTGCGCTGGGACCATCATATAGACAACCTATGCAAAAAGTTGAGAAAGACTATTTACAAGTTCAAAATGCTGAGGACATTGATAGATGAGAAGTGTATGAAGATGGTGTACTATTCCTTAGTCCAGTCTTTGATTACCTATGGGATTGTGGGATGGGGAGGGACAAACTTCGTTCACCTTGACCCTCTTTTAAAAGTACAAAAACTGATAATTAAAATTATTAAGCAGAAACCACTTCGCTACCCATCAGATCAGCTATACAATGAGTTCGGAGTGATGGATGCAAGACAGCTCTACTCCCTGGAAATCATTTGCAGACTACACAAAAAACCGGAAAACTTTCAATGGAGAAACCACAGTCATAACACAAGAAATAGAAACCTTCTGATCGCAAACGTTGCTAGGAAGGCAACATATCAACGACACTACAACCACCTAGCACCAAAAATCCACAATTTACTTCCTGCACACATCAAGATGATAGAACACCCAAGAAAATTCAAAGCCGTCGTTAAAAAGTGGATTATAACAACTGGAAGACATCACATAGAAAATATTATTTCTAACAGTATGTGAGCTCACTTACCCAAAGTATTCGCACCCCCACCCAAAATTTACACCTACTCTAGCACATGGGGTTCCCATAGTTGAGTAGGTTAATTTCCAATAAAAATAAATAAAAAATTGAAACTATTCTTCAATTCTTTAAACACTAACTGGATTTGAATTTAAATTGTACTCATTACATTTGCTTGCTGTTTTGTTCATTTTTGTTTTTTGTTTGTTTTTTAAGGAAATAAAATTATTATTATTATTATTATTATTATTATTATTATTATTATTATTAAAGTTAAGAGTGTCGAGAGAATTTAACGAATCCCTTCTACAGAATGGCCCAGAAGTCACATTTTGAAAATTAAATAACCTTTTCTTAAATGAATGTATCACATTAATTATTTTTTTCTGGTTTCTGGCGGGGTGGGGGGGGCGGCTTCGGCTCGGCTGGTGTTGGTTTGGGGACTGTGAGTTCTGATTGAGAATTTATGGCTTTTGAGCCGGTATTGGCCGGGCTGGGGCCGTTTCCCCGTCGTGTCGGGCTGTCTTCTAGGCTTGGACGGGCTGTATAGTAGAGTGAATTTGAAACTGGCAACCAGCTGGTAGGCCTAGGCCCTTCATGGGCTGTTGAGCCAAACATACATACATACATACAGAGTGTGTAAGTTAGTTCTGACTTAGTGACGAAAGATACTGTCTCTCAAATAGCCTCCATCTTCGTCTTCACAAAGTCGAGCTCTTTCTAAGATTTTCTTCAAGGCTCGTCTTAACATTCGCGGTTCTAGGGAAAGGATTTCCTGTCGTATGATAGCCTTAAATATAACTGTCAAATCAGGAGAACGTGAAGGTCATTCAAAATCGGATTTAAGAGAGATTATCCACCCCTGAAACATTGAGACTCTAGCAGTGTGCAGTTGCTCCATCTTGTTGCCACAAATACCCTGACATACTTACCAACTAAGGTTGAACAAAATTCGCTAGCATGTTAGTCCAGTCAATAAAGCATTATAGAGTGCATGAAATATACCCCAATTTTTGACCTCGAGGATTTGTTTATACTATTTGGGAGGTTAACGTACTAAAAGTCCCCGGACCTGGGGGGTGAGCATAGGGCGGGGGGTTTGTAGAAGGTACAATTTTTCAGTTTTTCGCATATTACCCGAAAACGGTTGATCCTAGAGAAAAGTGCTCTGAATAGAAATTGAAGAGGACTAAAATCTGCGTCGATTGAAAAAAAACAAAAATCGGCCGAATAGAAAATTTTTTACATTTGATCAAAACTCCCATTTTTCAATAAAAATCTCAAAAAATTGTCTCAACTGCTTTTAAATGTGATTTAACTTATAAAATAACAATAAATCCATCACCCCCTCACCATAAAAGTTGTCGAGCATGAGTCCAAATAACATATCAATATTGATATTTGACCCATTTTTGGAAGTTTAAGGATCACTTTCCAAGAATGGAATTCAGTTACAGGTGGTTTTTGTCAATATTTTGATACTAAAATATACACACAAAGTAATAACAATATTCAAAGTGGTGTCTGGTAGTCTATATTGATCATTCCTCATCAGAATACTTATTTTACTGCTCAAAATCTTGACTATTTGCAGTAGAAAGGACCCTTCAAGGATAATAATCCAAGGACACCTCTAACTTTCGTAAAAGTGAACGAATCTTAACAATCTATAGCTCATTGTTTTCAGCTTCAAAAGGCGGTTCTATTTCAAATACAATATGTTCAATTCGGACAAAATTGAAGAATTTCATTAACCTAAGTTCTTTGAGCTTATTCCAATATACCGGAAAACGCCAATTTTTTGTGTTAAAATGCGTCTACCCTGGAAATTATTGATGGTAGAAAGTCGGGTGCAATAAACTCGCATGAGCTTGGCATGGATTTTCAGAGCCACAGAATTTGTTATTTTGCTTATTCACTTGTCCATTCAAATTGAAATGAACTACATCTCCCTTGATCAACTTGAGATGAACTCATTGTCATTTCTTGCAGTTCTGACAGCATAATTCACTCGCTCCTGAAAGTCTGCTGGTTTTAAACATTGCACCAATTGAAAACCCATGGCAAAAATTTCCAGGGGTTATATTTTTTAATTCTGAGAAGAGGAAGAAAAATAGATTGTTAGGAAAAAAGTTATTCAATTTTCAAAATGTAAAGTGACCTCTGGGCCACCCTGTACAAAACTAATCATAGTCAATCACTGTTAGTTTAATTAGTTTTAATTTGTGATTATGAATGTTGTAATTACAATAATATTGCACAGTAAGATAAATAAATAAATATAAAATAAAGATAAAACAAATAAATAATTATCACAATAATTGATAAAAAAATGTAGAGGGTGGGGCAGGGAAATATCCCTGGTTTCAAGATGACACACTGTGAGTAGTGTGATCTGGAGGAGTGGGAATAGATGTGTAACGTGCTTTTGCCGTCGAAGCGTATTTTTCCTAGAATCAGTCTCTTGTTGCAGTGCAGAGTGCGATGCGATCTTGCAATCGGTCGGATCCTTTCCCATAAAGCTGTTCCTGATCGCAAATACTTTTTTTGTGGGTAAATAAAGCATTTTTTGCTCATTTGCCGCTCTACAAATGTGAAAGTAAGCCTCATCAATAGAAAACCCGAGCATCGCAATGATTTAAGTTTCACATGCCTGCATTTGTTGCTGCTGCCAGTCTCGTTGGGTGAGTTCTTGAATAACTAACATTCATACATGGGTGAAAGTGGAGTCAATCACGGAGAATATGACGCACAGTACGACTAGAGAACACCAGACGGATGCATGCTCACAAGCTGAATGTTGAGGAGACTGCAAGATCGATCTTCTGACACGGCTAAATGTTTTCAGGAGTCTGGACTTCCTTTGAGCCCAAACTCTTTTTCGCAATACACCAACACATTCATGGAAGTTATTAACTCACAACGAATTGGATTCAAAGTCAGGAACAGCTTTATGACTAGGAATTCGATGACGAGTTCGCATCCCACGCTGCACTTCAATAACAAACTAATTTTGGAAAAAATACACCTTGACGGCAAAAGCGAGTTGCTCAGTCGACCAAGCCACGTCTACGACTTATAGGGCTACCAAATGCAACCTTTGAATCTACTGCTTTATTTGAGCCCATTTCATCTCTTCCAGCATACACTACTCACAATGCCATCTCAAAACTATATATTTAGTAATCAATTTATAGCCATCACTTTTAAACACAACAAACGAAACATGGTTTTGTATTATGCATGTTATTCGAAACACGATGGAACTCAATTAAAGTTCATTTAAAAATATATTGAACTTATCTTGTTTTTTTCAACTTGTTAATGAGATTATCCAAACTCAACAATCAAACAAAAATCCACTTCAATTTAGAGAATGGTTGGATAAAATCTATATTTTATTCAAATACATTGAATAAATCGATGCAATAATAATTATTAATAAATTGAAAGGATTGTCTAAAAAGTGAATATCTCTTCTCGATATTGGCAACATCCTTAAATGTATATTATTCAACCTCCTCGTCCACTGGAAGCGATATTCTCTCAATCATCCGTATTCGCTATGAGCATCTACCGTGCTGCGGCTCTGGTGGATTATCGTGTGTACTTTTATACGCGTTTTAGCATACAAAGCATAGCGCTAAATGGGAAAAACGCATTTATAATTAGAATGGAATTATTTGCTGCTTCATGCATTTCTCAGTAATTAGAACATGATATTTAGGATAGGAATGTTAGTTATTGATAGTATTATAGCCCATTATATTAGAAAAATCCTAGTTTTCAAGTATTTGAGAGCAGACAACCGCAAACAGATGTATTTGAGAGTCGACAAAAACTTTGAGATAACAGCTGATTAGTTATCTTACATGAAAATGAAAAATTGGCGCAAGCTCACATTTATTTGAAAAATTGAATGATATGAATATTCCTTATTAAAACATAATTAATAGAGTTTTTGCGTTGATAAAAACAGCTTATTAGATTAACTAACATAAAAACTATTCATGTACATTACCTGATGTACAGGTTAGAATGGAGCACTCCATGGTCCTACTTGATCGACAAATTCTTTTGCACGTAAACAAAACAATAAGGTTAGCTTCACCTATCAATATTTATTCAATGCAGTGAACCATTCTTATTATTGATGGAACTTATGTATGGCAACTGGAAAAGTGTAGAACTTGAAATTTCCATTGCATGTTTTATTTTTACAATCCGGAACACAACAAATTCTCCAGGACATTATTTTAGGTTTAGCCCTATCTCCTCCAATGTTAATTCTCTCAATTTTTCGCCGAAATGATCCGCCAATAGCGCCTCGGTCGCCAAAAATATCCTTTCCACCCACTTGCACACAGCGAATAGGACGTTTGATTAAATATTAAATCGGATGATTTCAAACGAGCCTTTTCCAGTTGACGAGGGTGTGTTCTTTAGCCATCTAAGGGTGTGATCTGATTAAACAACGAATTAACGCAATTAATTTACCTTACATTAATGAAAATACTCAGGATTATTATTAATATTCAGCCTGAATAATTAATGATATTATTTAAATGTCTTTGAAATCGTAAAAAACACTCACTTGAATCCCAATTCGTCAGTCACAAATGTGTGCTGAGGAGCCCAATCGCTGGAAATCTCAACATCTGGTAATCTTCTTTCGGAATTAAAATTATGAACCTTATCTGGAAAACATGAAAGTAAAATTAATCAATACCCTAGAAGCAGTCAGAATTTTCAAGAAATTGAAGTAATGTGGTTGAAGTTCTATAGTAAAATTATTATATGTGCCTAACAATGAATCAAAAGGATGAGAGCTGAGAAGTTTAGAAAATACGTTAGGTTTGCAATGATTTTATTGGGAATCGATAGTAACAATTACAGTACATCAAAGTCACTTAGTGGAGATATTGGCTTAGACTAATATCTCCTTTACTTCTGTAGGTAACCGATCAGATTTTCATGCGTGAATTCAGTAGTAAATAAATACATACCATAAACCGAAAACTAACAACATTTCCAACTCCCCCAATAAAACTGTTGGGGAGTTGAATTCAACTACTTTCAAGTATAAGCCAACTATTCTAACTCTTCTAATCATGAGAATGAAATCCGGGTTCAGTCTATAGCTATTGTACTATGAAATTTAAAAATTTTTATGGTACATTAGCTCTTTAAACAAAACAAATTATTTTCAACCAATGAGAATTTTATTTTCATTCAATAATCTTGAATTGGTGAACGAGGAAAAAATTAAGTATATTTCAACAATGTATTAGAATAATGATCTCGCTTCATTATCACATTCCGAAATCAACATTTTCACAACATTTAATGTTAAAGTGCAATACATTGCTCTCGCATAAAACTAGTATCTGGATCTGAACTGCTAAGATCTTATAGTATTTTATTCTACATTTACACAGTTGAATGAAATAATATTTTTTCAATATTATTATTGAGAGGTTTACTTGCCCAAAAAAACTTTGTATTACATTTGAAAAAGTATCTGGTTAACTCTCATGGCTGGGATAGTGCCGAGAATTTCTGGAATGCATTAGTATGATAATTATTCCAGTTGAATGGATTTCATTTTTTACTCATTTTATATCATGTTATACACTAGGCTAGGCAATATGTAAAAACAATATTATAATAAACAATTTTTGTTGCATCTAACACATATCGTATGTAAATATATTGATTATTGTAGCATAACTGATTTATATTGTTTACTGAAAGGTTTTGATTTCAGTTGTTAATATATAGGTAATGTATATATAATATGGTAATAATAAGTAAGTAGTCAAAGTACGGCTGCTCCTTCCCCAAGCTCGAGCTTGCTCTTTTGGGGAAGTAGTTCCTTATGTTTATTTGCATTTTTGTTATTGATTCATTTTGCTGTTATATTTCTACATTGTGAATTATTGTAATGCTTTATCAAGGAATAAATAAATAAATGAATAAAGTTGTATGAAATAGGACTTATTCAATAATTTTGACTTATTTAGAATAGATTGCATGTAGAACCGGATATAATCATACATCAGCACCTACACAACAGTAATTGATGTGAGATACAACACTTTCAAGATTTATTTTAAAATCCACGCTTTTAAAGAAAATTATCAAGTACAACTTAAACTCAACATATAAGATAATAAATAAATTAATATCAACTATTATCTGTACAGACTAAAATATAATACAGGGTGTTTCAAGAAGGTTGGAACAGCCGGCAATGAAAGGTTCTACATTCAATTTCCAACAAAATAATATGTTCAGTAAAATTTTCTTATACCGACCTTCGCTTTCGAGATATATCGATTGTTCGATATTTTAACGGTCCTAAATACAAAAATATCGAAAAGTTTATATTTCTCAAAAACAAATTTCCTTGACATTTTTTGTTGGAAATTGCATGAAGAATGTGTGTTTTTTGCCGGCTGTTACACATTTCGTGCGACACTCTGTAAGACATAAAATTAAATGAAACCACTACTTACACAGATAATTTCCAACAAATAAAATAAGTAGAATCGCTTCGATGGAGATTAATGTCAAGACACCACCCACAGGACTCTTAAAAAAAGTCTGATGACAAGCTTCCTCCAGTTCATCATTGGTCTGATGATACCATGCTACTAGAGCCAATAATACTGCATTCCCTGCAAACATCACACAATCATCAAATTATAATTTTAAAACTTTTATAGGAGTGATAGAATAAGGACTTCCTATCAGACAAGTTATAGTAAGTACAATAAAAAAATCATTGATAATATAGTTGAGCGTTTATCAAGAATAACGGATAATAGGGAACATTTCGAAAAAGATATTCAAGAAATTGAAAACGCTGAAATACTCGTATCAAAAATCTTGTGTGTAGAAAACCCCCTAATGCAAGTTCAAAAAGTTTGTACCAAATTGAGTATGAGTCATAGTGCAATGAAAGTAGGACTTCCTAGTCCTAACTCCGCCTAATAAAGAATATTTTCATTTCATCTCATTTCAGACGTCCGTAAGTTACACATTTTTAGATCTAAATTCTCGATTTCCTTTGGAGTTCGATTAATTTTGTTTATTAATATGTACATCAAAATGCATAACGAATAGTCAATGTTGTATGAGGATATTATAGGATACAGGTATTAGGATAATATCAGAGAATCAATTGATAAATTAAATGAAAAATCAAATACTCTTTAAAAAACTTTAGAATTATTATTCAACAGACATGGATAATGGGCTGAGTCCCGAAACATGTCTGTTAAAAAATAATTCTGAAGTTTTTTTAAAAGGGTATTTGATTTTTCATTCAATTCATCAATTATTTTAAATAGCCATAAGTTTTAAGTTTAATTTTCAAAGAATCAATGTACTATTAATTTATTATCGATATCAATGAACATAATAAGCTATCCTTTAAATACTTTAGAACATTACATTCATTTAAAAAATTCAAAGCTTTTAATTTTGAAAGGGAACATGTTAAACTTAAGATAATAAATGTTAGATGAAGCTACAGTATGTTCAACCCAAAAGATTAAATATTAGTCAATTAGTTCAACTACGGTACCTACTTTGTCATATAAACATGGGCCTAAAGCCTTGGCCACACTTGGTCGACTAGCTGAAGATAGGTCCGATTAAATGGATAATAGGGAGATTGATAGAGGAGTCGAGAGCAATATTAAAGAACTATAGAATTAAAATAGCCGCACAAAGATGGAACCATCTATTTTATCTATTCATAAAATTTATCATTATTATGTATGTCACATATACATATATATGTTATTAGTATGTATTTATCATATGTATGTATGGCTCAACAGTCCATGAAGGGCTTAGGCCTACCAATTGGTTGCCAGTTTCATATTCACTCCACTATAAAGGAGAGGTGAATAATCCTCGACCAGGATAGAAGTAACCTAAGGTTAGTATATCATTATTGTATTTATAAATATTTAGTATCATTAAACAAATATTCAACTTATATGGTATATTGTTTACATTTTGACTGAACAACTTCAGTAATGTTTATATTTGCATCCACCTACTCAACCTATCTGCTTACGCGAATCAAATTCAAATCAATTTTATTCAAAATTATAATGTTATACATTACATAATATGTTATCAAAACAAGTTAATGCGTTGCATAAAAGATGTAATATTAATATGATAACAAATGTGCGGTGTAAATGAATAACACCCTGCTTGGACGATGAGTCGGTGCGCATGGGGGAGTCGTTTTAGACAGATGGAAAGAAAGATATTCAAGTTTCCTTACTTAAATTACATTATTAGATAAGTCCATCTTCTCACTGTGAATATTCAATAAACACATACAGTTCAATATCATCAAGAGTTATAGAATAATTAATGTTATGTATAACAATATAAAGTAAATCGAAAAAAATATACATGAATAAATAAAAAAGTAAACTTTTAAACGATTTTTTGCGGCGTTTATGGTGAATCTAATTAAGATGGAAATAAGGACCTATTGAACACTGAAACAAACCAATACGTAATGATATATGATGGGATAATTTCAATTTAATGATAATGACATGCAGTTCTTAAGCATATGGACAGCAACATAGCCTCTGCAGCCACCGGGCCAATGCTGAGGAGCCACCTACTCACTCTGCACTTACAGACGGCGATGCTACCACCCTCCAATGTTAGAGTTTCTGCAGGAGCATTACGGTGTAGCCAGTGGATCAAATGAAAAGAGTTAAATAATGGCATTGAGTTTTCAAGACTAGGGATTTGGATGTAATCTATTTCTTGTTGGATAGTTATGCTGTAATTCAGTAAAGATTGAGTTATTTTTTTGAATCAAAATTCAAGTTTCAAATTTAAAAGGTTTTTTAAGAATAGCTGTTTGATATTTAATACTGGGAATTCCTGAAACAGTAAATGAGTTGGGTATCTAATATTTTTTGAAAGTAGTGTTTCAATCAGAGTTCTTTGCGAGACTGCAAGGGGGCGCAGCACATTGGATGAGGCACCACCCCACGCCAAGATGCCATATTCGAGCAGAGACTGCACATAGGCGTGATAAACGTTCTTACAGTGACCAGCTCTCAAAACTTGCCCTAGCTAACCGAAAGCATAGTTTAATCTTCAAAGCCGCTGCTTTAGATATTCCACGTGAGCCGCCCAGTTTAGCTTGTGATCGATTACAACACCCAGATATCTGTACTGTCTTATTTGTTCAATGGGTGGACAGTCACAGACAGCATACAATGGATTACCACATGAATGCAGTCCGAGCTCTAGGTGTCCAGGGCTGTTACGTTGGTAGACTGGGAGGCACTTGGTTTTTTCTATATTAATTGACAGGACATTGTTGTCAAACCAGTCCTTCAACTTAACAAGGTCGACATAAGTTTGATTGAAGGCATCATTCCAGTTTGAGCCCACTGACACCAGTGCTGTGTCGTCAGAAAACAGAAACAGCCTTCCTTGTAGAGCCAACTTTGAAATGTTGTTGATACAAATGAGGAAGAGCAGAGGACCCAATGTACTACCCTGAATTACTCCATAGTCCACCGACATGAGGTCACTGTCGATACCATTTAATGAGACCTTCTGTTGCCTGTTTTCTCTAGATAACTTTTAAACCAATTGATTGAAGTATTTTTGATGCCTAGTTTAGTGATAAGTTTATTCCTGTCAATCGAATCGAAAGCCTTAGCTAAATCTAAAAATGTGATTAATACTTGTTTACCTCCTTTTTGAGTTACGCATTTTGTTCTCAAGCGCATCAGAAGTATTTTAACATCTAAAACCAAACTGGTTGTCGGAAATTATCTTATTGATGTTTAAATAATGACTCAATTGAATTCTAACACATTTTTTCAGTATTTTAGCTAGGGCAATCACAAGTGAAATAGGTCGAAAATTACTAATGGAAGATTTGGAACCGGATTTAAAGATAGGAATCACTTTAGCAATTTTAAATGCTTCTGGGAATTTCCCGGATAAAATGCTGATGTTTATGATGTGCAGGAGTGGGGTAAGTCGATCATGCACATTCTCTTTAATGAGCTTAGTAGGGATGGAGTCCCAACCGGGTGCAGAACCCCCCTTCATGTTAGCTACTACTCCCAGCAGTTAATGCTCGGTCACAAATCGGAGCTCAAACACAGCACCAGTGGCGTGGTCAGAGTCTCTAACCTCAGAATTGCTTCAATAACGACCAAGTGTGGTCAAGGCTTATGCAGATGCTGCATAATTTCAAGATAATGTTGGTAATGTTAGTTTTCAATTTTTCTAGGTTTTGCTTTTGTGGACCATTTTATTAGAGTAGCTACACTAAAATAAAGGTAGACTATTCAGATTGGGTTATAACTCAGACTAATAGTTCACAATCCTCAATTTCCAAAA
Source organism: Sogatella furcifera (assembly GCA_017141385.1). NCBI lineage: Eukaryota > Metazoa > Arthropoda > Insecta > Hemiptera > Delphacidae > Sogatella > Sogatella furcifera. The sequence goes on along the minus strand of CM029550.1, from coordinate 15,550,241 downwards.
TTCCTCTATAGTTGAGCTTTTTGAAAAACTCTTCTGATCAGAAAATCCCGTCACATTATTTAGCTCATCTTATAATGGGCAAATATAATTGCGAGTAGAAAATAATCTGAGCTAAATAAGTTGCTGAGTAATTCGACTTCTCCTCAGTTAAACACTCATTAAAATTTTTGTCTATACAACACCTTCATCATTGAATTGATATCATGGTTGAAATCAATCTGAGGACCAATTTATCTGAAGTTAGTGAGGCAGATATATAAATTTACTACTCTTCTTTAGGGGATTCTATATACATGGGAAATATGAGGGTTTTTATTGATTCTTAGTAATCAATCTTTTAGTAGAATGTTCAAGTGTGGTTCATTAGGGTTTCTTCAGACTCTTTTCTTCTTATTAATTTAATGATGATGATGAATCGAATCATTCATTATTTGTCCATTGAATCTAGCGGATAATGAGACTTACATAGAGATATGAGTTGGAGAGGGAAAGCCGATATTTTTTTCAACTGCTCGGAGAAATCCAAAAATCCATTGAGGTAGAGACTGTGGTGGCGCCATTTTAAAAAATGATCGAATATCTAAAAAATTCAACAAAATTTTTTCAATAGCTAATAAAATTAACAACCATCATTGAAATAAATAATCTGCTCTAAAGTCGGTGTAAAATCTCCACTTTACAATATTTATTCTAATTACCATGACTCATTGACAATTCATTTTGGTAGGCGCCATATCTCACCATTCAATTCTTCATTGTCTAGAACGAAAAGAGGGCATGGATAAACCGTTGTTGAGGAGTCAAATTTTTAAACGTATGTATAAATTCATGGAAGCGACCAGTGTGATTTTGCACGGCATGTTGAAGCACTGCCGTAATAAAACTAATGATTAACTAACATTTCCTTTATTTACGTACGTGTAACTTCAAAGTTTCACATTTCTCTGTGTCACCCTCTATTATGTTGAATATAAACTCTCAAAATTTGATAGTAATAAGAAAAATGCTGAAAATATGAAGTAAAATAGTTGCCATTTATAGTTCTAACAGAAAATTTCAAAATTTTAAAGATATGTCCTTGTAATGATGACCATTTTAACGTAAGTATAAATTCCTTGAATCAAACAGTGAGATTTTGCACGGCACGTTGAAGCACTGCAATAGGAATTGAAGCGATTTCTTCTTGAATCCTTGTTTTCAACTCAATAACTATTTTTGAGCCTGAAGCGTACATTTACTTTTTCAATGGTCCCACAAGAAAAAGTCACAACGACGTTCCATACTCACATGGAAATCTCACTATTCGCTTCCAGGAATGTATACGTTTGAATTGTCATCATGTCAAGGACATTATCTATAAAAATAGACATTTTTTGTTAGAACTATAAATGGCAACTATTTAACTTCATTTTTCTAGCAAAAAAACTAATGATTACGAAGTTATTTATGCACGTGTTACTCAAAAATTTCCCGTTTCTCTGAATCACTCAGTATTATGTTGAATATGAAAAATTCTCAAAATTTGATAGTAGGCTAATAAGAAAATTACTCACCACAGTCAAAATCCAAACAACTGCATGCCCGTATAGTAAGTAGAAGAGAGGTTCACACTGAACTGCTTCATTAGGCCAGTACACATAGACAGTCACTGCTGTTATTTCCAGAATGAGCTGCAAATAAATAAAAATACCTACTAAACAAAAAAACACTTATAAGTTATACAGTGTCTCAATTACTAAGTTCGGACTCGGACTGGAGTATGGTACATCAATATTAACACCAGACATTGAGACCTGATTGAAATTCCCAGGGTACGTTTTAGAGATCACAGTTGTGCTTCAGGAGTTCAACACTGCAATACTTCAATAGACTGCATGCTGAAGTGATATAGTGAGATCCAAGATATTTTGAAAGAGTTGTGTCCATGCAATCGAAGAAAAAGGCGTAACAGTATAACATACAGTATACGGGAATAACTTGAATAATTGATGATTCGTCTGAGTTATCATCTTGCTAAATATGTCTTTCTTATTTTTTGTGTTTATTTAACTTATGTAACTTATTTTTATTTATGACTGATGTCTATTCAACGTCATCGATCCTGTATCACGGGTAAAGGATGCAGCATTAGGTATAAAGGTGTTGAGGAAATTATACGCACCGTCAGAAAAATATACGAGAGTGAAATCCAAATGGTAGGAACATAGCCATACTGATGGGCTGGTGTGTTCAACAATGGCTGCAAGTATTCCAGATCACTTTCCATCTGCTCCTATAATACGACAAAAAACTAGTACAGTTTCAAATTGATTTGTATAAACTCGATGAAAAAACTAAGTATCGCGACACTGGTCTAACCTCAAGTCACATTCCGAGCAATACCACTTCGATTTTTCACCTTACTTTCTTCAAGCCTGAAGATGAAATTTTCACAGTTGGTATGAGACCACTTATACCAGCACAAAATGCTTCACACATAATGCTGGACCTAATTTACTAAAAATGTAGTGTTCAACTGAAGCTCTGGAAGCCTTGTTTGGAATTTATTTCTGGCAATAACTTACCATTTCATAAAACAAACGTATACACTAACTCATTTAGATAAATTGGAAAACGCTTACGCAGTACGGCAGTAGGAATACTTATACATAAAAAATTGTTTAATGAAATATTGCTATGACCAACTAAGTTATCTCAAAAATTCTTAATAATTTGATCATCAGGAATCAATTAATTGATTCAAATTACAATATTAAAATCCAAGAGCCTCCACTTAATCCACGCAAACGTTATTTCAGGATTTTTCAGTGATTTATTAGGCTAATAAGCAAAAAAGAGTTATTCATGAACCCTGCCCGATTATTATAATAAACAGATCCATATGTCTTCCTTCACTTTGAATTAAGATAATAATGAACATTAAAAAATAATTTTGTTGTAATTGTTGGTTTAAATTAAAATACATACTGTTTATTCAACTGTCATCTCCAATAATAGCTTGATACAAACAAATACAGTTAATCAAACAAACAATAGAATTCAACAATTGAATCAAGCTAATAAGTTGTGAAATAACTTGGCTACTAATAATAAAATTACAGTTTTTGTGACTTTTTATGTCGGTTAATAAAAATTATTGACTCACTCTCGATCTCAAACTGAAACTCAGAGGTTAGAATTGGGTTTTTCAAGGCTATTTTGTGATTTTGTTTTGTTGACATTTTCAAACAGCTGGAGGAGTAATTGGAATGACGTTTACGATCTAGATAGCATTATTGTCCCGCCGCCGCCGCCGCTCAGCACGAAGCACGCATCATACATAAACATAGGTTAGTTTTGTACTATTTATTTATTTTTCCACAATTTTCTGTTAAAAATTTTTTTCTTTTATTCTGGAATATATGTTCCATCTATATTTAGCTATGAATACAAAAAATCACTTTAAAATCCATTGATATCAGCTTAATTGACAAAACATATTTCTATTTATTAGGTCAATTATTAGGACATATTTGGACTAGCTTCATCTGCTGTGCTGAGCTTGGACACTTTCCTGCTGTATAACTGCTAAAATAAACCTTTTGATGATTTATCTCTACAGTAGTTGAAGAATCAAATTTTTTATTACAAAGAGAATGTCATGAAATTTTCAAAACGAATGTTTGAGCAAATTGTAGCATAGAAGCTAGAAGTTATCAGTAGTCTACCTAAGAATTTACTGATACCTGATATTATTTCTTAAATTTGAGGAACGTTAGCCTATGCTATGTTGATACAGTACAATACCATTCAAATGATGAATTTTTCTTCAAGACACTGTCATTGAATTTGGGATAAGTTACTATGACCAATATTTAAAAATGAGTTTTCAGTCCTGTTCTATCTTCCTTATTTTATAGAACACTCGAATAGTAATAGTCTGAGCTTGCTATGCCACTAAACGACACTTACACCCTTTAGCGTATTATTATAACACTCCGAAATATAGTTAAACTAACTTAACTTGGATACAACAGTAGTATTGACGTAGATTTTTTATTAAAACTCTCATTTAACTTATTGTTTTTTTATTACCAAAATGAAGATTCAGTACTTTTAAGTTATACCTTTTAGAAATTTAATCCTCATTAGTAAAATATTCAATGGTTGGTTCAATTGTGTTTTAAACTTTTTAGGTTTCTCTAGAAGATAGTAGATCAAGAATAAATTTAAGTTAATACTTTATAATCATACTTTATAAAATTGATTTTCATCAGACAAACCTTTTTCACAGATATTTCTACACCGATGTAACTTAGGATGTATTTTCAGATTGCTGTAATTTCAAAATTCTTAGTCACAATGTCATTATAAATTATTTTATTATTCCAGCATGCAAGAAGAGCCAAACCAATCTGAGCCAGGAGATGCTAGGAGCCACAAAGAAGATGATCATAACAGATATCTAAATCATGGAAATAACCATTGGCAAAGAGAGGTACCGTAGCTTATTATGTTATTTTGGAGTTCTAATACATTTTTCCTGCAGATAGCAAAAAAAGTGCATCTTTACACACTGAATAGAGTTTTTAAAATGGGCCATTCTCACACGAGTGTCTAAAATACTTTTTCTATAACTGCGCGTAAAACAAGATTTTACAAGCTGAATTCTCCTCGTTAAGAAGCCCATTTCTGAGGAGAATCTTCATTACGCTCGCAACTGCGCATGAGCAGTAGAGTTACTTTACGCTCGCTAATCAGTTGATCATGGCTCGCCAAAAGTAGGTCAGATGAAGTCATAACATAACCCAACAAAAGTCGACAATGTCTGATTGTACCTGAACCGGTGATTACACAAGAGTAATTGAGCGGAGCGAAGCGAAGCTCTAATGGATTAGGAAAGTATAACTACTTTGTATAACTACTCCTCCGGAACCGCTCGACCGATTTGATTCAAACTTGTCATGGTGATAGTAGACATGGACAACCAGGTTATAGGCTATAGAGCATTTTAAAAATTTGCATATTAAGGACGAAAAATCTGGTGTGGTACACTCACACAACTTTCCTTGCCATTAACATATGCTCAGCCTAATACGAGTAGGCTATCGTGGCTACCATGCCAGGAACGAGACTCATGGCAGTCGATAGGGCTTATAAAGGGCTATTTCGGGTATGAGTTTCAAAAAAATCGTTAGAGCCGTTTTTGAGAAACCCGTGAAAAACACCATTTTTAGCATATTATTCGCCATTTTTTCCGCCATTTTTCGATGAATTTTCTTGAATTTCTTAGTGTCGGGTCCTCATGGTATAAGAACCTTGAGTTCCAAATTTCAAGTCAATCGGTTGATTAGGAATCTAAATATTGCAAAATCCATTTTTCTCAACAATGCTGCGGATCTTACGCGATTTTGCTAGGAACGAGACTTATGGCAGTCGATAGGGCTAATATAGGGCTATTTTTGATATGAGTTTCAAAAAAATCGTTAGAGCCGTTTTCGAGAAAATCTTGAAAAACACCATTTTTGGCATATTATCCGCCATTTTTTGATGATTTTTTTTGAATTTCTTAGAGTCGGTCCCCATGGTATAAGAACCTTAAGTTCCAAATTTCAAGTAAATCGGTCAATTAGGGATCGAGATATAGTGTATACAGACATACACACACACACACAGACCAATACCCAAAAACCACTTTTTTGGACTCAGGGGACCTTGAAACGGATAGAAAACCTTAAATTGGGGTACCTTAATTTTTTTTGGAAAGCAATACTTTCCTTACCTATGATAGTAGGTAGGGCAAGGAAAGTAAAAAAGGAAAAAAAGGATTGCTTACACACTATTACTATACACATTATTCATGCTATATTCATGCTCTCTGCACTGCAGGATTGCAACCTAACATCAGTTTTGAGAAACGTTCCTGGTCAGAAATGTCTATTATGATCTTGAAATCATGTTGGTATCACTGGCAGAATCGGCTCCTCATCGAAGCCTCATAGCCCAGTGGTTAGCGACGTGGACTATTATTTCATTGCTTACCAATCAGGGGGGTTCAAAACCTGAGTAGAACTTTTTTTTTGCCGATTATTTTCAACTTAGAACAACTTTTAATATTATTTTACATAGAAATAAAAGAAATAAACGACCTTTTATGATTTGTTTGGTTAAGAGAAAATAAAAAATAAAAAATAAAAAATTGAAAATTAAAATTAAAAATTAAAAATTAAAAATTAAAAATTAAAAATTAAAAATTAAAAATTAAAAATTAAAAATTAAGTTGTGTTGGAATATTTTTGAAATCCGTTCGAGATTAAGCAAGTAATAAGTTTTTAAAAATATTAGATGTATTGCAAGTTGCATATCTTCCACCTTGATACGACAAATCCAAATTGTAAGTTCAATGGTTCAGCAAGATTATAGATGTACTAATTTGGAAGATATTGAACTAAGTTTTAATCTATGTCCAATATACTTTCCAAAGGTTACACTTCATATCAGCGTTTTACTATTTTTCAGAATTTTCGGAGTTTTTCTTAGATTTTTTGAGAACAAATTGGCAGAAAATGTTGAAATTAAGTAAACATGTCCAAACTAGGTCTAGAAATGCTGTGTTCAATAAATTTCTTATCCCTTCTGAACGGAATTTGCAGGCGAGCGAAGCGAGCCTGTTTGTCTCAGCTGACACTGACAGAGGTTTTGCAGGCGAGCAAAGCAAGCCTGTTTGTCTCACTTACACTGCCTATACTGTCGGGGGTCCAGGGGGCGGAGCCCCCTGGCTAGGCGGAGAAGGCGAGCGAAGCGAGCCTACCGGCTAGTTCTGAATAAAATGGTGCCTGATTTGTCAGGATTCAATGATAAATAACTGAGATGACTATTTTAATTTTAATTTCAACCTTTCACATTCAATATGGTAGTTTAGAAAAACTTAATGTGTAATACAGCCTGTGGCTCGTGCGTAAGTGTTTCTCTTGATGCAGCAAAATCACCCTTTGCGTACTGATACACAAATAACTATATTGTACTGTGTGAAGGAGGCAAAATGGGGTTTTTACCTGATGTCTTTATCAATAAAATTATTTATTTATTTGCATTCATTCAATATTTCTCAACATGCTAACATACAATGGAAGCTTGTTGTGGAAATACACAAAAATTTTGCCCAAATTTCATCCAATAGGCTTATTTTTTCGCAATTTATCAAGTTTATATTGATTTTCCTTTATAATTTGCTACTGGATAATTATTTTAAACAATCAGACCGCATTTGAGACCAAAAAAGGTACGTCAAATGCTGTATTACAAAGTTGAACCACTCATAGAGGAAATGACTCCAGCTCGGTCAATATTGTTTGAAAATTATTGATTTCGTTTCAATCGTAGGAAACATTCTGACCTTTAATTTGAGCCCAATCAATATTTTTTTAACCAATATTGACCAAGCTGGAGTCATTTTCTCATCTTGCCTTATTTTATCAAAATAAACACTCACTTGAGAAAACATTCACTTAAAGGTCGTTGCTCATATTTAATATTCTCATTTCATAACATTACATGGTAATAGAATGAGCCACTTTCACCATCAGCTAGGTTTAGCTAGGCTTAAAATACCGGGATTAAATTTTCGAGTCCACACGCTTCAAAAACTTTTGGACAAAAAGAAAGCTCGCTCCGCTCAATTTGCGGCTGCCTCCGCATGCGCTTCCCTAGTTTAATAGTTCGCAGTATTTGAGGACTGAAAAAACTGTAGATTAACAGGTTCGTGCAGTTGTAGAAAAAATATTGTATGTAATTCGAGTGTAATGCTTCTTTATCGCTCTTGCAAAATTATCACGCGACGCGTAGCGGAGATCAGACAGTAAAAACTGTTTTGCGCGAGTGATAAAGTCGCGCATCACGCTCTTAATACATAAATAGCTATTCCGCCATACTCGTATGTAATACACAACTTTCCAAGCTATAGTCGGCGCAATCTAAGTTGACGAAAACCCCCTCCACCCGAGAAATAGCTACGTTGCCAGATTGTGTGAAATGGGAACATCTTCAAATTCGCGATTAAACCCAACTTCTAGACGTAGAATTTTATCCTTGATATTCCAGTAGTATTAAAAAAGTTCCTGGGTAGAAGGATTCAAAGGAAATTTGATTTTTTTGAAAAAATTGAAAAATCGCGAAAATATTACTTTTTTTGTATATCACTTCTCTCACAATCATGGGTTGTACTAAAAATAAAGTTTTTTATATCAAAATAACAAGGAGAATTCGAGCTTTCTAATGGTTTTTGAATTTCCTATATCCGACCAATAATTATGTTTCAATTAATGAATATGTTTGCCAATGTCGAGTCTACTCGAACAGAAAACATGAAATTTTCGATGATCTAGAAACTTTTTTCTTTGAGAAGAGAAGTGGGTGGTGAAAGCGAGAAAGTTGTTAAAAAACAATTGAAATTATTTTCCCAAGTGTCGAAAATAGTCGGAAGATCGTAATTTGGCCTCTCAAGATTTTCAAAGTAAGGAGAGCGGTATATGAATGAATCATTGTATGTTAAAGATTGGAGTTATTGAAGCTAATCGACTTAGATATTCGAGCTGCGAACAGCTGGTTTATCATGAAAATAGTGAGTTTTACAACACCGCGTGATTTTTCCGAAGCTACGCTGTCACTTTTAATATTCAGTTGAATGTGTTTGCGTTAGGAGAAGTTTCAATTTCACGCAAAATGACAACGTAGCTATTTCTCGGATGGAGGGGGTTTTTGTCAACTTAGATTGCGCCGACTATAGATTTGTGTTTGGAAAATAGCCGTTTACAGGAGAATCAAAGATCAGCTGTTCTGAATGCGGGAATAATCATTTTGATGATTATTACAGCACTAGTCATCATCACGATGATAATTACAGCACTGAAAATCTAGCACAGCTGTTTTTTCCAAACTCAGACGTATGAATAAACGACTTGAACGAGCCGCCATGACAGTTCACTGTGTGCGTTTGTTTTGTGCTATTGCTAGTGTTGTGTTGAGGTTATGTTGGCTTCAGTTAACGTTTTCAGTTGTTTGAGGTTTTAATAAATCCTTCTCAGTCTAGTGTGATGAAAAAAATGTACATAATTCGTGTGGAAAAGTTTACAAACTCATAATTATTTTCCAAACTCGCATACCACTCATTTGGAGAACATAATTATTCGTTTGTAAAAACGCCTTTTCCACACTCATTATGTAATATACTATTACGCACTAGTGCGTAAAGTAATCTGGGTTTTCCAGATTTTCAACCAATCACAGAAGAGGAAGTTTTGAAAATGTGTTTCAAAACTGGTGGATTGTGTACATTCAATGTATCAGTCAATTCTGTCAGTATTTTTTATCAGTCCATTTATTCAGTGCATCCTATCAGTCCTCTCTTTCAATATATCAGTTCAGTTCATCATTCCATTGTTTCAGTCCATTCTGTCAGTTCATTGTCATCAGTCCATTCAATCAGTCAATTTTTTCAGTGAATTTCTCAGTCCATGTTACAAGTCTATTCTGTCTCTTAAATTTTACATTCCATTCTGTCAGTCCATTTCATCAGTCCATTATCAATAAGTCCATTCTTTCAAACCATTTTATCTGACCATTTTTTCAGTCCATTTTGTCAGTCCATTCTGTCAGTTAACTCTACCAGTCCATTTTGTCAGTCTATTTCATCAACCCATTCTGTCAGTTTATTTTATGAGTCCATTCATTTCGTAACTCCATTTCATCAGTCCATTTCATCATTCCATTGCATCAGTTGATTTCATCGTTCCATTTCTGTCAGTCCATTTTGTGAGACCAATCCATCAGTCCATTTCATAAATTAATGTTTTCATTCCATCTCATCAGTCCATTCTGTCAGTCCATTTCATCAGTTTGTTTTTTCAGTCCATCTTATCAGTTCATTTTTTCAGTCCACCTCATCAGTTCATTCTGTCAGTCCATTTCATCATTCCATTGTGTCAGTTCATTTCATCATTCCATTCTGTCAGCTCATTATTTTTTTAGTCCATCTCATCAGTCCATTCTGTCAGTCCATTTCATCAGTCTATTCTGTCAGTCCATTCCATTGTGTCAGTTCATTCCATTTCTGTCAGTCCATTCCATCAGTCCATCTCATCAGTTTATTTTTTCAGTCCATTCTGTAAGACCAATCCATTAGTCCATTTCATAAATTCTTTTTTCATTTCATCTCATCAGTCCATTCTGTCAGTCCATTTCATCAGTCTATCCTGTCAGTTAATTCCATCATTCCATTGTGTCAGTTCATTTCACCATTCCTTTCTCTCAGCTCATTTCATCAGTCTATTCTGTCAGTTCATTCCATCAGTTTATTTTTACAGTTCATCTCATCAGTCCATTCTGTCAGTTTATTTTATCAGTCCATTCTTTCAGTCCATTTTATTAGTCCATTTGTACATAGTGTATTATAATCAGTTGAGTGAGATCATATAATTACCCTTCTTGACGACCCTACAACCCCCAATTTATATGTATAGGTCTCTAAATCAACATCCTTCTAATTTTTTCACATTTGATGGTAACTGTAGGAAAAATATGTATCTACCACTTTAGGCACTAGTTACACAAATAACTATTCTGAATTATTTATATTATATATAATATAATATATTTCCGCACCCAATTATTTTTTCTACTCTAAAATAGGCCTACATAACTTATTCTTTCGAAATATGACTTTAACTTACTTAGGTCTACTTGTCTTGTGTGGTGTGTCCAGTAACCTGTTGATGGTGCTCACTAGAAGATGAAGAAGTTGAGTCACGAATACTGTAAACTACTTTCGGATGAGTGACCAAAGTAAGTGGAATCTACCCTTACGGGTAGCTCCCCACCAAGAATGCAGATTTTTCCACCTGCGATTTGCAGATTTTTTTTATTTCTAGTGACTATTGGTGGAAGTTTTCTTACTAGAAAGTAATTGGCCATATCATCACATTAATCGTTTGGAGGTGTCAGGCTTTCAATGATTATTAACTTCTACCTTATTAAAGCCATAAAATGATAAAGATACAAGGATAGTCTTTAAATATACTGTTTGAAAAAATTATAACCAATTTTCTCATCTGTGGAAAATGAGGTTATATGGCGAAGTGGAACAACCCTTAATTGGGTCTCCCCACTATTGAAAGCCATACACTAAATAATAATAATACCTCCTTGTAAAGTTTTGATGTACCGGGGTTGATTTTTTGTAGTCTAACTTTCTTGTGCAGAACCATTCACGCTAGTGCTCACCTGCAGTGATTTAAAAATTGATTCGTTTATTGCTTTGATACATAAACACTCATTCGCCTCATCATCATAAAACCTGATTAAAGTGCTTATCCTTTTCTATCCTGAATTACAATTTTCGTTTTCTTAGCTCAACAATTCACAAAAGTTTTTCACATTAAATGTTTTGTTTTCCCACAGAATTGGAATTGGATGACACCGCCTATTCTTAATCAAAGTCAAACATCCTACATGCCAAACAATAACTTCCAGAACAGTGATTATACAACTCATCTCTTGAACTTCTCTCACAATTTGGCTTCTAATCATGGTTATCATCACAATACTCATCGTTGGAAATCATATCGACCGTCAAATAATTATCGAATGAAAATGAAAAAACAGAAAAATCAGCAGTCTCCACCAAAGTTCAAAACTAAACCGGGAAACCAAACTAAAACTATGACAATTGCGTGTCCAACTCATAAGCCTTTGGAAAAATTGAAATCAATTGGAACATCTTGCGAGTCTTCCCATAAAAAGTCCGACCTGTCTGAGTCAGAGAAAGAGCGACTTAAAAAAGTTGAGGAAGATAAGCAACGAATAAAGATGGCCCTCATAAAGAAAGATGGCTTTACTCCTATCGACATCAAGAGTTGCATTCCAGCAGTTCCCAAAAAAGAAGAAACGAAAGAAACAACCACCCTGAAGTTATCGTGTTCAAGTAATTCAAAAATTGTTCTGAGTGAAAGAGACTTTCGTGAAATCGGAATCATGAACGACCGGAACAACGATGATTTGAGAGAGGACTCCTTTGATGGATACAATTCACCATTGGAATCCGAAGAATCATCAAACGATGATTGTCAAATAATATACTCTCCAGAACAAAACTTCAACGATGAAAAAGTAAAGGAAACTGTAATTATCCAGGCACATTCCGGGGAGTCATCTAATGAATCACTGCCTTGTCCTCCAGAAATATCAAGTCATGAAGAATCTCAGTTCCCCTCCTGTGATTCAAAGGATCTTCAAGAAAGTATCAATGAAACTAATGCTATTGAGAGTCAACCAAATAAAGATTTTGTTGCTGATGGGAATAAATCGGAAAAAGAGAATCGAAAAAAATCTAAGAACGATGAAGTTGTTCTTGGTTTTATTGAAAGGGATGAGAATCTCCAATCAGTCAATGTGGTAGAGAATAGATTGAAAAAATTGAATAGTTACAATAAGATATTATCAATGTATAGAAACTTCATGCGTTACCGTCATTTCGTAAATGATGATTCAACCTTGTATAATAGGTTGAAATCGAATCGAACGGAAAATTTGGAAAATCCGCTTTTGAATAGGGAAATTGTTGACAGACTGAAAAATTCGAATGCAGATGTAATTAGAGAAAACACCGAAACCCCAAACGTAGGCAGTTTGGAGAACAGAGCTGATGTGAAAGAGGTTGATGAATTCATAGCAATCTTTGGAGATTTGTTGGATGAAAATTGTACAATACCAGCGGAAGCTCTTAGTAGGTTAGGGTTGGGATCTCTTATATTTGATGGCGAAGAGAATAATTTTGATATTACCAATGACACCCATCCTATTCTGAGTGAAAATATTAAACAAGAACCAGTTGATATAAGTGACGATTTAGAAGAAATCCAGAATGAGCAACAATCAAGCGGATCACAAGAAACTGCTGAACCCGCATTGCCTCTCCATAAAGAGGAATCTGAGGAAAATAAAGTGTTCGATGAAAATCTGAACCGATTGAAAGAAACTGTTCCGACTGAATGGTCAGATTTTCCAACAATTAAAACCCCAGGAACTTCTTTACAAAATGCAAGAGATCATTTCTCAACTCCATCCTTGAGCTCTCTTGATAGAAATGTGCCCGATAATTTTGACGATTCCAATTCGAATTATGATAGTTCTAATTGCAAATTTTTGGAATGTGGAGATGGATTTTCACAGATTTTAAGGAGCGACAGGGAATCACGGCCTGAATTCGACCCAAATGAATTCAATAAGTCATCTTCTCTTGAGCAGATGAAAGGTGAGGAATAAATAACTATTTAAATTCAGTATTCCATTGTATTTTATATCCGAAATATCTTTGAATGGAAGTCATGATCTTTGTTCTAGATATCAGTATATAATTTTCATTATATGCATTTCCATTTTTAGCAGAAGCAAATGAGTATCAGGCTATATGCTCTATTTTGCCATTGCAAATTGCTTTTTGAAATTTTTGAACAGCCGTTTGTGAGCTTGCTATTGAATTATGTCTATAAATAGTTACTATACAGTATAGCATGATTGAAAACTGAGGTAAATAATGTCTATTATGTATAACTGAGTTGAAAAACTTCTTTGTTAGAATTTGATTGATTAAAACATCACCCGAGATTTTCAAACCCATTTAGAAAATACCTTGTTCACTAATAAGTTGTAAGAAAATTTAAAGAGAGCTTTCTATAGAGTTTTAAAGACCTATGTATCTAAAAATAAATATAACAGAAAGAGTTTAAAGAGTGAGTTCAATGTAAGGGTCAATGTTTTCAGTTGCAGAGGTCTTTATAGTGATCTAGCCTACTGTAGCTTTTTTTAATTTCAGTTCGAGTAATTTATTATGTATTCATAGCAGTTGATTAATTCCTCTTATCCTCTGTTTGAATATGGAAACAAAATATCCAATACTTCGTGAATATGATTCGATGTATTTTATAGTGTTTTTATTTATTTTTTGCAGTTCATCATTACATGGAAACGAAAATGAAGTGTGCCTCGATTCTTGACTGTGAACCATTCGAAGTAGCCAAGTCGGTTATTTGCAGCTATGGTAAAGATTTACTAAAATCGACCAACCTGTCTCCAGTTTTAGAGAGGAGTTTCAGAAATATATTGAACATGATAAGGAATTTGGAACAGATGGACAACTTACCGGACAAAAGTTCTTCATCAGTACAAAATGTTGCTAATGTTTCCTGTGAGAAAAGAAAGTACGAAAGTTCAAAGGATGATGACAGTTGTCTTCAGAAATTCAAAAGAATGAAGAGTTCTGAACTTTCTATGCGACAGACTTTTTTAAATAACAAAGCAGCAGTGCAAAATACAGTATTCAGTCATTCTACTGTTGATGTGGATTTGGATTCCGAGTCGGAATCGGAATCTGATGATGACGATGTATTGGTAGATCAGAAACCCTTGGAAAGTCTGAACTGTGGACCAAGCAAATCAAGCATCAATTTAGTTGATGTGAATGAAAGAATCCAATCAGCCATTGCTACTTCGGAATGTCTGGCACGAATAAAAACTTTAAAGGTAATATTGCTTAAGATTATTCCTCTGTAGTTTTGGATTTTATTCTAGGCTACAGACCAATTGACACAAATTCGAATTGAACTTTATTTTGAAAATCGGTATCGCTAGAATCGGTATTTTAAAAGTCGGTTCATATCTGTAAAATGTCATAATGTTTTTCATTCAACCCAATTTATTTTGGCATACTGTCATTTTTTTCATCCAAGACTCTGTAATCCTATAAATATTGATCAGAATTATTATTATTTCTGACTTGTGTGTCAACATAGTCTGCGAGATTTTACTCGCAACATGGGCATAGGGGAACCGATTTCCCCATCCACAGTGCGTAGCATCAACAGAGTAATGGAATGACAGTGAAGTGAAGTACGCTCTACCTATTGTGCACGGGTAGTGGGAAAGATTAGTAAAGTACAGAGCATCTGGCCTCTCTTTCTAAGATAGAGAGCCGTGTTGCAAATCTCGCAAACTTTAGTTGTAAGTGTATTTATCTGGACAATTAGAAACTTGTTCGATCACTATTCACTTGTGATAGGTGTAAAATGGAAGTCATATTAACACTCACTCGATTCGTAGAATGTTCCAATATTTTGTAACCAACATATTTTTGCTGTAGATGATTAAAAACGGATTTTTTGTTGTTTTTCAGGTTTACAAAGGAGATTTACTTCTTGGGTGTTGTGATGGACACGTTGTTAGATTGACAAAGGACTCGAGTAAATTTAGATTGTATAGTGGTCATTCAGATCGTGTCAATTGTGTGAATGGCTATCGACATTTACTTTTGTCCGGTTCATCGGATGGAACTGTGAGAGTCAGCTACCTACTGGTAAGTGATGTCGAAATATCTTTATCCTTAATTAATTTATACTCTTTTTTTCGTAGAATTATATAAAATATTCAATAATTACTGTAAAAGTTAATTATGTATATTAGATGACTCTCATTCTTACAATTTGATTGTGTAATGTAAAACTTATTGTCAATACGCTCTATAGTGAGAAACTCTTAATTATGTCAAATTAATTCTACAAATTGATACTGAATGTAGAAATAACAAATAATTTTCAACATCAACTATGGTCACACTAATTTATTGAGAAAATGGTAATTTTATATAGTAGAGAGTAAAAACTATATTAGTAATTCAATGGTTGGATGCTTTATTATTCCATTTGTGAACAAGAAAAAGGATAAATTTTGACAAAATCTAGTCCCCATCCATAAGAGAATAGCTGAATTGGTACTGATTTTTTTCTCAAAAATTCAATAAACCTCTTCAATAATAAGATTACAGTAATAATTCTCACTCCATGGCAATCTTGGAATAATATTCAGATTATGAATCTACCGTATTCTATAAATCGTACCGTATTCTTTTAAAATAATCCCATACAATAACTTTAATAATTATAGAGGAAGAAAAAAATAATAGTTTCAACTCACTGAATATGATCCACATGGTCGGAACTCGGGGAATACAACATCCATTGTTATTGGCGATCTGTGAGACATTTTAAAAGTATTTTATTCTTGGATCAAAATATTATAATTATCATCATACTAGTATTCTAGTATCCAATAACAGAATACTGACTCTTAGTAACTGTGATTGTGGTGAAACTGAAAGTGCTCGCTCCATTACATCTATTGAGATCATTCGAATAGCTATAGTTAGTTATCTACCTGTAGATTGGTATAGTTATCTATTATTCAGATAACCGAATGAAAGATTTTATTGACTTTTCACAATATCATATCGATGGCTTATCGAAATAAATCGCTTTCTATTCTTATCTAAATTCGTAAGGTTGATTTGATTTTATGCTATAACAGTTTTCCTCTTAACGAAATTATACAAAGAAATTCAATTTATTGCCAGTAAAGTTTTGCCAATTCAGTAATCATTGATTCATACATTTCCAATAATCTTCTTATCAAATTCTTCAGCGATCAATATTATTATGTTTTCATCCTTGTTTATTTTATATTACTGAGCATTTACCATCACCTTCTTGAAGATTTTTTAGTGTATATCACCTTCTAAACATTGGGATGATTTTTTATACATCTTGTAGAACGAATCCTCCGTAAAATCGATTTATCATTTGGCCTTCAAAACGTAAGACGGAAACATAATAGTAGTTTATGCAACGGTCGTATATAGAGAGCCTTTAACGCACGAGTGAGATGTAAGTTAGGACACAAGCAGCGAGCGAAGCAAGTGTAGCGAGTGCTCTAAATATCTCATTGAGTGCGTTAAAGGCTGAATACAACCGTTGCATACATCATTTTATCTACAGAGTGTTCCAAAAATAAGACACTTTTAATGAAACAATTTACAAGATTTGTTTTTGTGAGTAGGCTACCTCAGGTCTTATTACAGAAGTAAATGTGGATATAAAGCTAGCATAGGAGTTAGTGGAACACCTGCTTACTATTATTCAAAATGTTCCAAGAAGTAAAGTGTTTGAATTTTTGTCAAAATTCATTGTTACAAAAAATGCTCTAATTTTATTATGTATAATTATGTTTGTTGCAATTAAATACCAACAAGCTTTAAAAACACTTTCCAATTTTTCAATCATTTAATTGATTGCCACTTTGCTAAATTTATATTTTAAAAGTTCTTTCTGTTTTCTTTTTGATGTCAGGTGACCATACTCAACAAAGCTTTGAGAATCAATTGTACTACACTAGAGGTATAGCTAATGATGTTTCAAGACTCCCTAGATCATATTCAACTTTTTTCAAAGAATAAAGAATTATTTGAAACACCATGTTTCTATATACGACCTAATTATTTATTAATTTCACTTACAATTTATTCATTAAAAATTGAAATAAGTTATTGCACAGTAGTACATTAACATGAGGATCAATAGTGATATTATTTCCAATATTCAGACTTCAATTATTGGAGAAATCAAAAATAGTAAGTTAGGCCAATACAAGTTCAACATCAAACAAAATTTAGAATAGCCTATTACACTTCATAGTAGTTGATGAATGAAAAATGATTTGCATACAGTTGTAACAGTATTAAGCAAATTAAATGTTTTGAATTTTCT
This sequence comes from Sogatella furcifera, assembly GCA_017141385.1. NCBI lineage: Eukaryota > Metazoa > Arthropoda > Insecta > Hemiptera > Delphacidae > Sogatella > Sogatella furcifera. The sequence continues at coordinate 15,532,617 of CM029550.1, read as the reverse complement.
TCAATAATCAACTCATTTAACAAATTTTTGTTTCAAAATTCAACTGCTAAATGTACAATACTACGGAATTTGAAAAGCAATAAGTCCAAAACGTAGCAAAGATTATTGATTGAGGTGTAAAACTTGTCAAAAAAAAGGTCTGCACTCGGGATCGATCCAGGTACCCTTTGTTCCACAGACAGCATCTCTACCTTGTCTCCAAAGGGGCTCTTTATAGAGAAGCAATAAAAATTGAATTTTGATCTCACTCACATCCAATTATTGATTCAAATCTACAGTAAGGCTTTCTAAATAGTCTAAATGCAGTATTCAAAAGAGAATTTTTATTCTTTACCCAATGGATGGAATTCTTATTCTGCAAAATTGAAAATTAACTTAAATTTGGGCATGCAGGAGAATTGTTTTTAAATTTAAACTATTCAATGAAGCTTTTAGTTGATTTAAATCAATCCCATTATTTTTGGAACTCAACAAAGTTGTCTGCATTTTTAATGGTACAGAAAATGTTTTCAACTAGACAAGTAACATTGGTTTTGTAACTAATAATTTAAAACAAGAAGTTGGTGAAGAAACATAGAATTATTCTTAATAAACATTTGTTTCCTATCTCACAGTCTAGTATTAAGTTAGAGCCTACCATAGGCCTCTATTCATAACTAATGTTACAATTTAGTTGTTTTATATCCGAAATAGACTAATCATCTTTAAAATATAGGCCCAAGTTAACAATAAAAAAGTTGTACATAACATATATAGCTAATCGGGCAAAAGCTGTAAACTAAGTTATTTGCCTTCTGGAGTTAAGAAGAATTTCATTCTTAATGTCATCATTCAATTTATATTAAAAGTTGGGATACTATAAACTTCAAGATATATTAAACTAACTAAACTTTAGACTATTCAAATTTGTAAACTGAAATATTGATGAACAGATACCGGTAAGATTATCACTTGTCCCAGTTTTTAGGTTAGAAGATTAGACCACTGTGTTGGTTGTTTATCAGCCCGTTGCGAAATGGTCAAATGGAACACGGAATAAATTCTGGAACAGTGTCGTAAAGTGACAACTGTATCGTAATGAGTTTTTCGATACAGTCCTGAAATTCCGTTTTGAAATGATAGCCATTATTTTTGACCACAGCACAATCACATAAATACGGCCACCCCGTCTTTCGGAGGAGACGATAAGCCGTCGGTCCCGACTACATAAAAAAAAGTAGTCGCCATCTATCATCCATTTCATTACCCACGCACAAGCCTAAGAGCTCATGTGGGCTTCACCCTCATAAACAAACAAACATTTCGATTTAGATTGTAAAACTGAAACAGGAACTTTTTGATACGCCCGTAAAAAATATTTTGCTTTTTTTTTCAAAGGTGATGCCCACATGGGCTCTTGGGCCTGTGCTTGGGTAATGGGAAGGATGATGATGAGAGATGAATGGACCTACTGCTTTAGGTGGGTTCCGAACCACCGGGAAGCGATTTTTGAGGCTCATGAATTGAATTCAGAGGAACCGGTCACTGTTACAACAGTGGTGGTAGAGGCTTTAATCATACTGTTTTAAATATTCACAATTTCACCTTTTGTCACAGTGCAATTACAGTTGTGTGTTGTAAGGTGAATAATTCTAAAATGTATATTTTTTAAAGATAGTTGTTATACTGTATATTATAGTTTTCATTCTATGCTTCATAGGTGTTTTTGTAATAATGTACCTAGTTTAAATTTCGCTATTCTATCAATATTATTTTTAGCTGGAAGTCATTTTTTGATTTGATTGAATCATTTCTAGCTGTATATTTTGATTGATGGTTGATTATTTTATATTATCTCGATTTGAGAAACTGTAAACTGTTCTTTGAATATCATCTCAATGTAAGATTGATGGTAGTCATTTATCTTTTCAGCACCCTTACGTTTGTTTCCACACATTCGTCCTTGAAGAAGAAGTTGCGTCGTTTGAAGTAATGTGGGGAAAACTATTTGTTGGTACACTCAATGGTAGTGTGTTCAGATGCAATATCAAGGTATTTAAAGAGTTACACTTTTAATTGTTGGTATCATTCAAATATTTGTTAATTGGAAAATTGACACGAACAATTCTAGTCAGTTAATATGATTTATCCTCTTACTGAGCTCAAAACTTCTCAATTATTATGGTTCTGTATTTTCAATTGTTATATTATTGATATTATTTGAAGATATTTTCAACATATTAAGACAAAAGAAGACTATGCAACATAACTTATACCAATTTTTATACAAGCTCGTATTTTTCAATTGTGTATGCTAATGTTTTGGGTATTTTTGTATCGTTGTATTAGCCCAATATCTAATACATTGATATGTATTATAGCATAGCCTCTTGATCAATTAGAGGATGGAAATAATATATCGAATTTGGAAAGAATAAAAGTTATTTAGAACTGATTGAACACTGAACAGTGAACTGGATTATCGCAAAAATTTATAAATTATATTGATTCTTATTGTTTTCAGAATTTCGAAAATTGCACCGTTGACAAAATAATGGTGGGCTCACAAACCAGTCCCATTCTCGACATAAAGGCATCAAGAGAAGGGCCTCGAAAAATAATTATTGTTTCAGCAAGATCAAAACCACTGACAATCAGAGATGCAAGAAATGGTCTGTTTAATCACGACTTTCTCCTAATTGAGCTTATAATAATTAAACTGTGATTCGTAATTGGTTCAATTTAAAATACATTACTCTGTGATATCAACCACTAGAATGCAATCAAATCTTCAGATAAATTAGATGAATTTCCAGTTCAACGGGTTTATTTTAATTTAAATGATTCTATTATTTCTAAAATCAAATTTGCTGATTGAATGAATTTGAAAAAAACCACATACTTTTATGCTACTATTTCTAAGTCTTGTAGTGCTATATTGACTGTTTAGTGAGTTATTAATATATTATTCCCAGTACATTTATCCATATGATGTCCTTTGAGATTAATTGAGATTATAAATAAAGTCTTTCCTAAAAATCTTATAAATAAAAATATTGCAGTTCCAAAATCATGTCATAGATTAATTGTACTGTTATACTTAATTGTAGGAAACATTGTGATCTTTAATTTGAGACCAAATCAATAATGTTTGAACCAATATTGACCGAGCTGGAGTCATTTTCTTATCTTGCCAGAGGGTCTTCTTTGCTTGAACAGACTCTACCAACAGTAAATATTCTATATATAAATTTACCCTTTATGAACAGTAGATTAAAGTATTGCACTTATGCGGTAGAGCTGCCAGATCAGACAGTTGCTAAGAAAACCCAGTCGATTTGTCGCGATCTAACAGAATTTATGGCAACACTGCACTCTTATTTTCGCATTAAATAATATAACATTCTGAATTCTAATGTTTGCACTGGATACTTTTATTTTAATAGTAAAAGTTGAGTACAGTATCAACTTGATGGAATAATATATGTTGAAACTCTACCATTTACAGGTTTACTGCTGCATAGCCTGGACACTATTGATGTGGCCTACTCTTTCGCTCACAGTACATCGAGTGCATTGCTCTATTGTGGAACCAGAAACAGAAGTCTTGTTACTCTCGACCTAGTGGTATGCTATTCCAGTAAATATATTCATTCAGATAATGGAATACATTACGAAAATAATGTGCCTTATAAAATTAAACTAGATTTAAACGCTTGGATTTCACTAACTAAAATTTTCATTAAGTTATACTTGTTGTAGTAGAGAGATGGAGATATAATCACATAGAAAATAGCTTAACAGTCATCTATCCTAATTGTAGAATTTAGATTGATGTTGTGGAACTCCGTGGTAGAATAAAACTCAGTTTGCAATCGTCTATTCTATTTTTATTAATGATTTAATAGTCCAGTGTTATAAATCATTAATAAAAGTGGAATTAACAAATTCAAACTGTTCTTTATTTCAGTTATCTGTTTGTTGTTCCGGAAAACATTTATTGAGCCGATTGTATTTTCTCATGAATATTGAATATTGTATTATAATCATCTTCTGGGTCATCTTCATGGTAGGCTATATATATATATATATCATCTTCTGTTTTTTTCAGACTGGTTGTGAGCGAAAAAAATTTCAGCTAGGAAAATCTGTGGTGAAAGTGATATTAAGATCCAATTTGCTCTACACAGCAGCCTACAATGGAACTGTTCACGTGTATGATTTGAAGGTAAGAAAAAGATTGCAACTTATGCTTTTGCCCAAAAAAATCGTAATTTTAATCAGTAGTAATTGTTTTTTATAACTAGGCTACTGAACTACTTATTCGTCATATTTCTAATGAAGGAAAGGATTGCCTCATATCCAATTTGATTTGTTCTGTTTAAATTTAGTACTAATCAAATTGGAATCGAAATCGAACTAAATTTTAGTCAGGTTTTTGATTTGACTCGAGTTTACTCTCGTCTGTATGTATGTTCAATGTTTGTAAAGTAAGTAACTCTTATATGACCAAACGCGATAGTATGGCCAATTTAATAATAAAACTAGCAGGTTACTCGTGTTTTGCGCCGGAGAAAATTCACGGTAGACCTACGTATTGTTTAAAGCAATCTCCTTTCAATAATGAAAGGAGGTAATCAGATCTTAGCTTACATATTAAATATTTAGCTTACAATAATTAGTGCATTGCAACGAACGTATTAAATTGTCTTTTATTTGACGAAAATATATCCTTATTAATTGATTAAACAAAGTATGTCAAAAACGATTCTTATTACATTATAATCAAAATTTTTGTGCAAAATTTCCAAGTTTTTGCGTTGTTTCATACTTTATGAAGGGAATTTCATACCTAGAACAGAGAGTAGGCCTATATGTTTTTTGCCCTTGGATTGAAAATTTCGAAATATCATATTACTTGATAAAATACAAGCTTGGTTTTCAGTGTGTGAACGTGAATCTCAACTTCCAGATAACGTACAAATTTGGATATTCTGCAGAAAGATTTTGATTATACTAAGATCTATAGCTATACTAAGAATTATACTATGTTTTTGATGGTAAAAATTTGAAAAGTGAACAAGCGTTTATTTAGTCGCATGTTCCACTGAGTCAACGTTCAGCGTGGACGTCAAAGGCAGTGGACGGCTACGCGAAGGCATCCTACTGTTCCACGATAGGTTTGCTTTGAAATCCCTGTCCATCCAGTAAAACTTGGACGTCTGGAAAACCCATGCACTGAAAATAGTTGCAACGGGCACCCTTTTATTTGGCACCAATCGCATCTGAATTGGCCTAATGAAACAGTGACAGCAACTGTGATGCAAGTATTGTGTAATACAGTACAAGTATTATATCATCAAATAAACCAATAAGCAGAACAATTGAACCCTGAAGTAAATGTTAAATGCATTATACCTTCTCTACTTGAAATTGACATTCACACATAATAGAGTAAAGAAAAAATAAGCCTCACTTGAACTTTCCCTATTTTGGATATGATATTAAACTAATATTTTTTTTATTTTCAGGAAGACAAAATTTTATATACCAACACTTCATCCAGGCCGATTATCGACATGGATGTCTGGTGCAACCAGGCAAGTAGATTTGGCTTCCTTCATGATGATCAGAATTTATCATTTTCCTCCTTGTATTCTGAATCTTAAGTATGCTATTAATTTACACAAAACCATTTATATCTGAGTTGTAGCTTGCATGAATAACAACACATATTTGAAAAGCACCAGTACCACCACCATACCAGTAGTGGCCAATTAAATGATTTTTCCCTAAAAATATGGATGTTATGCCTTCAAATGAGTTCTTAAGCAGCTAGAGACTTAGCTGATGCTATTTAGCGACTGAACAGTTGAAGCAGGAGCTCGCATAGCAGCATGAGAAATTCATTGTTGCTATTTCACTCGACCACGATGTTCAGTAAGACGTGCAGTTTTCTCTTAGCCGTCTCAGTAAGAAGGTACAAATACAAATTGTTGTATTACGACTAGAAATTTCGTAGATTTCGCTATTTCTGGTGTTTTAATCATCTTCTAGAATTTATAAATGATGTTCAGAACGCTTATAGCCAAATACAGCCGATATTGTGGCATAGAGGCAGACTGGCCACTACTAGAACAAGAAACCATGAAAAATCCAGTATAGTGGCCACCACCCAATAGATATTTTTGTAGAATTTGTTGATATTGTTGTGAGAGAAGTTTATGTGATTTGAATTTATGTTCTCCTGATACTGTTAAAAATAGGTTATAGAGGAAAAATAGCTTTACTATGTATATTTTCCAGTTCAGCTTTACTTTTCTAGTGGCTTGAGAACCACCACAACTTTATTACCAATTCAACTCATTTTAATATAAACTATTTTATTTCTGGCGCTATAATCATGTTCTGAAATGTGAAATTAGATTACTGTCTTAGATGAGTGCAACAAGCAGCTTAAGAAATTGAATTGTTGATGAGCATAGAACATCATATGGCCACTTTAGGACCATTATCTGGCCACTACTGAATCATAGTAGCCACTTTAGAATCAAATTTTAGTTTCACAAATAATTAATTTCCAAATTTATATATTAGCCATTTTTCAAAACGAGCCAATGAAGAAAGATCTGGGCTTTTGATTTGGGAAGATCTGGGAAGAAGATTTGTGGACCCACAATTCCGCATAAACTATAAAAATCTCTTAAAGATGGCCATTACTGGTGCTTTTACCTTGGTGGTTGAGCTTAGAAAGTTTAGGACATAGTTATTAACTCAATCATGTCTCGAAGTCTAGGTTTGATTATGCAGATTTCCATTCTAACATCAAATCTATAGATACATGATAATCTGCTTTCAGATCTGTAAGGTTTCTTTCTTCAACCAATAATAGACTTTCTTACATGTTTCAGATGATAATTATAATGAATGATCATAGAGTTATTGCTCATTCTCTACCCTGACTCATAGTCTTCAAGAACTACAACTGGCATTCTAGACTTTTACCTCATAACTTTTTAATTATTTTTATTACTGCTGATTCCAGATAACGATGTCAACAATACTTTTAACAGGTAGAAAATTTAATTGATGAAAATACGATTATCGCTAGAATACTCCTATATTTTAGAACTTGTAATTTATCCAACTTGAAAAGAAGTAATCATTCTGATCTTAAAGATCTTGATTCAAGGCAATCGTTTTCATTTTTTAAGTTTTAAATAGTTTTTTTAGTCCCTATAGTTCTATTTTTAATACAATTCTCACCTCACAACTGGTTTCTCCTTGGGATGCTTTCATAAACAGAGACGTTCCGTTTATTCAAATTAATTCTAACATTCTACAACAATTTCATTTTTATTCCAATAATATAATATTAATTTCAATATTCCAATCATTCAATTATTGATGCAAATTCGATTGTCACTAGAGTACTGAAATATTTTAAAACTTCAATGATTGAAATTCTACTCTACTTCATTATATTCCCTTGATATTTTTTCTTCAGATTGGAAGTTATTCTATTTACTTCAATTTATTGAGTCCAAGTTACAATTAGTTCACAATAGAATGTTCCAATTGATGATATTGAAGTATAACTTATCATGAACACTGGTGGCTCGTGCCCACGAAACAGGTGAAGTGCTGTACAGTAGAAGATACGGGAACTTCACCTGTTTCGTAGGTACGAGACGCCAGTGAGTAAATAATCATTGTCAACTGCAGTGACTATAGTTATAAATACTCCTCACCATCTCGAGTGTATTCTATTCTCAATACAAAATTATAAATTTTCAGTCCTCATAGAGAATATTTATTATAATTTCGAACATGATAAAATTATCACAGTAATAATTTTTATAAAAAGTATAAAAACTACCTCTTATTGTATGATATTTTTCACTAATGATAATTGGCTATATGATATATTGATGATTTGGTTTTCAATATCAACTCGATAATATTCTCAGTTCTATGAGAATCGCGTTGTATAATGTATAAATGTTATAATTTCCATGAAATTATTGGAGAATAAGTGTAAGGTTGTTGAACATCATGTATGTTTTAGTATTAAATTTTGCTTCTATAGATTTATAAATGAACTATGAACGTAAATTGAATTTACTAAATTCAGACCAATGCATAATATTCGAGCTCAATGAAGCGGAACTTTCAAAGGGCGTTGTTTGAAACATTCTGTTTGGTAGGGTTTTTGTACCGTACGGTATACAGTACAGTGTACGGTATGTGGTTACTAGTTATTTATCCAGATGAGAAGAATCATATATCATAAATTGTATCTATCTAAAATAATGAATGCGTGTGATACCAATAAACTTCATTCGCTTTTATATCGGGAGAGACGCTTATATTAGGCCTATATGTCTCAAGGATACTTTATATAAGATAGATCATTTGATTGCTCAACTACCATTTACTTGCTGATTTCAGCCCTGTAAGGCTACTGTACGGTATCTAGAAAAATGAATCAATCAGAAAACTCAGTTTTATGAGTTTAAACGAGCAATTCAACTTGAAATGGAATATGGAACTCTAGATTTATAGTTACTGCATTCTTCCTAATGGAAGTTTATATTAAATAACACTGTATTATGAATCATTTTAGTCTTTAGCTTTACATATTCTAGAAAAAGATACTCCGTATTTTTAGTTTTGATAATTTCATTTTTGTATACTACATCTTGAAACATTCAGCCTATGTATTTTTCGTACCGTATTATGAATTGTTCACATTATTAAATAATATTAATAAATAAATTTCTACTTGTCTTTGTTTTGTTTTTTTTTTTTCATTATAGGGTATAGGCCTTCCCTACCTACAGATAAGGCGCATATACATAGTTGCAGCTTAAAAATTTCACTAAAATTCTGTAACTAATAGTCTCCAAGATTTTACTTTTAACATGGAGGTAAGGAAGGAAACCGATTTCCCCTTCCTCAGTGCTTAGCATTAACAGAGTATGTCAAATGGAGTGAAGTGTGTAGAGCGCATTGCACACGGGTAGTGGGAGAGATTGGTAAAGGACAGAGCAGCTGGTCTCTCTTTCTATGAGAGAGAGCCGTGTTGCTAGTAAAACCTCGTAGACTTCAGCTAGGTCTTCTTTCCTTGGACAGACTATGCTACTCTTCTCGACAAAGTGTACAAATCTGTCGGATTTGTGCAACGATATTTTCTCGACTTTTCCATGTTTCAGCACGTTCTGACATTCTGTACCAAATGGTATAATTTGCGGGCCCGTTCAACCATAATCCGTACCATTTTTTACTAAAAGTGTCACATAATGTCGTTGAAACAAAATCGTGTGTTCCCACTGAACTTTGTCTTGTGCGGACAGGACAAGAGAACTCTAGAGTTTGTCACAGACATACTTTGTCGCGATCTTGTAGGTATCAGTTTTTAAAGGAATTGGAGTTGAATTAAACAATTTAAAGCCATTATTGACTTTCAAAACACTTTATTGATTCTGATTTATCAGAAAATTTCTCAATTTTCAGAAAATGTAAAATAACTAGCACTGCGATCACGATGAGATACAAAAGGCGTTGAGTTTTGTACTTATAATTATTATTTCCCTCCAAAACTCAGTTTTCTTTGAAGCTCGTGAAGAAAGGAATAGCTCAACTAACCTGATTGTTTTTAATTATTTAACAATTTTTTAGTTATAATTTCTATTATCATTAACTCTATTCGTTCGTAATCCTATCGTGTAATTTCTGTTATATCGTATTGAAAAAAAATCAGTGAGCAGCTATGGAAGGTTTTGATGATCCTGGTCTTTTCTTTTCTGATAATTTTGGTGGTGATGATGCTCAGAGTAATATTAATATCAATCTTCAAAGTGTAAAAAAAAAGTTCAAAGACTTTATTCGACAATTCCATGAAGGAAACTTCAATTATAAATACAGGTATGTAATCTACTATTTGTTTCAATTTCAAGAAATTGAGTAGGCCCAACTTAGCCTTAGTGGCTACGTAGGTAAAGTAGGTGGTAGCCCTACTACTGTTATACATAATAATTATATAACTTAATATAGGCAGTGTTGGGTAAACTACTTTTTAAAAGTAGTTAGCTACAACTACTTTATTCAAAAAGTAGCTAAGCTACACTACAACTACTTTTTTAAAAAGTAGCTAGCTACAACTACAAAAGCCATCTACTAATAATGAAAACATTCATGAAGTGGTTCAAAATGTACTAGAAAACTATTAACTACCCAAACCCTATCCAAAATATCATTGAACATGTTCACCGACTCCCAATCAAAAAATCAAATCCAAACTCACCTCATCACAAATCAGCACCCATGCATCCAGATATAATAATGAAATTTTACAGTAGGAATGATGAGTGATGTTATGCAAGCTGCAAAAAAGTTTGGCAAACTCTCATCAGGCAACCTAGGTTATGGAGGGGCAGACAAACCCATATTCCTGAATGAACACTTGACAAAGACCAACGCTAATCTATTCTTCCTAGCTCGTAGTATGAAAGTCCATGGCTTCAAGTATGTCTGGGTGAAGGAAGGAAAGATAAAAATGCGTAAAGACGATGGCTCTCCTGTCATCCACATCAACAAAGCAGATGATCTACCAATTCCAATCCACCACTAAGAGAAGACAACATTGGATATCTCAAACTGGACCAAATAAAAACCAGATTAAGTTATGGAAAATGACGAAAAACAATTCAATAACTGTCTTTTACAAGACTCAATACAAAAATTAAAAGACAATGACATTACTGAATGCAATATACAATTTTAAAAGTGTAGCTTTACTTTAATTCACTTAAATATCAGAAGTAATAACAAGAATTTTGAAGAACTCTTATGCTATCTAACTACCTTAAATGTAATGTTTGATATAATAATCCTATCAGAATGCAGGTCTACAATATATGAGGTCTACAATATATGAGGTCTACAATATATGAGGTCTACTCAATTCCTGGATATGATTATCACCCAGTAGCTCAAAGGTTAGATACCTTTGACAGCCTAGCCATCTTTACTAGGTCCAACACCATTCAAACCCCCATTATTAATTCTATTCCCTGTACTTCTGCTAATTTGATATCTGTAAAAATGTCCCTATATTCACAATATTTTGAAATTCTAGCATGCTACCGATCTCCTTCTTCAAATATCAAACAATTCACATCAGAACTTTACAATATTTTAGATCACTTATGTGATAACACTCATACAATTATGGTAGGTGTCATAAACATAATAGATGCTCATAGGAACAACTCAAGTTTCAATTATGTATCAAACCTTCTAGCAAGAAATTTTACTCCAGCAATTGAGCAGCCCACAAGGGTTGAAAAAAACTCAAGCAGTTGCATAGATCATATTTTTATCAAATCCAAAGTCCCATTGAAACTTTTCAAATTTGCAGTATTGAATATGAAAATAACTGATCACTTTCCAGTAATAATAGGCATTGATACTCCTCATATTCCAGTTATGAAAAACAAAACACTTAATTATAATAGGATAGACTTTAACACTCTCTTGGATAAATTTATTAAGGAAAAATGGCAAAATGTATACACTTCATCTGATTCTGTGGAGGCTCTTAAACATTTTACTGAAAAAGTCATCAAATTGGTGAATAATTGCAGCTTTACCAAAAAAGTATCTTTCAGTTCAAAAAACATACCCATCAAACCTTGGATTACTAAAGGTATTGTTTTATCAATCAGATACAAAGAAAAATTATTCCACAAAACGAAAACTGTCAACCACTATAGACAATCACTTGGTCTTCCTCCTGACCAAGGTCTAATAAACCATTTCAAAAATTTCAGAAAACTACTGAACAAAATTATAAAATCTGCAAAAAACAACTATTTTGCACAGCAATTCCACATCTTTACCCTAACTAACTAACTAAACTTGGAGACTCATCAATGAATTAGGTGATCGACCTCCTGCAATATTGAAGTTGAAGGAGAAAAAATCCACAAGGCGTTACAGCCCACTTCAATAAATTCTTCAACACTATTGGAAGCTCTCTTGCAAAAAACCTAAGCAATAATAATACACCTTTAATCTCACCAACTTTGAACAATATCCCTTGTAAAATAGAATACCTACCCAAAATAACTAAAAAAGACATAACCGAAATTATTGACACCCTTAAAAATAGTAAATCATGTGGATATGATAATATTTCAATTGAGGTAATCAAATTCTCTAAATTATTTATAGCTGGTCCTCTAGCACACATTTTCAATCTATGCATGGATAATGGAAATTTCCCAATGCAGCTGAAAAAGTCAGTAATTATTCCTATTTTTAAGAAAGGCAATCATCTCAACATATCCAACTATAGGCCTATTTCTCTTCTTCCCAACCTATCTAAAATATTAGAAAAATATATTAACAACAAACTTATGCAGTATTTGAAATCCAACTATATAATTTCTCCTAATCAGTATGGTTTCCAATCTGGAAAAAGTTGTGATGATGCCTTTCTACATGCTACATCTCTCATATACAACTACCTTGATACCTCTCAAAAAACTCTAGGAATTTTCTTGGACTTACAAAAAGCTTTTGATGTAGTCAACCATAAACTCTTATTGAAAAAGCTTCAGGAAATCGGTATTGGAGGTAAATTACTTTCACTTTTTGAGAATTACTTACACAACAGAATTCAAATAACAAAGATAGGAAACGTCCACTGTGAAGAGTTGGAAATAACATGTGGAGTACCTCAAGGGTCTATCCTTGGCCCTACCTTATTCTTAATCTATAGAAATGACCTATGTAAACTTAATGTTGATGGTCACATCATCTCATTTGCTGATGACACCCTCCTGATTTTTGCCAAACCCACATGGGTAGAATCTTTCAATTGTGCTAATTTCTGGCTAGCCAAAGTATATAATTGGCTAAATTCAAATAAACCCATCCTGAATGCTGAAAAAACATGCTACCTATCTTTCATATTAAAAAACAGATACAAACCTAATAAGAATTTATCTATTAAATAATGCGTGTAAATAATGTGACTCTGAAAAACAAGGACCATGTATCATACCTTGGTCTCACAATTGATGAAAACTTTAGATGGACTAAACACTTGGAAAATCTTGCCAACAAACTAGGAAATATGTATCATGTTTTTTATAAATTGAGAAGTATACTTACCATTACTCTTCTAAAAAAGTTTACCATTCCTTATTCCAATCTCTACTTCAATATGGCATCATAGGATGGGGGGGTGCCCTCAATACACATTTAATACCAATAGAAACAATACAAAAACAAATAATCAAAATCATTTTAAAATTACCTCTCAGTAGTTCCTCACAAGATGCTTTTACAAACCTCAATATTCTCAATGTAAGGATATTATTTTTATATAAACTCTTTTGAATAAAAAAAGACTTTAACATGAATACTCACACTCAATATGATCTCAGAAGGAAAAACATTTCCATCCTCAAAAATAAAACTATTGGACAAAGACAGGCGGAATATTTCTTTAATAAGATAGAACGGATTCTACCTTCCACACCTCATACACCTATTTCTAAACATAAACTAAAAGTTTTTCTCCTGGAAAATAAGTCAAGCTTACTATCTGTATTCTAATTTGAATAGACACCAGCAGAAACGTACTCTTCATTTTTGGAAATTTCATGTTATTTTTATTTTATTTTCAATTTTTCACATAGATGATTTCATACTATTTTCTTCATAAACTACATGACCTTATTTCATCAATAGACATTTATATCAAAGTTAACTATAAACTCAACTAAGTACTTTTTAGACAAATTTATTCAACCAGCTTAGCTATCTTTCAATTGACTATTTTTTTCTAACAGAAAATTCCCACACACAAGCTTTGCTTTCGTGGGGCTTAAATTCATTTCTCCTTTTATTGACACTCCCACCTATTTTTCTGTATTATACATTATCTTGTTACCAGTAACTCATGTACCGGTAATGATTTTGTTTCTGTAACTTTGTATGTGTTAATAATGTACCCTTTACTCTTGTGGATTTTTATTGATGTATTGTATAAATGAATGTAAGACAGCAATGTAAATAAAATAAAAAAAAGCTAGCTCCTTTTTCACTACTTTACAAAAAGTCATGATAGAATGTTTTTTCGTGTGATTTAGGCAAATAATGTCCATCAAAACGCAAAAACGTTATGGTTAGGCTACACATTTACTATAAGTTATTGATTGACATTCATTTATTAAACAGAGTGGTTCAGAAGTAGTGTCGAGCATTTTAGGGTATTGTTTGTTGGTAGAAAACATACCTAAATATCATTTTCAAAATGTCCTCAATTACTCACACAGCCATTTTTGTTTTCTCATTTTCATCTAATCTTTCAATTTTATAATTCTGTAGTGGCCTTGAGAAGGGTACTATAGTGTTCAATTACTATGTAAAATCAGCCGAGAAATCGAATAAAACTATTTAGAAGTTCGTAACTTTGATGGTTATTAAGATAATCAGAAAAATAAGCTGAAAAACTACATTTTACAACTTTAAAGGGATAGAAATAGGATATTTAATTGTTGACTAGTATTTTTTATTATTTTATATTGTAGGAAATTCAATTCTGAAGAAAACTTGTTCAGTAGCATTTTCGTCTAAAACGCACCCAAACCTCACAAATCAGGATTTAAAGAAGTCAAAATAGTAATCTTTTCATGCCTGCTCTTTTTGTCTGTTTTGTCTTCTTTGAATCGTGATTTGTGATGTTTGGGTGCGTTTTTGACGAAAACGTTAGTGAACATTTTTTCTTCAGAATTGAATTTCCTGCAATATAAAATAATCAAAAATACAAGTCAACAATTAAATATCCTATTTCTATCCCTTTAAAGTTGTAAAATGTCGTTTTCAGCTTATTTTTCTAATCATCTCAATAACCATCAAAGTTACGAACTTCTAACTGTAGTCCAGCACGCAGGAAATTTTGTATGGCTAATTTCTGCAAAAGGAGGTGTATGCGATTTTATTATTTAAATTGCTTCATTAGGGTCCCAATAATGTGTATTCGAAAAGGCACACAAAATTTCCCCCCGCACAACTTTTGACAGCCAGAAAACCATGCACTTTTTTAGTTTTTTGCATTTAACTAAAAAACGGTCCACATTTTTGTAGGTACATTCTCATAGTATCATAGTAAATTGTAGAGGACAAAATTCTGCGTCGATTGAAAAAAGAAAACAAAAATCGGTCGAATAGATAACGTTTTACATTCATTCAAAAAAACATTTTGGAGGTAAAATTGGTGGAATATTTGGCAAATAACGACATTCTAGCTTATTCTTGATCATTTATTTGAAAAATAATTGTGGGCCACCAGCCCACTGGTGGGCGTGGTGGGCTGGTGGCATCGATTTATCAATCATTTCACTATCGATTATATGAGTTGATGTATATAGTGGAGCCGCGAACTGAAGAGCCTTTGGCAACATGGATGTCATTCACTGCTGCCAGCAGTTCAAATGAAAATTGTTCTACTCTCACCATCTGTCACAATTAAAATATTATTAAATATATTTAATAAAATATATAATATATTCTTGAATTAAATATATTTCTGTTTGTGGAATCAATATGATTATGATTTCCCTGCAACACAATATTTCATAATATTATTACAGTATGGTACTTCTGTGTGGGGTCTGTGCTCTCTGGTGGGGAAAATTATACTTTGATTTGTAAACATTCATGTTTAGTTTTTGTGGCTAAACACCGCTCATGGCCAATAGATTGTTATGAAAACAAACTGGGAAAGGATTGAAATTAAATAAAAATATAATTACCATTTGCAGTAGACCATAATAGGCTAGGTACTAATATTCATTCATACATTTATTCATATTATGCTTGTTTTAAAACCATTCAATATTCCAACAAACTGCTAACAATCACCTATTTGAGGTTACCATAAAGCTCAGTACATAATTATAAAAAATGTCTTGAGGGAATGTTTTTGTTGTCAGCTGATTTATGAGACACGGCCCTGTTCTGTAGATTATGTACGGTAGGTCATGGCGAAGACTACAAAATCATATTGGCAGTTGCAATGTGTGCTTTGTTGATTCAGCCTCTTGGAACTATAATTTAGTGTAAAAGCGTTAGGTTGGCTGAAGTGATTATTCCCCAGAAGTTATAGTTCTGCGCATGCGTAGTTACACTCTCACTTCCCTCCGCCATCTTGCCAAAGGCTCTTCTATTCGCGACACCACTATACCATAAGTAATTTAACGTGAAAAGTAGCGTGATTTACGCCACATACTACTTACTCATCAAACGTAGCGACGCTAAAATATTTATACTATTTTTAAAAAGTAGCGTCGTTACACTACAAACTAAAAAAAAGTAGCGTGCTACTCCTCAACACTGAATATAGGCCTACTTCTTACTTCTATAAATTCATTAAGAAGTTGAACTTGGGATGCACACAAGCATATTCATTGTAAGCTTCATGGCGTTCATGCATTGTTTGATGATAGACATTTTAAAAGTGTCTTATTATGTGTAGGCCTTCTGAGGATCAGAGCTGATCAGTAGCTAAATTGCTTAACTGAGAAGGAAATGCGCTGCCTTGTCCTTAAATGTGCTAACTTATTTCTTTTCCAGCAAAGCTTGAAAAGACTACTTTAAGTAGGCTATAGATCAATAGAATCTCTAATAAGATTAGTTTAATTTTAGAGGTTTTTCAAAATCCGTGTACCTCATAATTAATTAGACTATAATTAAGTAACCTATAATTAAGTAGCCTATTTTGAAGATTTTCAGCCTGCTGTACATGAATCTTCAATAAATTTCATTTCCTGAGACCAGTCTTGAAACTTAAATTAACACACCCTGTATGTTGATCTCACATGCTGGAGATTTCCCACTAGTTCAAAGCAATCATTTTGATGTGTTGCATTCCATCTGGAGTGAAAGTACCATATACACTTTTTATACCATTGACACTTTTTTGCAAGATCTGAAATCTGCTGGTATAGTCTGTCCAAGCAAAGAAGACCCTCTGGCAAGATGAGAAAATGACTCTGGCTCTGTCAATACTGGTTTTTAAACCAAAAATTGTAGATTTGGTCTCAAATTGTAGATCCAAATGTTTCCTGCAATTTGAAACCAAATCAATAATTTTTGAACCAATATTGACCGAGCTGGAGTCATTTTCTCATCTTGCTAGAGGGTCTTCTTTGCTTGGACAGACTATACCAATAGATTTCAGATCTTGCAAAAAAGTGTATATGGTATTTTCACTCCAGATGGAACACAACACATCAAAATGATTGCTTTGAACTAGTGGGAAATCTCCAGCATGTGAGATCAACATACAGGATGTGTTAATTAAGTTTCAAGACTGGTCTCAGGAAATGAAATTTATTGAAGATTAATGTACAGCAGGCTAAAAATCTTCAAAATAGGCTACTTCTCAGTCGACACACCGCTGCCAGCGAGTTTTCAACTGTTCAAAGGCTTTCTGGAACTCCTCAACTAGAACGTTGTTTAAAATCCTTGTCAAAGCCACTTTGACTGCTTGGACGGTGCCAAACCGCTTCCCTTTCAGGTCCTTCTTCATCCGGGGGAACAGAAAGACGTCACTGGGTGCGACGTCTGGGCTGTAGGGTGGCTGCGGCAGCGTTGCCACGTTGTTTCGGGCCAAAAAGCTCGGTGATGGTCAGCCAGGAGTGTACGGGAGCATTGTCGTGGTGCAGTACCCAATCATTTTTCTCCTCCGGGCGGACACAGTGGACTTGATCCTTCAAACGACGGTGCTCGGACGTCGTTTGGTGCTCAGACGTTGGTCACTATCGAGAACTTCCAGCACTTTGGCCAGATTGTCGTTGTTCCGCGAAGTTGAAGGCCTTCAAGAATGGTCATCGTCTTTGATGTCTCCGCGGCCCTCTTTGAAGTGCTTGTGCCACACAAAATCCATGGCCCGGGACATTGCATTTTCTTGTAAGCCTGCTGAAGCATTTGGAACGTTTCCTGACCGTTCTTGTCAAGTTTGACACCAAATAACGCAGCTTGATCAAACGCTGCATTTTCACTGTCGCGACTTTTCGACGTGAAAAAAACACACACTGACTTGCCACGTGATGTATTCACTTCAGCGTCTCGCCGGCAACCGACAAGTACTTGGTTGCTTGCCTGAGACTCCCCCACACCATGCCCGGCCCAAAAGACTGGTCTGGAAGCACTCTGCTTCGCAGGAAAAAATCAGTCTTGAAACTTAATTAACACACCCTGTATACTACGTAAATATTGAAACATTTTGTACATCATGTCATTCAATTTCCATCTGATATGGGTGTGGAAGCACTCTTATACGCGGTGATGCTTCACATACAGGAGAGAGGCCAAAATGCATTACCTACATACCAGGAGCAGATTCAAGCGCGGGACCATTAATTGTCTGTAATGAGCGCGGAATTCACTGGATGTCGTAGTTCTCAGGGCCTTTTTTGCAGAAGAATGTCCTCGATATGTGGAAAGTGTTCCCAAAGGAGGATGTAGGATATTATACTGCTATTGGAGTTCTATGTTCCCAGCGCAGCTTGCTTGATGGTGGAACCTAGTAGAGCGAGAGGTGCAGCATCCATAACAGTACTGTCGAGAGTCACAAAATGTTTTGTATCTTCACCTTAACTTTTCACTATTTAGATGTACATGTATTACAACAGATTTTTGAGTGCAAATTATTGATCTCACAAAATCGTACTTTGTCAACAGAGACTTGCTGAAACGTCAGTACAATTTGGGCCAGTACTGGATTCAGGTCAGCATTGAAGATCTTGCCAGCTTTGATGAGACACTTGCTGAGAAATTGAACAAACAACCTTCGGAGCATCTTCCATTGGTAAGTTTGAACAGCAATAAATAATTGGTTGGTCTACACTTCACTGTAAACTTTCAATCATCCGATTATCAGTCTTTTCACTAATAACTAATAAAGGTGCTTCACTTTGATAAATGTTTCTTAAATTTTTATTTTCATATTCCATTCAATTTACTCAAGTATCTAACAAATTACAACACAATACAATTTTAAATTAATATAAAACCCACATAGACTACATCGTCTGTATGTGGGAGCAATTCTTAGGGTGTGTTCATGTCGGAGCATCGAGCATCGATCCGAGCTTTGACACTAGTATCACAATAGGTGAGCTGATGAAAACAGCGTTTTTTTCTAGGATCGGTGCTAGTGTTAAAGCTAGCTAATGCAAAAGCGAAAGCTAATATGAAAGTTTTTATGATCAATCTCTGACAGGGGCTCCAAGACCGCCGAAGGCACCCCTCCCCAAGCTAGAATGCCATACTGCAAAAACGACTGCATATATGGATAATGCACCATCCTGCAACAATCCACAGTCAGTACTTGGCCCAGCCGTGAGAACGCATAGATCAGCTTCCTCAATCGGTATATACACTCAATCTGTATATACAAAGGAAACATAATTATTTTTGTCACTCCAAGACTAATCGAAGTTCAACTGAGTTGTGGTCGATATTGTAGAAACGTTCCATGATGAAATAAACACACAGATTTTGTCAATTTTCTACACTGTTTATTTGGTACACGACCATGGTTTCATGACCACACAGGTCACATTTTCAAGCTGACTCCATTTTCAAGTCAGCTTGAAAATGTGACCTGTGTGGTCATGAAACCATGGTCGTGTACCAAATAAACAGTGTAGAAAATTGACAAAATCTGTGTGTTTATTTCACTAATCGAAGTTGTTGGCGTTGTTCTCACATTGATTCGAAATCTTCTTAATTGCTTACTTTATTTTTCCTACAGTTCGAAGAAGCGGCTAAGGAAGTAGCTGATGAAGTCACTTCACCAAGGCCTGAAGGAGAGGAAAAAGTGGAAGATATTCAAGTTCTACTTTCGTCCGACTCGTTTTCTTCAACACTAAGGGACCTCAAGGTTTGTTTTATCAAGCTGTGTAATGTAATGTTTACAACAGTATTGCTCAATCTATTACGGTATTGTTTGTGAAGCACGTTGTCTGAAAAACTTTCCTAGTCTCAATAAAAATTTCCTGAAAATATGCATCCTCAAGAATAAGCCTTAAGATTTTGGAATACTACCTTCTCTTTCTTACGCGTTGAATAGGCTATTTTATCTACCAGATTTAAGGGTTATAGTTGAAAAGGCTACAGATATCTCTATTTTGCATGAGCTCTAGCTTTTTTAATTCCCTTCTGAGGATGAAAAGTCATCTTGTCATAACCTATTCTCTTTTCTCGTTTTGACATAAATTATAGACTTTCCGTGTCTGTCAGCAAAATAATTGGTTCGGTTTTTATTCTATGGCATGATTAAATAGGTAGGCCTTAATATCGCTTATAAAATCACGATATGTTTCAATGAAATTTCCATAAATCGTTATGAGAATCACATTGAAATTTATAAATGAAAATTAACCATTTCATTTTGTTCACAGTCGAACATTGTCTCTCAACTCGTGAAGATTCCTGGAATTGTGGTTTCTGCATCTGGAATAAGAGCCAAAGCAACGAAGATTGCAATCCAATGCAGGTCCTGCCAAAATGTGATTCCAGACCTCAACATTCGTCCGGGTCTGGACGGATACGTACTACCTCGCAAGTGCAATACGTAAGTACAGTAATCTGCTCGACGTAAGGCTAATTCAAATTTACTTTCTATCCAACAATAACTTACATATGTAGGTCTAACTTGAAGAGGAAAATATTGTATATCAAGTTATATAATTGATGTAGCTCTTTGAAGCTACTATTGATCAATATTTGTATTTCGAGACTAATAATTATCACTGTTTATATGTTATTGGTTCATATTTTATTTTTTCTTTCTTTGTCATTAATCATTGGTTTGCCAGTATTCATTGGTTTGCAAAATCTCTTGGTCGTTTGTATTGTTTTCTGAACTTCCATATGCTTTCATTTCCATTTACAGTGAACAAGCAGGAAGGCCTAAATGCCCTCTGGATCCATACTTTATCATCCCAGATAAGTGTAAATGTGTTGATTTTCAAACTTTGAAACTTCAAGAGCTGAATGATTCAGTTCCTCAGGGTGAGATGCCTCGTCACGTTCAACTCTTCATGGACAGGTAAGTTTTGTATTTCACAGTAAAATATTCAAGATTAACTTTGAAAATCTATCTCAGTAAAACGTTGCCGTTTACTCAGTAAAAGGATACTATTGAAGATCATTCGAATTTTATGTTGGATTGAATGGGATATAAATTGTTTTGAACTGTTGTATAAATTGGTAGAGGAGTAGTTTTGGGCATTTGCTTGTTGCACTCACCTATGTAATTATTAAATAAATGATGAAGATTATAATTATTATAAAACTAGGAGTGAAACTTGTGTCACTTTCATCAGCCGCTATTAGTAAAATTTCTTTAAAAATTGGGTTGGCCGAGTGGTCTGGGGCGTTAGAATCTTCAGTCCGTTAGCGCAACCCGGTCGTGTTTTCGAAATCGTGTGATATAATCCTCGCACTCTCCATTACTCACGCACAAGAAAAAATTAATGCTTATTTGGGCATCATCAGCAATAGAAATCTGTTGTGCATCATCCCAAGGAAATGAAATTATCAAACTTCGAGAATTACAGTTATTTATACTAATACTATACCACTTACTCTTCGTCATTTTATAGGACTATTGGTTATAATCTAGTAATTACAACTACCACCGGTGAATAATTTACTTGACATTTGGTGCTTATTAAGCTTGCTTAGGAATCATTCTCATTGTTCTTATCATAGCATTCTTCCAGTTGAAAGCTTGATGATTTTATAAGAAATGTTTTATATGATTTTTTATGTTTTCAGATATCTTTGTGACAAAGTGGTACCTGGAAATAGGGTTGTCATTATTGGAATCTTCTGTATTAAAAAAGTTAGCAAAGCCAAGGTATGCATGAATTATATTATTTTTACTCTTCCTCTTATAGTAATATCAATAATATATTTTCCAAACATTCCATGGTTTCTCCTGTTCTTCCATATTTTATCTCACAAATTAACGTTAAAGCTCTACCTCCATTGTGTTTATCCTTCTAATTTTACATTTTAAACTAGTATAACAGCTATGAGTAAATCAGCCCAGCCTGTTTTTATACCTAACCAATAATATCAACCTGATATTTTTATAAGAAACCCATAATTTTTTTTCCTTGTTCTAATTTGATTATTGATTGATCATTTGTAATCGCGAAGGAAAGAAGCGATAATATGATGCTTGCATTGACTCAGCCTGATTTAGAGAAGAAATGGTAAATTCAATAGTTCGTTGCTGGAATCATAGTATTTCAATCAATCAATTTATTTCTTCGAAAATTATACATGAATTCGTAACATTTTCATCAGAGCACAATAATAATCACAGCACTAAACATAAACAGCAAAATAAAAATAATTTCACCCTAATTTTAATGTTATATTACATTATAAATTGTAATTATTTTAACTATTTCTAAAAAATATCCAGTATCATCTTAACAATAAGTTTGTTTCATCAGATATTCAATATTAGTGGTGATCCCAGTTGGTGCTACTTACAGAGACTCAGTCTGATTATACAGTCTCTGAGTGCTACTGATCCTGTAGGCTACTGTTTTCTTGAGTAGATCGAATAATAATTTAGCGAAACTTGATGTGATTTGTAGGGCAGTGGCAGAGGTGGCAAGGAGAGCTCAGTGGTGGGTGTGCGTGCGCCCTACCTGCGCGTGGTCGGCTACAAGGTGGAGGCCGGTGGCATCGGATCCACCTCGTCCAACATAACAGCTGACGAGGAGGACTACTTCAGGCGACTGGCCGCTTCGCCCAATATCTATGAGAAACTTGCTCAGTCCATTGCGCCCAGTATCTTCGGATCGGCTGATATCAAGAAAGCTCTTGCTTGTCTGCTGTTTGGAGGTATAACTGGTGCCCAAAAATAAGGCCGTTCTTCTGTTCCTTGTACTAGATGAAACGACAAGATGTTGTCAAGCCACTGATTAATTAAAAAATAAACTCCAGAGATTGCCAGAAATTGATAATTATGTAGCAACCGAATCCGGTATCTCCATTTTTTAATAAGTCAGTCTTGTTCTTGTTCACTGTTTCTTCGTATACTATTTTTCATTCTTTTGTAGTTTTTTAAACTGACCTGATCAGTTCTTATCTCTCATTTTAGTCACCGCATCATCACAGGTATTTCTCCAGGTATCAGGTATCTGGTATTAATCCAGGTATCAGTCTCTAGTATATGAGCAGTATCATAATTTAATATCACTTCATTTATCTATTTATATTATTTTTGGCACCAGCTCTAACAATAACAATTCTAGATTGAATTACAATAAGCTAAGTCAAACACTACATTCCTCCTTGAATGAAATGGGGTTGTCAATTTTTGTTCAAAGTTGTTGATATGTATGATTTCTAGGTGCACTTCTTCAACTTATTTCAATATTTCCAAAGGGTTGAATACACTGTTTTCAGAAGACTGGTTTCAGAACTGTGTTCGATAGTGTATTACATTCAAGTGGCTCGTTGGAGTGCGTGATCGGTCTGATTACCAAGAGGACCAAAGTTCATGACCGGAAAACAGTTTTTTGAGCACAGCACTATCACATAGATACGGCCACCTCGTCTTTTGGAGGAGACGATAAACCGTTGGTCCCGACTACCTAAAAAGTAGTACTCATAGTACTTTCATCATCATCCTTCTCATTACCCACGCACAAGCATAACAGCTCATGTGAACATTACCTTCAAAAAACAAAACCTTGTGCAGTCAAATGTTAGTCACGTCGAATGGGATTCAATTTTGCATCCTATTATAGCCTTGAATGATAGATGTAAATATAAAATATTATGGTGTCCAAAACCACCAAATCAAATTCATTCATGTGTAACATGATACTTGATCAACATGTTTTGTGTCGAACGCTTCTTATCTTTATAATTCTATCATACTTTCTCACTAAAGAGTGTTTGTTTATTTTTTAGGATCGAGAAAAAGAATGCCCGATGGTCTTACCCGACGTGGGGACATCAATGTACTGATGCTTGGAGATCCTGGAACGGCCAAATCACAACTTTTGAAATTCATCGAACGAGTCTCACCAGTTGGCGTTTACACATCAGGAAAAGGATCTTCAGCTGCTGGTTTGACTGCATCTGTCAATCGTGATCCAGTTACCGTAAGTCCATTTTCATACAATATTTAAGTATTCTATTTGAGCTCTCTAGTGTTTGCCCTGAGAAAAAAGTTGATGTAGATGATTGAATCCTGAAATAAACCTTTCCAAAAAAATGTGAACGATTGTACTTAGTCCAATAACTAGAGAATCGGTACACATCTATCAACTTCCATTCTCTCAAAATCGATGTACTTCTTTACAGGTCAGAACCAAATTTTGACTCTTCAATGATGTGTTCAGAGTTTCAATGGGGTGTCTAGATAATGTCAATCCATAGGTTGTCGAACCACTTATTTAAAATTGAGATAACGCTTTTGGTTGCAACATCATTATCATACTCTGGTAACATCTCGGTAATCCAGAGAGTAATAATAGTGTAACAACTGAAACCAATATTTTGTTTTTCCAATAAATCTGTGGTTTATTCAATATGGATACTTACTAGTTTTATTTATTTATAAAAATGTAGACAACAGGTTTCTCCCTACATGTCTTCTTAAATTACACCAATATCACCTCTACAACTACGAAAAATCCATATGTTTATTTTTGTGTTTGATGTTTCAGAGAAACTATGTAATGGAAGGCGGTGCTATGGTGTTGGCTGATGGAGGTGTGGTCTGCATCGACGAGTTCGACAAGATGAGAGAAGACGACAGAGTTGCCATTCACGAAGCCATGGAACAGCAGACCATATCTATTGCCAAGGTGAATTTTACAATAAAAATTCATTTATCTATAGATATATTAATTATGGATTATAACCGGTTTTATTATTTTTATTAAAATGGAGACTATAGGTTTCTCATTATTTGTCTTCTTGAATTGCACCAAAACTCATGTTAGATTCCTTACATTTTCCATGATACTATAATAGTTGAATTGATATGTTTTAACTTTATTAAACTTACAGTAGTTTATTTTGCTAGATCCTAGATTAAAAATGGAGAAGAGAACAAGATTTGGTCTCTGTCTATGAGTTATGTCTGTTTTCACCCACAAGTTCATTATTCTTTCTTGAATAAATAAATATAGATTTGAATTCAATAGTCAAGAAACTTCGAGGTTTATCCAGTTGCTCATAGTAATAATAGCAATTTGAGGAAATGCACAAGCTAGAAAGAAATTCTTTAAAATACAAAATTGAAGACTAAGGACTTAGAGATTAATATAACATGTTAGAAAGATTTTAATCACAAATTTATAATTAATTTACCACTTGATTCATTCACTCCTTTCATAAATATTGTACTTATGATACAATATATTGAGTATTTCAAGGGTTCTTGGAAAAATATGATGCTGATGTCAATTATTTTCTAATATTGTAAAGCCTTTTTTATTCTCTTGAAAATATGTTTTAGTTAACTTTGTCAACATAATAAATGCAAGACACGTTTCAGTGTCAGTTTCAGCAATGATGATGATGATGTAAAAATATCGAAACAATTGTATGTATGTAATATAAATTTTTGTGTTACTAACAAGATTGTGCTCCTCAATAATAAATGCCTTGAATGTTAAGGCCGTTCATGCTATCTCTACAAAGGTTGTGTGGGAGAGAGGTCTTTTGTGCATCAACTTTGTTCAGAGGCTTCAAGTAATGTTTACATTGAGAAAATAAAGCTATTTATTGATTACATTGGTCAAAATTAATATGTTATGTTGGTGGATCACCTATGAGTTCCTCAACTCCAGTGAATTTGGTGCGACACAATATTGTCAAAATGGAAAATTTACTTAGTCTTGAATCTTGAATAGTTTGAGACTGCAGACTTGCTGAGAATGACATATATTTTGAAATAGATTGTATAGTTTGCTCACGCTTCTCAGAGACGCCTTTACAATACACCACTATCGTGAAAGGATCTCTTCTCAGATTGCGTGAATTGAAACAATATATGGGTGATAATTTTCATTCAATAGAATATTAATGTCTTGACTAATATATCTAATGTTTGACTCATATAGATCCAAATAGTTGTTTTGCTATTGAAGTCTGAAAGTGATAATTAATCACTCACTCATCACTCAACTTTTATTTTATAGCCTATTTAATCGTAATCATATTCATTTATTTAATAATATTTACAATGGAGAGTACAACAGGATTTCTCTCACATTGATGAGCGGTTATCTACAATTCCTGTATTTTTTCTTTCAGGCTGGCATAACGACTACATTGAATTCAAGATGCTCGGTGCTAGCCGCTGCTAACTCAGTGTTCGGCAGATGGGATGACACCAAAGGCGAACAAAACATCGACTTTATGCCGACTATTCTGTCCAGGTTCGACATGATCTTCATTGTCAAAGATGAACACGATGAGACCCGTGACTCGGTATGTTGATGGAAAT
The DNA here is from genome assembly GCA_017141385.1 of Sogatella furcifera. NCBI lineage: Eukaryota > Metazoa > Arthropoda > Insecta > Hemiptera > Delphacidae > Sogatella > Sogatella furcifera. Next base: position 15,506,057 of record CM029550.1, on the reverse strand, counting down.
TATTTCACGGTCATTATCTCTTTGAATTACAATTTTTTGTCAATACAACAATGAAGTGGAGGATGAATTTTCAAGGTTTACATTGTCTGAGTTTCCTATTTTAAAGCGGTCTGTTCAAGTAAGATACACAAGACGATTTAATATTAGACAATATGTATACAATCGTCTTAAAGCATATTGGAACCATATCGTATCAAATTTGATGGAGTATTGTATCTTATCGAATTTATCAAACTGAAAGACAATTGAACCGTTTGGAATTGAAGTTCCTTCTAGCAAATGTGTATTCTACTCGGCCAATTATTTTGTAGATGCTATCGCTCGATCATTTTATTCTTACAAGTATAACTATATTTTTTAATTTAATAATTATTTCAAAATCAATATATATTTGCATGTAATATTAAGTGAAAGTGGACATTGTGGATAGACATATAACCTTCATCATCACTCATTCATCCTTTGCTTAAAATACTTGGAAACCAAGTCGCAATTGTAAAGAAAGAATAAAGAATAGTACAGGGTTCGGCAGTGAAGATGAACGATTTTTAAAATATCATGAATTTGTTAGTTACCATTCAAAAACAAATTTATTGGTGTCAAAAGGTTCGCATGGGAATACAATTTGAGAAAATCGAGAATGGAAAATCACATCAGGCATGTGGTAGCCAAAATCGTTGATACAGTTCGTCCTTGCATTCGTGCCCTCTTTGTAGACTCTTCAATAGTAGGGTTCCTTGTTTATTTCATTGAGAAGGATCGTGAAGAAAGCAGCAGAACCAAATATTTCGTTATCTAGGGTATCTAAGGATATCAGAACCACTCGATGCTACTCTAGATTCACGACTGGGTCACGTAATGGCAGATTCAAAATGGTGGATGCCGCATTCCATAGAAGCGTTCAAAGAACCGGAACCATCAGTGATAAAAACTTCAAGTAAACGGGATTTGCTTGGAAATTCAATTTTACCCGTTTTTTATTACATATTAGGGCTGAAACATTATTTCCATCAATAAGAAATATTTTTAAAATTTTTAAAACATCGCTCTCTCAACTTGGGCGACTTCCACGCGATTTTTTGTCCAGAGTTCGGGGCTTGTTATCGTATAGGATGTTGTTTTGAGAAGGAACAGCCCTACTCCATGAATGTTGATGGATTTCAATGAATGGTGTCGAAATTCAAGAATTATGACGGTAAATGACTCATTATTTAGAAAAAAAAACAATCACAGGCAAAACGCGTTTTTCTATCGCCCAACGCACCATGGCGACAACTGGAACTGGAATACAAAAAATGGTAAGATTACACGAGTCTAACGCCACTATTCTCACCACTCTCGGTGTCGGAGGAAATGAGTGATGCCCTTCTCAAAAACGTCCATCTTCTCTGCCGCACTCTGTATATGAATGGTAGGCATCGTGCAACTCCAATTAGTTGCTGTAGTAACCTCTTTTTTCAATATTTCTAAACAAATAATAAGTAAAAGCACCAGTAGTGGCCATGTTTAAGGATTTTTTTATAGTTTATGCCGAATTGTGAGACCATATTATCAGCTATCTCATCCAAAACTCAAAAAGAATGTAGCCCAGATCCTTCCTGATTGACCTATTCCTTGAAATGGCGAATATGTCAATTCACAAATGAATTATTAAATTTTTCGTGAAACTGAATTTTGATTCTAAAGTGGCCACTATGATTCAATAGTGGCCAGGCACTGATTCTATAGTGACCACATGATGTTTTATGCTCATTGACAAGTCAATTTCTCAAGCTGCTTGTTGCAATTATTCAAGTAAGCAAATTTTTCATTCCAGACATTCTTACTGAAACTGCTAAGGGGAAACTGAACTTCTTACTGAAACCATGTATTCGAGTAAAATAGCGACAATGAGTTTCTTTGAAAAATCTCTAATGTTGCTCTGCAAGCTTCTACTTGAACTATTTAGCTGCTAAATAGTATAAGCTAAGTCTCTAGCAGGTATAGAACTCATTTGAAGGCATCAAATTCGTGTTTTAAAGAAAAATCCATTCAAGTGGCCACTACTGGTGCTTTTCCATTAATATAAACTCCTAAATTCTTCACGTTGTAGACATTTCACATTATCATTTTAAATTACAAAAATTAAATTTCAGTTTTATTTTTCACGTCACTAAGGGATGGAACTGATTTTGAGATAGATACGTTTTAATAGTTTCTCTATTCCAACATTATTGTTATGAGTAGATTTTTAGTAATTTATCAAGTACCGGTAGCTTAGTAGTAGCTTTACGACAGTTATAAGCTTCCTCATATTCTTGTTTCTAATAAATAAAGAAGGCTTGAATTGATTGTACTGTTTCTTTCTAGACGCTGGCTAAACACATTATGAACGTTCATATGACAGCCAATCAGACAATGACTGAAACCCAAGAAGGTGAACTCTCCCTACAAACCATCAAAAAATTCATCAACTATTGTCGCAAGTAAGTTGAAGTAGAAAATCATACTTTTTATTAAAATTTTCAATTAGTATAAATTATTACAGCAATTAAAAATAATCAGTTTTCACTTGAAAATTATGCAAATCTAGCATTGAAGTATACCATATAAACTTTGCAGTAGCTCATGCAGAATAATTGAAAGAAAAAACTTTATAGTGGAATTACTTATTGCAGAATATTTTTCAACTAACCGTTTGTTATATTTACACACATTGCAGAATATTATTTTAACTAACCGTTTGTTACATTTACTCACATTTCAAGTAATTCTCGCTAATACTCGATGTTATCAATTGATAAAAATGTTAATATTGTGTTAATAGTATATCCATTATTTGAGAGTAATTTTCTACTATTATAGTGTTTTTTAATCAGTGATATGATGAAATTATTTTATAATGTTTGTAGGAATTGCGGTCCAAGGTTATCTGAAGCTGCTGGCGAGAAATTGAAAAATCGCTATGTCCTGATGAGAAGCGGCACCAGAGAACACGAAATTGAAACCGAAAAGAGAATGACAATCCCCATTACTGTCCGGTTAGTTTTATTGAATTGGAATTCCTATCCTGAAATAATTTCATTACTCTTTATTGAAATATCTGTCAGTTTTCATTCAATAATGCTGAGAAGTATTAGAACCGTAGACTATCCAAAGAGGAGAATCTTATCTTTGCTACAAACCAACTTCTAAACTGCTATCTGAATTTCAATTTTGCTTAAAAATTCTTCTCTTTCTATCTATAACTGCAATTATTGTTTGTGCGCTGTTCTATTTCTTGAATGTTCTCTTGTTTCGTTTTGTATTTGGTTTATTCGAGAAAAATATTTGTTTCAGACAACTTGAAGCTGTTATAAGAATATCAGAATCGCTAGCGAAAATGCAGCTCTCATCTTTCGCCACTGAATCACATGTGGACGAAGCTTTGAGGCTATTTCAAGTATCCACTCTCGATGCTGCAATGTCTGGTACTTTGGCAGGTATGTAAACAAAGTGAAATCCAAATTAGAGGAACTACTCAAATCAAATCTGAATTATAAAATCGATGAAATCTACTTAAATATTACTTGAGCGACGGAAATAATTTTGTTTGACATTGTTGCAATAGCTTGATTGACATGGTTGCATTCATAGAAATCGAATAATCCACCTCATAATTTTCTGTGTTTCGAAATGAGTTGAATTTACTAAAATATTATTGTGTAGGTTCGTGTATTTTCGAAAAGAGTTGGTATCGACTTGTCTCATTATGGAACCAAGTTCATTCAAATTTGATGTACGATTAATTGAATTCATTTCGATTTTGAGTTGACGTGAAATTGAAATTCTATTCCCGTAACATACATAAAGCAATCTAATAATATTATATCAATTGAAGAAATTCGATATTACAATCAAAGGTATAGTTCTGCCAAGAACAGAAGAACCTTTGCCAACATGGCTGCCAGTAGTCGAAATGAAAATTGTTCTAACATTACCAAATTTAGGAAGAAATAGTACAGGCTCAGACTATTTTTTCTGTCCTAGTTCATAATTATGTTATGATTTGTGCTATCATATATCAATAATTAAATTAATAAAAAAATTTTATTCGTGAAATTAATATGATTATGGTTAGTGTAAAAACGGTAGGTTGGCTACAGTGATTTCACTCTGAAAATTTCAGTTCCGCGCATGCGTAGTTACACTCTCACTTCCTTCCGCCATCTTGCAAAAGGCTCTTCTGTTCTTGGCAGAACTATACAAACTTTGAAAGCTTACTCTTTTCGTTCATTTATATATATATCTCGCAAAAAAGAACTAAAACTTTCCAACTAATTGGAACTGAAAATTGAATAAGGTAACTGATTATGTCGTTTTCAATAAATTCAAGTTTAAAGTAGCCTGTATTTATCATATTGGCAAGGTAATACAAATTTTGCTTCTTCATTTACGTTTTGTTTCTCGGCCTCCCTTAACGCCATTTAAAACTGCTCAAACGATCCATTTTCAAGCATATTCTCCAATTCTTGGGTATAATGAATGCGATCAACTTCTCACAAGTAAATGCTAATTACAAATTTACATAATTTTCCATCACGGTAGTCATTATTTGCGCCTTATTGTTCTCGCTATTCTGTCATTGTTGAATAACTTTTGCACAATTTCAAAGATTTAAAGAGTTTTTACTTCTAGGTGCCGAAGGATTTACAACAGAAGAAGACCATGAAATGTTGATACAAATTGAGAAGCAATTAAAAAGAAGATTCGCAATCGGATCTCAAGTTGCTGAGCACAACATTGTGCAAGATTTTCTCCGACAGGTACTTATTTTCTATTATCCGACTGATTATTCTAAGGACTTATTATTTTCTCATTTAAAAGACTTCAAAGAAATACATTCTCGGCACGGGTTGAATAAAATTAATGTAGCCAGTAGTCAATATTATTTCTACGTAGCCTACCGTATTCTTCAAGAACTTTTATAGTTGCTTACTACGAACATTCTGTCAAAATATTGAAAACATTCTATCAAAATCTATTTACATTCAGTCTATTGTGATTGGGGCGTATAATAATAATAATAGTAAGTTTTGCATGTAGCATACTTTACAGCCATATTAGAATGGTTTGCATTTGAAAAATTTCAATGTTAACAATTTTTCTAGTTGAGCCTCACTCAATGTGGCTTTTCAAACTTCTTTCACTCTGTATAAGAAAAACATTATTTAAGATTAGAAGAATTTCTTCTTCAACTGATTTTTTTAAAATATCTTGCCATTTGTGTTGTTCAGGAGCACTGCTTGTCTTATGAGTTGTCTTTTACAATATTCTCAATTCCTGATAGGTTGAAATTCAATCTTATATTTATAATGGTTTAACAAGTGGAGCTTCTATTACTGGAAACTCCCATCTCTGTATTTGATTAAATTGATTTAATAGTAATTATTTTCTAAATAGAGTTCAATACTAATTGCGTTTTACGAATATTTGTTTTGCAGAAATATCCTGAAAGAGCAATCTACAAAGTTATCATGACGATGATTCGTCGAGGAGAGCTGCAGCACAGAAGTCAACGTAAGGTCCTCTACAGAGTGCATTAATAACATGTTGAAATCTTATCTGTATAATCTATTTGATTATTAAATGAAGCATGGTTTAATTCAAACTATGCTTTCAATCTATTCATAGTTTGATTATTCAACGAAGCAACATTATTACCATATTTTGATTCAATGAATCTTGTAAACTTTATCATGAATACTGTTCAATTTTTTACTTCAATAAAATTTTATTATTCAATGTCTTCTTTTTCTCAGGCCAGCCAAGGGCTGTTCATAAATTTCTTATCCAATCCTCGTATTTTCGGTAGCTACTTATGTGAAAGCTTCTGCTCAAACAAAATTAGAAGAGTTTTTTATATTTGATTGGTTGAAGTTGTAGTTATAGACTATAGTTGATTAGTTGAAGAAAAGACAACTAGACAATCTACTCTAATAGAGTAGATAATCAATGGTTGAAGCATAGAATAACTTACTTAATGATTAGAAGATTGCTTGAGATTAGAGGATTGAAAGTGGAAAGTCACAAAGGTTGGGGGTGTATCAAAAGAGCTACCGTACCTAGTACAATGTAATTAAATGGCATTGTATCAGATGAGCTTTAGAACCTCACTTGAAAATTATTTTTACTGTAAAACTGGATTAAAATTATTATTTATTTGGGAAATATACTATTACATACCGGTATTACTGTGTATGGTTGTAAAATAAAATAATATGAATTCTGAAATACGAAGCCATGGTTTTATGGGGTCAGAGACAGCTGCTATTACAAAAAAGTAATTATAAATAATCAAAAGAAATTATTCCTTTCATAGCTTCCTTCATGAGAAATGCATTAAAGGAAGCTATGCCTATGATTTAACTCATCCAAACATGGCATGGCAGGAGTTTTGAATCTTGCGGGTTTTGTGTACACTAGCGACACCTAAGTGGACTGCTGAAGAAGCTTCAACAACAGCTGACCAGTGATAATGAACTGCAGACAGACTCCACTCCAGCGCCCAGCCGGTTCTCTGGTCCATTTATCATTTCGGCTGTGAAAGTTCGCAACTCTTCTTGTTTACCTTGTTCAGGGTCCACTGTTAACGCCCTACTCCTTCTACTCTGGTGAAAGGAAAGTAAAAGGATTTTTCTCTTCCAAATTACCTGGATATCCTTCGATTCGACCTGGATATTTTGCTGCACTAACTTTCAACTTCCTAACCAAACTTTTGTGTAATCGAAGTATTTTAAGCCACAGGTGGTTTATTTTTATCATAAGAAACACTAAATTGAGATGTCTTCATCATTAGGACGTGTTCTGATTTATGGTGGAAAAGGAGCTCTTGGTGCAGCTTGCGTTAAACACTTCAAAACTCAAAACTGGGTAGGTTGCATGTATCTAAAATTGACTCCTACACTGAAATAGGCTCTGTGTTATATTTTACAATGTCAATGATTTTTGTTTTATTTTAAACTAGAAGGTATTCTGTTACATAATTTATAAAAAGTTTAGTTATCACTTTCCTGCTATCAACATTGAAAATGGAATAATATATTGAACCAACCATACCGGTTCAAGATTCTTAAAAAGCCTACCATATATATTTATGCTTACTTCACAGTATTTTCAATTAATATTTGACTATTCTTAATCACTATTTAGTCCCACCTTGAAGCATAAAAAAGTTTCCCTTCTTGGCGACAAGAGGAATTTTCAAGGTTGAATACAAATGAACATTTGAATGTAGGCCGATGGTTGGATGGTAATACGGGAACACACTTCATTGCATTTACATAAAAATGCCGCTCATTTTTTTAGCGTGATTTAATGCTATAATTTCGTGTGAAAAAAGCTCATGCGGCCGCAGCAGCCATTCTCTCTGTTTTTTTGTGATCAATGTAGAATGATAAATTTCAACTGAACATCAGTGTGGTCAATTAATATTATGTATTTTAACCTGTCAGGCTAGTCGTTGAACATTCGCCTTATAAATTAATAAGTTTACATCATTTTATTAGACTACTACATACATGGGGCTTCATTTGTAGCCTACATTTCATTACGGTAATTATCAAATATTGCCAATGTAAGTGAGGTTAGTGTGAGTAGAAATCTAATCTATAAAGTAGCCTACATTTCATTACGGTAATTATCAAATATTGCCAATGTAAGTTAGGTTAGTGTGAGTAGAAATCTAATCTATAAAGTACATAGTACTGTAGCCCACTTGTCATTATATGCAATGGTGACAAATAGACAAGTAGTAACGATGGAATTATCGTTGGAGCGTTGAAAATCAATTATTGGTATCAAAATAGAATGATAATTTTCCTATAAATGGATTTACTAAATTTCTATTTTTTCACAGTGGGTAGGATGCATCGACATGAGAGAGAATGAACAAGCGGATGCAAACATCGTCGTTCAAGTGGAGGATGATTGGATTCAACAGGTGATAATTATTTGGATTAAATATATTTTTTGTTGAGATTTCTCACGAAATCCTCTTATGAATTCCTATTTATTGAATTTTGAATGTTTTCTTCTTGTTTATTCATCGATCAGTTTTGTTGTAATGGAAATATTAATCAATTAGCAATTAGAATAAGAATTCATGCTTTTCACGATCAATCTGTCAACTTGGTTGATTGCATTTTTTCTAGGAATCGAAAGTTCTAAGCCAGTTGCAATCTGCATTGTCCGGTGATAAGGTGGACGCAGTGATTTGTGTTGCCGGTGGATGGGCTGGCGGTAATGCAGCCTCCAAAGGTTCGTTCTTATTTTCCATTTGTTTTTCGGTTTATGAGGGTGAAGCCCACATGAGCCCATAGGCTTGTGCGTGGGTAATGACATGGATGATAGATGACGACTACTTTTTAGGTAGTCGGGACCGACAGCTTATGTGTACCTGCTTATGTGTAGCCAGCTCATTTTAACCTCCGAAAGTCGGGAATTTTTTAGTTTAATTCCTTTAAAATTAGTATGAAAGCATTGATCATCAAGGAACCAATTAGATTTTTACTGTATGGGTGAACAAACTTGAGCAGTCTTTACAAGTGTCAAATCGGTATTGGGTTTTCTATAGAAACGTCTTTAGACTCAAGAAACTCAACTTAAGAGCTTGGACTGAGTATGAACTAATGGTAGCCTAATAGACATTTTAGTCTAGAAGAGTGAAATCGGTTTGTATTATACAAAGAAAATTGAGTTTTATCATTGAGAGGTCAGGTATTTTCCCCCTGCTCTTCTTGGTGATGATAAGAATGATTTTGGACTTATTGGGCCAGTGTTGATGTTTGCTGACGACACTACAATTTATTCAAAAGGAAAGTCATCAGTGAAGCTGGTTGGCTCGCAAGCCCATACAGTCTTCACCAGTACCAAGCAGTGGTTTGAAAAAAATCCCCTCTCCCTAAATGAGGGGAAGACCCAGCAGTTGGCCTGTGGACTTCGCAGCCTATATAATTCAGCCAATCAGTCTGATGTTGAGCTCCTGGGTTTTGTCATTGACTCCAAGTTAACTTGAGCTGGACTCACCTACTGCGTGTTAGTGTTTGTGTCTGGCTGAAAAGTAATCCATTCTACTAAATGCAACAATACTTTGATGCACCCAAGAGCATTAACACCTGACCTGACTTCTTGCTCTGCTATACTCAGTATACAGATGATTATGGAGGAATGATGGATCGGCTCATCTACTCTTAGGCGAGCCCTTTTCTTGAAAAATTTTTGCCTACCAAGCGTGTAAGGGGAAGTACCCTGTGGCTCTCTGACACAGATTCACTGGTTATCACCAGTCAATGACGAAGAATACCAGTATTAGTATACAAGTAAAGCTTTATAAGCAAATAGTACAACTGAAGACTGTAATGTCACTCCTATTGTGAGATTTGGCTGCAGTTTGTAGTTATAGGGATGTTGGTTATCAAGATAATAGTTGCGTCGTTAGCTTTACTTGATGTAATGCTGTAAGATTATTACCAATACAGCCAGCCTTGTCCAACAAGCCTAAAGAATCCATCTCTTTTTCTTGTTGCTGCAGCATTTCCGCCAATTCCTGGATGAGAGCAAAAGAGCCCGTAAAAAGTGTATACACTTGTTGACCTCATCAGAACACTCAACAAGTGTTCTTCAAAAATATCAACAAGTGCATGCATTTTGTGGACTGCTCTGCTGTATTTGTTTGTTTGGTGAGGAAGTTGGTTGGTTTAAACCTCACTCCAAGCTTTGATATGCTCTTTCAAATGAAATCTTCATCTGATTAGTTTTATGGAGAGATAAAGTCTTTTGGAGGAGATGTGAAGCCTACGGTCTACTGCCTAAAAAGCAGTCATCATTTCTTATCATCAACTCTCATTACCCAGCACGCGCATGCTTGTAGCACATGTGGGCATCATTCTAAAAATAAAGTAATTTCCTTTCCAAAAAGATAATTTTGTATGTAATTCGCGTGTAAAGCTTCTTTATCGCTCTTGCAAAATTGTCACGCTCCGCTATCGCGTCGCGCGATAACTGTTTTGCGCGAGCGATAAAGTCGCGCTTTACGCTCTTAATACATAAATAGCTATTATCATCTCATGTTGCCATTAGTGGTAAAGTTCAGTTACGAATATGTAATCCCCAGTTGTAAATAAACAAGATGTCACTCAAAATTTAAGTACGTAAACTAGAACCAAATCTCAATGTCATTATAGATAAGCCTGTGACATCATTTTTTTATTACCATCCATTATAGTTCATTGATACCAACTCCATTAACCAACTGAGATGCAATCGTTACAGATATACTAGCTGTAATTAATAGTCTAAAAAATGTATTATAAAAAATATATTCTAAAAAATGAGGGTTTGAAATCTTGTGGATCTTTTTTCAGAAATATAATTTGTAAATCACGTTCTATATGTTTGATAGATTTTAAAATTACCCATTATTTAAATTACAAAACCTTGAATTGGAGGAGAAATGATATGTTGTTTGTGGCATTGATATGGCATTATTATATCATTGTTATATTATTGATATATCATTGTGGCAATGATATGTTGTTGTTGTAATTATGGCATTTGGATTGTACAGAGATATTATAAAAAATACATTCATTTTAAGTGCCAATGTACGAAATAGGTTTTTTAATATATTAGAAAAGAATACATTACTGAAGAAAAATATTATAGCCTTCTCTTCCTACTCTTAGTATAATGCATATTTATTTCTATGGAATAAAGAGGATAGACTTGAAAATATTTTTAATCGAGCTAATCTGCATGGTATATGAAAAAAATAACTTGAATATTATTTCTAAAAGTGTCATTTAATCATATACTATTCCGTTGCATCCATTCCTTTCTATTGAATGAATGAAAATCATTATTCTTTTTACCTATTACAGCTTCTAGCTATCAATAGGCTTACTGATATGAATTGTTCTAAGTTACATGAATTTACCTTTTCAAAATGATATGATCTGATAACAGAAAATGTGATCATCATAATATTATTTTCAATTGCAGAATTTGTAAAGAACTCCGATTTAATGTGGAAGCAAAGTGTGTGGAGCTCAGTAATAGCTGCTTCGATTGCATCGAATTACCTGAAAGAAGGCGGACTGGTGTCTCTTCCCGGTGCTAAGCCTGCTTTAGGACCTACTCCTGGTAATATTTGATAACTACATAACACTGCATGAGTTATCATTTCATAGTAAGTACTGTGATCTACTACTAGGCCTATCAAATTATACAGTATAATGTCAGATATTAATATACAACACATCGACCTATTTACGTGATTTAAAGTTCCAAAATATCAAAACAATTCCAATAATTTGTTTAAGCATGCGTATACTGAAGCAGTGAAACTACTGTAAAATACCAAACTTCGTTTATAGTATAGTCGAGCAAAGACGACGTTCTGGCAAGATGGGAAAATGACTCCAGCTCGGTCAATATTGGTTCAAAAATGATAAATTTGGTCTCAAATTGTAAAAAACATTCTGCTCTAAAACCATATTTACAATTTTTTAAACAATATTGACCAAGCTGGAGTCATTTTCCTATCTTGCCAGAATGTCTTCTTCGCTCGACCAGACTACTTCGATATATTTAGGCATTGACTGACTTCAATACAAATATTTTGCAAGCAATCAGCATTATTATCTATCATTTCGAATTCAATTTAGTTGATTGAGAATTAAGTTCATGATAGATCTATCCATTCATGTGCAGTAAGTATTAAAAAATGAATCGTTCCAACGTTTGATTATCCTGACCTTGTTTAATATTGGTGACAGCATGAAACTAAGTAGAGGTTGGAAAGGAAGTGCGTTTGGAGCACTGCAGAAAGAATTGATAGATATGCCACATCCCCTCGTGTTGCAGACCTGGGCTTTGCTAGCTCCAAAGTGGTGGGGACTGTATCTGCCCTCAAAGCTTTCCAAGGATGAAAAGCATTATAGTCCTTGTCACTGTACAAAACATTATTGAATATAGTCTGGTCAAACAATGGAGACATTCTGGAAAAATGGCTCCAGCTCGGTCGATATTGGTTCAAAAATTATAGACTTGGTCTCAAATTGTAGGAAACATTCTGAAATTTGAGACCAAATGTATAACTTTCTAAGGCCATGACCTTACATTCAAGTAGCTATGCTTTCACTTGATGTAGAGTGTACAGATTATAGATTGATATTAATGAATGTCGAACAGGCATGATCGGGTACGGAATGGCAAAAGCAGCCGTTCACCAGCTGACCAAGTCACTTGCTGGCGAGAACAGCGGCCTGCCTCCCAACTCGCTATCTGTGGCCATTCTGCCTGTCACGCTCGACACTCCCATGAACCGCAAATGGATGCCCGATGCCGACAAGTCCACCTGGACTCCCCTCGAGTTTGTCGCCGAGTAAGTATACCAAACACTTCACATTCATTTGCTGATCATCCTGATTATACATCATTGACGATGACTTGAGACGAAGTAAACAAACCTACAATGTAAGCAAAACCGTGCGGATTCGGTTGCGATGACGAACCATAGCAACAATACGACACAGTCCCGACAAAAAATTGACTGACACATACGCATTGCCAATGCTATGACATGTCTATGCTATACATAGTTTATTGACTGTGTTTTGTCGTGGCTGAGGTAGCCAACCCATACTTATACGAACACATACGAAATGTTTTTTATTTCGTCTCAAATCATCGTGAATAGGTTATAGTCATTTACCTACGATAGTATTACCGGAAGACTTCTCTTGGAGTTTGAAAGAATAAGGGGATAGAAAGCTATTAGAATATATTTGTATTGATAGGATTAAAGGATTATCCAAGAAGTTATTCTTTCAAAGTGGATAAAGTAAGTTTTGTACTTGACTTTCGATCAATATTGATATGATAAATTTCGATGATATTGAGGATATATGATATTATAAAATGATAGGATAGTTAGGATGAAATCTTAGGAATAGTATTTTGGTATTTTGACTCATTCAGTGTCTGTAATTAATTTTTTCACATCCACTGATCTAGAACGTTTCGCTTTTCAGTTTATTCTATCGCTGGAGCAAAGGAGAGGACAGGCCACCCAATGGAAGTTTGGTACATCTGGTCACTAAGAATAATGTAACTGAACTTGTTTTCGTCTAATTGAAAGCTCTGAAAAGCCCAACATCATCACTAAGTATGAAATTAATATTTCAGCTTGGAAAATCCCTCCTTCTGTTTGAACATTCCTATAGGCATCGTGTCAAATATTGAAAGAACAATAATAATTATGTACTTAGAAAGTAGGCCTATTAGTGCAATGTAACGTATAACACCAGTTTTTTGTTGATGTTAAAGGAAGTTATTTTTGCTATCGGTGTCTACGCTTGTTTTTAAAGGAATTTGAAAAATAAATAATACAATGTTGCGATATTTCAATTATTTATTTTTCCAAATATGATTCGTTTTTCCTGATTTATTATTCATCTGTAGATGGTTTTTCTATTTTCAGAGTAGAGTCAAATCACTGAGTAAAGGTTTGATCAAATGATAACGTAGATCTCTCTGAATTCTCTTTACTTAGTAACTTACAAACTGTAGGCTACTTACATTATTTGAGTAGGGGATTCTAAATCCAAACCCAATAGAAGTCAAATCTGCGACATAAATAGACACCAATCTGGCAAAAGCAAACAATTCACTACTATATTGGACATGTTTTGGATAAAATCAGATAAACAATTTTGGCATGTTACTTTAGATTGATTGCAGACAATAATCTGATAATTCATGGAGTAATAGATATTTTAAATTATTGTTTAAATAATTAATGAGATTATTTTATATTTTTTCAATTCATGAGATTAATTCAGCTTGAGATGACTCTATCCCAGCACGTTTGATGAAAGACAACATAAATTCAATCATAGTTCCTTTGTTGCATATAATCTACCTAAGTATATGCAGTGGTGAGTTTCCAGCTGCATTGAGGGTGGCCAGGGTTATTCCCATTCATAAATCCGACTCCAAATCCATCATGGCTAACTATAGACCAATCTCTCCTTACAGTTACAGCAAAAATCCTAGATAAATGTGTTAAAGTTCAACTATCAAATTACCTAGAACGTAACCATATCATAAACAATATACAATATGGTTTCAGATCCAATAAGAATACATCGGATGCCCTGTTTGACATCACGAAATTTGTAACCCAGCAAACAGGATTTAAGAAACGGGTACTTCTATCATTCCTTGATCTTGCCAAAGCATTTGATTCAGTTGACAGAAACAAATTACTTGAGAAGTTGAGTGCGGAACAGGTCTTTGGGTTGGTTTAGAAGCTACTTCACTAATAGACAACAGAAAGTTTCCATTAATGGTGTTGATAGCCCCTCAATCAATGTGGATTATGGAGTGGTGCAGGGTAGTAATCTTGGTCCCCTTCTCTTCATAATTTACATTAAAGATATCTCAAACTTAGAATTGGAAGGAAAACTCTATCTATTCGCTGATGATATGGCCGTTGTCTCTTATGGGAGTTCTTGGGATGAAGTGTACTATAAGGCCTCTACTGACCTATTAAAAATAAAAAAGTGGATGGAGAAGAATATTCTTACTTTAAATATAAATAAAACAAAATGTTTGCCTATTTTCACCAGAAGGGGGGCCGATCCAGTGGGGAGAGAGCTGCGCCTGCATGTCTGTGGTGAGCCACAGTCAGTAACCTGTAATTGCTGTGTTGTTGAGCGTGTAGAACAGTTTAAATACTTGGGGGTTATTTAAAATAATAAATTCAATTGGGTAACTCAAATCCAGCATCTCAAAACTAGAATAAGAAGGTTACTCTATGCAATCGGTCAGATTAGCCAGGTGCTGACTGTGGCTCAGTGCAGAACTGTTTACTATGCGTATGTTCAATCTCTGCTGGAATATGGGATCCTAGCATGGGGTGGTTCATCTTCAGCGGTCTTGAAGCCTCTTGCCGTCTCACAGAAGGCTATCATGAAAAAAATCGTTAAGAAAAATGCAAGATATCCCACAAACCTTCTGTTTCAAGATTTCCCTGTTCTTAATATAAGGCAACTCTATATACAAAGTTTAGCAATTTATATATTCAAAAACAGGAATATATTTACAAACCTTGAACACCACTATCCGACTAGAAACAGGTTACAGGTCGGTATTCAGATTCCCAGACTCAATCATCATCTATATTCCTCTAATTCATTTTACCTGGCTCATTCCCTTTACCGTAACCTTCCCTGGGATATATTGCACACCGAGGGGATCAGTATTGCTGTCTTTAAGCGACGGGTGGGGTTGTGGCTGCTCGGCATTGGACATGAGGCCAGTGAAGATTTAATAAGGTCGCCTTATATATAGGGTTAATAATTACTGTTTCTACTTTATCTTCTCGTATTATTTACAAAATATTTCTTTTACTTTCTACTCCTATGCTGCTGGATGACATTATTTTGAAGGGTTAGAAAATTACAGATCTTCTTTTAATATCATTTATTAATAGACAAACTTGCTTATCTACATAGCATTAGTGTGATTAGCTAGATAAGTATTGACAGTTTACATATTATACATTTTCTCAAGTGTTTTTCAAGATCATTTTCATTGACGACCCTCCTCACACACAGACTTTGTATCTAGGTGAGGAGTATCATTCTTTGAAATTATTGTATGTATATATTTCAAGTGCTGTAACATATATATATATATTTTTTTTTTGAGAATAAACATTTTCATTTCATTTTCAATTTTTTAAATTTTGAGGTTAATAAATATAATTTTGAATCTAGCACAACAATAAAAAACAGGCGTCAATCATTAAGGCCTATTCTACACGGGCGTAGCAAACGCGGCGTTAACGTCGCGTTAACGCGTCAAAATTTTTTGTAAACTACACGAGGCGTAGCAAACGCGTGAAGAGAAAATCAAAATGGCTGATGAACCTAACCTAGAAAAAGTGATACAAAACCCAGCTGATCAACGCGCGCTCGACAGAACACATTGTGTTAAATGGGCTTGTCTACACGAGCGAAATAATCACGCGTTCTCAACGCGTTGCTAACGCCCAGCTAACGCCGACCTCGACGTTGGCAACGCGTTGACGCCCGCTGACGCTGTGAAAACGCGTGATTATTTTGCTCGTGTAGACAAGCCCATTTAACACAATGTGTTCTGTCGAGCACGCGTTGCCGACGCGACGTTTCTGCCGCGTTTCCTACGCCCGTGTAGAATGGGCCTTACTCATGTTTCATGATTTGTCTATTGGGGAGCATCACGCAAGCCCAGATATATTTTAAATACTGATAGGATAACAAAGGAAGATTAATTTTCAGCAAAAAGTATGAAAACGACCATACTACTTGGTCTACAAGAAAATCGAAGGTTTATCAATGAACATGCTCATTCTATAATCTGTAATTTCAATTTTTAAAAAAGGAAGGCACATAATTTACCAACAAGAAACAAATACTTCAACCAGACATTTTATTCTCACTATCATTAGAGACCGTATTTTATACAGAGAAATCATAAAGTAGAAATAGACTTATATATTAACCTATACTTTTAATTAGTAATCTATTTTATAAAATTATTCATCACAGAAGATTTTATTGTACCAAAAAACATAACTTTTCTATGCTCTATCATTTATTCAAATGAAACTGAAATTTTGCCTAATTTAAGTTGTGGACTGGACACCAAATCACCCCCAGTCAACTGACAAAAGTAACATGTGAAGAAAGGAATTGAGAACAAAATACGAGTATTACCATACCTCCCTTTAATAGAAAGCCCTGGCCTAATAAAATTGCAACATAGCAGAGTAGGTACAATCTACTCATGAAAGCACTGAGTTCTGTTACGAATCATTCATGTTGACTCAGTTTTTCTTTCTTTCAAGTAAAATTTTCATGAAACATTATAGAAATTAGAAAATATTTAAAATAGACAATTATTATGTCCAAAGATAGTTATTATTTGTAGCAAGACAAACGAGAGAAGGCATAATGGATCCGTTAAAACAGCAGATTTGAAAATGATTTCAAATCTTCTAAATGGACCGACTTTCCTACTCTACATAGTTGCCACTTTTAAGGCCAACGATATTGCTGGAAAACGATTGCATAGCCTAAAACTGTTCTTTGATGTGATAAGAGATATTCTTCAAGGTGTATTGCACGAAATGATATTCCGTTTAATGAACAGAGAGCTTGGCTATTCATGCAAAGATGTTCCAGTTGGAACCATCCTCTGGCTGGAGACCATTGGTGACCAGGAGAATGACATCTACAATCCACCAGATGCCAATGCCACCCAGGGTGAGAAGTTTGCCTACTCCGGTGCCGGTCTGTCCCAGACAAAATCTGTCCATTCCAAGGAAGCCCAACAAGATACTGTACATCAGTGTTGTCACAAAATAATGGCCCTTGTACCTGTGCAAAACAGAGATCACACTGATCAAAATATTCTGTAGAAATTACGTGATATTCACATTGATTCATCAAACACTAATCAACTTGTTTAGAATGAAATGAGTTCTCAACAGGGATTGACCAACTGAACCAACTCGCTCTAGACCCAATCTACTACCAGATCCAATTTTTCGAAATCAAGAAGAATCTCAAAACCAATTGACCCTATCTACCATTTGTCCCAATATTTCAAAATCACAAAACCTATTGTTTAAGTGGTTCAAGTGGGAGTTGGATCAGTTGTTAGACACCCTTCTTAACTATACCAAAAACCATCCACTTTCAAGAGTACTACTATGGCTTAGAATACTATTCTTAAGGCGAGTAGCTGATTTATGACTATACTGATGTGGCGAAGTTTGAAGAGTGGTGTAGCTCCACTACTCTACCTACTCGTGTTCATTAATTTCAGTTCTCAGAAGTTCTGATTTAATGAACAGAAAAATTAAATTGAAAAATTTCAATTCTATAAATTCCCAGTAGGCCTAACTTAATTTTAATTTAACTTTAACAAAGAAAGAATAACTTGGGTTAATTCATAAAATTATTATTCAAACTCATCCATCTCACCTTCATGACAAACTCCAGGTTAATAACTCAGTTGAAACGTATTTCTTAAAACAAAATTAGTCAGATTTTCTTAAATATTAGCTTCAATACTAAGTTCAATACAAGACTACTCACGTCTCACGGAGTTGTCGGACTAAGAGTAAAATATTAGATTAAATATAAAGGTGCTATTTCCAAGCGGCAGCTCGAGCTGTCGCGGATTTAGCTGCGCTGCTTGAGCTGATTGGCTCTAGCTGCGCTGTCTAGTTATTACAACTCTATTCTCATAACTATATTATAAATGTTCACTCAATTACCAAGAGAACTTATATATTATAGGTATGTGGAAAGCGCAACTAAATCTCGCGGTCGCTTGGGAATCGTACCTTTAGAGTGAATATGCGTATCGTCGTAAGAAATATGATCAAAGTGAAATATTATAAGTAATTTATAAAAAGTTGATGGAGAATCAGACTTACTTGACACATGGAAAGCCATCTTTGTAGAATGTTCTCGGTCCATAGCATTCAATTCCTGGCAAAACACTACACTGAACTTTGGCTTTCTCAACATCTTCATACCTGTATCCTCCAAACTATAAAAAAACAACATCTAATCACTACTCAGCGTATGTAACTTCTTTTTTCTACAACTGCGCGTAAAACAAGATTTTACATACTGAATTCTCATCGTAAAATAGCCCATTTCCGAGGAGAATCTACTTTTTCGCTCGCTAAACCATCTGCGCATGCGCAGTTGAATTACTTTACGCTCGCTAAGCAACTGCGCATGAGCAGGAGATGTACTTTACGCTTGCTAATCAGCTGTGTTGTGATTAGCTTCAGTCAGTGAAACAAAAAAAATGCAAATTCATGTAGCTAAATTTCCGCCCTCTTCTTTAAAAGCTAAATGGCCGAGGTGGTTAAAGCGGAATTCATTACCTTGTGATGCGATGTTAGCAGGTTCAAATCTGATTCCTGACTAATTTTTTTGGAGTTCATAAAATTGTTTTTTTCTTTCGTATAATTTAAACATATAGTGATAATTGAAAATTAATCATAATTTTTAAGTTTAACTGGATGGATTCATTTTATTATTCCAATTATCACCAGAGAAATTTAATAATAGTTTACAGTAGGCTATTTGACAAATCAAATTAGTTCAACAGGTTATTATAATGTGCAGTTGTAGAAAAAATTTTGTATGTAATTCGCGTGTAAAGCTTCTTTATCGCTCTTGCAAAATTATCACGCTCCGCTATCGCGTCGCGCGATAACTGTTTTGCGCGAGCGATAAAGTCACGCTTTACGCTCTTAATACATAAATAGCTATTTCGGCACACTGGTATGAAATGGACTGTTTTACATGCTTCATACAGAGGCCGAAATAGTATATTTTGCATCTAGGGTCGAAAAAGGCGGATTTCCGGCTCAAGATCGGTTTTCAAGTCCGAGGCCGTAGGCCAAGGACTAGAAAAGATCAAGAGACGGAATAGTACATTTTTGACCCGTGGTGTCGAACTTTATTTTTTGGCACACAACATCAATAAATAAAAAATAAATAATCAGTTCCAAGAACAGCTAGACCTTATTATGCTATCTTCGCCTATGCTGAATTTGGAGCCATCTGCTCCTGAAGATGTGCCATCTCCTGAAGATGAAGATGTGCCATCTGCTTGCTATTGGAACTTTGCGTCGAAAGTTTATTGATTAACTGACTGAATATTACTTTATAACTATCAGTGTATTCGATCTTCTTAGTCCAGAAACGGTAAAGTCCAAGATAATTTTTATACGATCATCCTAAATTGTACAATATCAATTAAAAGTTGTTGATTTTTGACAGATATTGGCTAACAGAAAAGTTTAGTCTAGTTACATTATCGCCCGCTAGATGGCGCTGGCTAACATGCTTGACGAAGTAACACAGAGTCTTACAACAATAATTTTGTTTAAACATGGATTTCACATTCATCATTATTCAACAGTTAATCAATACAAACATTTTTAATCTTCTCAAAGTTGAAGTATCAGTTATTGAAGCAGTTTTCCTTTATTATTCAACTACTGATTAATCTGAAAACTTTCAACGTTCAGTTCTCCTGGCAAGGGATCTTACCAATCAAAATAACAGATGAGAGACTACCTTTACAGCAAAATACCAATAAGTCGACATCGACTCCTGAAACAGCTGACATTTGATGCAATCAAACCGGGATGCTACCTATTGATTGACTAACGCTTACATTGACAATGACCTAAAGTCAGCTGATATTCAAGGTTATTTTACTGCCCTAGGGCCGAAAAACGCATTTTCCTGGCGAGTTGCTGGCGACCTCGCCTGAAAACGAGCGTTTTTGGCCTCCGTATGATGCATGTAAAACAGTTCATTTCATACCAGTGTGGCAAAAACGCTCGTTTTTAGGCAAGGTCGCCAGCAACTCGCCGGGAAAATACGTTTTTCGGCCCTAGGGCGGTAAAATAACCTTGAATGTCAGCTGACTGAAGGTTGTTGTCGATGTAAGGGTTAGTCAATCAATAAGTAGCATCCTGGTTTGATTGCATCAAATGTCAGCTGTTTTGGGAGTCGATGTTGACTTATTGGTATTTTGCTGTAAAGGTAGTCTCTAATCTGTTGTTTTGATTCGTAAGATCCCTTGTCAAGAGAACTGAACGTTGAAAGTTTTCACATTAATCAGTAGTTGAATAATAAAAGAAAACTGCTTCAATAACTGATACTCAGGCCCGTTCCTTGGGTGGCTGGCGCCCTAGGCAAATGATCTAAAGGCACCCCCTTCCTAGATTTGCATGGTTGCTATTTTGACTAGGTTGCATTCCATGTGACAGCAGAATAGACATAGGCCATTATATATTCGTCAGCTTGACGATGTAATGTAATCTTGAGTTTGTTTTTAATTTTGGGTCAAAATTTTTCAACAGAAGCCAATATTTCACAGTTTTAAGTGCTTATTGAGTGAAATTCCGTTATTTAATTTGGTGCTTAATCCATCTTAATTCAAAATTCCATGTTTGAAAGGGTTTGCATAAAAAATTGAGAAGTGAAGAAACATAACTGAACATAGTCTAACCTACATTTTGGACTGCATCATAATTATAAATTTGAAAGATAGAATAGCACAAGAATTACCTTAGTATTTTATCTCTCAATGTCAGTGTCATTTGTAACATAAATAAATAAATAGAAGATGCTACGCGGATGCACTGGCACCAGCTGTTGTACCCAACAGTAATGCCTATATAGTCCATTCACGATGGCTTGAGAGGAGATAAACAAAAGCTCTGCACATGTGTGTGTGCGACTGGAATGGCTTCGTTTTACCCACGACATAAACAAGTCACAGCAATGCCAATCCGAAAATTTTGTTGTCGGGACTGTAAACAAAGCATTGACACAAAAACTTTCACTATAATATTGTTTGTTCATTTTAGGGTCATGCAGTCAAGAGACAACCAAAACAAGCAATTTCCCAATGTGTATCTATATTAAAGATTACTTAGAGATAATTATTCTGGATTGAGTACAGCAAAATTTGGGATATCTGCATTGCTGTGTCTAGTTTATATCGTGGCTAAAACGAAGCCACTCCAGTCGCACACATACACATGCAGAGCTTTTGTTCATCGCTCGTCTCAAGCCATCGTGAATCGACTATAGGCATTAGTTATGCAAGTAACTGATTGTGGTGTTGCCAGATCTTATATTATATTATTATCATTCAAAATATGAACAATAATGCTTCATATTAACTTTCCATTATTATGTTTCTTACTATTTTTTATTTCATTTAGGCTACTTGTTCTGTTATACAGGGTGTTTCAGGAGAAAAGTGCAATAGGTACTTCTCAGGCTGATTCCTTACCCACAGTAGAGCGAAAAATCCATTGGACATAGCACAAGAACGCTTTGTTTCTGAGATAACAATGGCGGAAAATTGATATTTTTTAAATTTTTCAGAGGCTTTATTCAGGTTTGAAAAAGGTCAATTCCTACGTAAAATTTAGCTGAGGAATTCAATTAAACTAGTTAGAAGTTTGTAACTTCAACTGTTATTGAGATAATAGGGAAAATATCAAAAAACGGCCACTTTTCAACAATTAAGGGTTATGACTGAATATGAAATCATGAATTTGTATTTCTAATAGATGGAAGTTGAAGAGAGTCCAAATATCAGAAATGGCGATCAAAAATAGCATAATCGTGACTAAACACAGATTTTCATTTTGTCTTTTTTTCGATTTTTGATCGATATTTTTGAGATTTGGGTAGGATTTATACAATCGCCACCATCGAACTTTATCTTTAGAACTGGTTTCTCTTCAACTTCTATCTATCAAAAATAAAAATTTATGATTTCATATTCACTTAAACGCGTAAAGTGTTTTTAGCATATTTTCCCAATTAAATCAATAACTGTTGGAGCTACAAACTTCAACCTGGTTTCATTGAATTCCTCAGCTAATTTAACATGGGAAAAGATAATTTTCAAACCTGAATAAAGTCTCTATAAAATTTAAAAATGAAATCGTTTTTAAAATTTCAATTTTTTGCCATTGTCATCTCAGCAACAAAGCGTTTTTGGGGGTAGGTATCTCCAATGGAACTTTTTGCTCCACTTGGGGTAAGAATCAGCCTGAGAAGTCTTGCACATTCCTCCTGAAACACCTGAAATATTTGTAGCCTATTATTAAAAAAATTTATGTCACATATTTTTTAGTAGCTAATTTTTTTCTATAATTTACTATTCTATTTTGCGCCCCCAAAAATTTGGCGCCCTGGGTATTTGCCCAGTCTGCCCATTTAGAGGACCGGGCCTGCTGATACTTCAACTTTGATAAGATAAAAAATGTTTGTAATCATCAACTGTTGAATAATGATGAACGTGAAATCCATGTTTGAACAAAATATTATTGTTGTCAGACTCTGTGTTACTTTGTCTAGCATACAGTGACTAGATAAAAGACAGTGTGGCCATTGGACCTATTTTTTCCCGCGGCCGCCATGATGATTCCAGCTTGTTTGAATCTTGTAATGGAGACTATAAGTAAAATCACTCATTCATATTTAATAAAGCATTACTTCTTCAATACAAACGTTGTTACTATTTCTACTAATAATTTTATAATTAAAAAAATTGTTTTCGACCTTGAAGCAGGGAATGGAGCATAATATAAGCCTAATGAAGGGATGCCTATCATAACCTAAAAGGTTCCTGTGCAGTAGGTAATGACATTTTTATGCTTACAGTTTGCAGATATAAGTGAAACCCGCTGAAGTTGATGTGAATTAGATAATATCATTTTCATAATTATCGTAACATAGTAAATATTGGAATTGGTAGGCTACTCCTGAATATTTTTATCAACAATTTTTGTTCAGTTGACACCTAGCCTACCTAGCCTACCTCAAAAAGTCAAGTTACGGTATCACTAAATATTCAATTAGACATGTCATTTTAATATCCAATATTTCATGAGAGAATATTATATTTTCATACAAAAAATGATATAATTCATGTACAATAGATGGGATAACAATTTTAGTTGGGAAGCAAAAAAACTGAAGAAAATAGAATCATGATCAAAATCCTATGGTCTGCAGCCATAACCTTCTATCATTCTGAGTAATGATAGATGGTTATGCCACAGCCTACTCCTACAATTTCAAGTGAAATATAGTGAAATGAAATAGGACTTATAGTTTTATACCTTATAGTGTTAGGTACAGTACCAAATATAATTGTAGGCTACAGAATTGTAACAATCTAATACAGATTAAGATTACCATACATCATATTTTTCCCGGACATGTCCGGTTTATTGGTCATTTGAAAACGTCTAGGCAGATTTTTTAGAAATCCCTTTGATTAGAATCAAATTTAATGATTTATTCCTACAATGATTTATTGCACTTTGTGATCTGTGTGTTATTATTCAAGTTTATTATTATAATAGTGTGTTTATTGTTTCAATTTCAACTAATTATCAATAGTCTGCTATCATATTATACTGGAACAATGATAATAGAATGTCTTTGTTGAATTAGACTTTTGCTTTTGTGGTTTGAAAGTATAGTTAACCTCAACTTATATGGTAGATGAGATTATTAAAATCGTTAAAGTTAGTAAACTTTAGTAAATTGTTAGAGTTTTTCAATTGGAAACCGGACTTTTCAACATAAATTTAAACAAATATCTTCTATTAGATAGCCTATCAACACGAAATATGTTATTTGAATTTTTAATGTCAGGTTTTCATGATCGGTTACTGTTGTGTTGTGGACGAAATAGGCCTTCAAACATCGTAACTGTCTCTGAAAGTTGAATTTACAATTTAACATTTGTAATATGCGGTATGCACTTGCTGGAAGCTTTTAGCCTTATATCTGTTAGAAATAGGCTAAATAATTTTTATTGATGATTTTGTTTTCTTTAATTTTTGTAGCTTATAAAGATTGTTTTCACAACTTTCATACCTAACATGTTTAATATGAAGTTAATTAGAATGAAGTCTATTATAGTAAATTTGAAATGATTCAGTTGATTGCTTGAATATCTTCATCTTTTTATTAGGTTTTAGATCTACATATAGCCTAATCAAAAGTTGAAATAGAAGTTTCATAGCTCAATCTAGTTTCTCATAACTTTTTTTATT